>ML778797.1:1004747-1062585 GCA_009831015.1 Picea engelmannii | reverse complement strand
TTCAATAACGAAATAAGCTGAAACTGTAAAATGCAGCGGAAACAAGCTTGCTGGAATGGTGGCGGCTTATCTCTGAGAAGAGATGTGACAGCAGCGCGCATTCGCAAGAAGAAGGTTACAATGAGGCTCTGAAGGCCTTTTTAAAATAAGAAAGAATTTCAAAAACCCTATACATCCAAAAACCTAACCCTAGGAGATGAAACGCCAAAAGTCATGTGGGCCCCGTTTGGGTAAGCCAGTACATCAACTTCCCGGGGTCGTAACTTTTGCATACGATCTACGTTTTAGGCGTGTGATAGCCCGTTGGAAAGGTATCATAGAGGAGATTCATTTTGTGGGCTCAGTGATGACTTCGAATATCATTGAGGAGATCGATGCCGAAAAACCTTTATTTAGGCCCTCAAAATGGCCCCGAAAGTAAAAACTGCTAAAACTAGTAAATTGCCAAAAATGTGAGAAAACTGTTTTGAGCCAGTTGGAAAAGGTGGGTGGCCACCGATATCCATCTTGATCAATACTCCCTCCTTAGGAAGAAATTTTCTCCATTTCATTGAGGTCCCCCATTAGATGAGGAAATTTCTGCTGAATTTGGCCCCGGGTGAGCCACTTGCCTTGGTGCAGGAGCTGCCCTGCTTTGACGACTCGATAATGTTGGATCTTTTGTTGTCGAGTGCCCTTGATATGTCTATCCACAATATGATCATTGGATTCCTATTGTATGTAGTCTGGGTTGAGATCTATTGGTTTCAGTTGTTCTGCTACTTCTGAGGTGTCCAATAATGGTGGGAAATAAGGGCGAAGGAGATCCACGTTGAACACTGGGTGCAGGCCAAGGAAAGGAGGAATGTTGAGCTCAAAAGCATTATCCCCCATGGCCTTGGTGATAGTGTACGGTCCATAATAGAGTGGACGAAGCTTCCGATGGGGTCCTGTAGGGCGTTCTTTCTGCAAGTGCAACCAAACTTTGTCGCCCACCTGAAACTTATGCGGCACCCGATGTTGATTATGGCGTTGTTTGTACTTGTCATTGGACTTCTGTAGGATATCCTGAACCTGTTGGCGGATGTGCTGGATCCACTCAATGAACTAGGTGGCTTTTTCAGCTTCATTTGGAGCAGGATATGAGTCAATCGAGGTGACCGCAAGGGGAAGTGCAACATCTATGGGACCCAATGGTTGGAATCCCAACCCCTCTTGAAAGGGGTTGTGGTCGGTTGAGCTATGCAAGCTCAGTTTTAGCTATGTTGGACATAAGGAAGACTCTCATCCCATGTGCGAGGGTTCTTTGAATTATACATGCAAAGGATATGCACAATCATTTGATTTACAACCTCGGTTTGGCCATCTGTCTGGGGGTGGAAGGCCATGGATTTGGTGAGCTTGGTGTCCAGCAGTGACCAGAGGCTCGACCAGAATGTGCTGAGAAATAGACTATCCCGATCTGAGACAATGGTTTTTGGGATTCCAAAATGTACCCAGACTCGTTCAGAGAAGAGCTTGGCAGTGGCCTCTACTGTGATTCTCTTCTTACAGGCAACCAAAATTGCCATCTTATAAAAACGATCAACAACCACAAAAACACAGTCATTTCCCTGCTTGGTGGATGGGAGGCCTGACATGTAGTCCATTGAGATGGATTCCCATGGCCCGTCGGGAGTAGGAAGAGGGGTGTACAAGCCTTGTTTCTTAGTGGTCGGTTTGGCAATAGCACAAGCAATGAAATACCTGATATACTTTCTGACCTCCTATCGAAGTTTCGGCCAGTAGAAATGTTTTTGTAGCATCGCCACTATCTTTTCGACACCAAAGTGTCCTGCCATCCGACTGTAGTGGGCTTCCCAGATCAGCTTCGCTCGCTCGCTTGATGGAATGCATATATGGCCCAGACGACACAAAAACCCATCCTGAAGATGGAAATTATTGACAACTGCATTTTCACCCAACATTTGGTAGGTGGTGGCGAAGTCAGGGTCTGTCTCATAGAGTTGGGGACATCTAGATGTCTCATGACCGTAAGAGTCTAGCACCGTGGTGAGTGGTGTGACTGGCGGTCTGCTGAGGCAATCAACGACATGATTGGTGCTTCCTATTTTATACTTTATGTTGAGGTGGAACTGCTGCAAGTATGTGGACCACTTTTGATGGAGGTCATTTTGCAGTTTTCCCTGTGTCTGCATGAACTGCAGTGGCTTATGATCAGTGTGGATGACTGTCTCCTTCCCAAGAATGTAATGTCTCCACTGGCGACATGCTTGCACAATGGAGTACATTTCTTTGTCGTAAGTAGGGTACTTACGGACAGTATATGACAATGTCTCACTATGATAGGCCACGGGGTGGCCGTGCTGAGTGAGAACGGTGCCCACGGCATAGTCTGAAGCATCTGTCTCGGTCTCAAAGGGATGTTGCAGGTATGGTAGTGAAAGTACTGGGGCTGAGCACAAGCGCTGCTTCAAATAATCGAACGCTTGTTGTTGGGACCAACCCCACGCAAATTTCTCCTTACCACCACCCCTGTTTATTTGGTTGAGGGCCCATGCAATATGGGAGAAACATAACACGAACCTGCGGTAGAAATTAGCAAGTCCCAAGAAGCTCCGAAGCTCAGTGAGTGTTGTTGGGGCTGGCTAGTCATGGATGACTTGGATCTTGGCTCGATCCACATGTACGCCATGCTGATCAATGATGTAGCCCAGGTAATGGACCCTATCTATGCCGAAGTAGCATTTTTCCAGGTTGGCATATAGCTTGTGCTGCCGCAGGGTGTGCAGAACCTGCTGAATATGTTGCAAGTGTTCGTCCCAAGTCTTGTTGTAAATTAGAATGTCATCCAGATACACCACTACAAAAGTATTGGTGAATGGTCGCAGGATATCGTCCATCATCCTCATGAAAGTGGCTGGAGCATTTGTCAAACCAAAGGGCATGACCAACCATTCAAAAAATCCTTCGTTTGACTTGAAGGTGGTCTTCCATACATCTGTCTGTTCTATTGGGACCTAGTGGTAGCCAGACTTCAGATCAATCTTACTGAAGTATTTGGCCCCTGTGAGTTGATCAAGGAGGTCATCGATTCGGGGAATCGGGTATCGGTTTCTGACAATGATTTTATTCAGAGCCCGGTAATAAATACAGAGTCGCCAGGTTCCATCTTTCTTTTGTACCAGCACGATTGGGCTCCCGCAAGGTGATGAGCTAGGGCGTATGTGCCCCTTGTGGAGCAGTTCTTATATCTGTCTCTTCATCTCCTCATTCTCTAACAATGAGCGATCATAGACTGGCCCATTGGGCAGCAGTGCTCCGGGGGTCAAATCGATGGGGTGCTTGACCTAGCAGTGCAGAGGTACCCCTGTAGGTGAGGAGAAGATATCTGAGTATTCTTCCATGACCTTATCTACTTGCTTCTACTATGTGGAGAGGTCAGCCACAGAGACCCTGGATGTGGCTGCGATATTTCACTTAGTCTGAGAGCGAATCACGAAGAAGACAAACTTCCCCATCTGAGAGATGAACTTCCTGCATTGCTTAGCAGAGATCAAGGAAATAGCACTAGGTGGGACTGCCTCGGGTATCCTGTACAATTTCTTGTTCAAGGTAATAATAACACTACGAGGCCTAGACTCATATACAACATGATGTTTCCATAAATAAGGTTGGCCCAAAAGAACATCACAAACTTCAAGAGGAGCAACATCACACAATACCTCGTCTTTGAAGGGCTTGATGCCATACAAGAATCAACACTGTTGGCCGACGCGGAGATCGCTTCCTTGGCGGAGCCATCCAATGGTGTAGGGTTGTGGGTGCAGTGTTGTTGGCAGGGCTAGTCGCTTGACGACCTCTACTGAGATGAGGTTCTTCTGGCTACCGCTGTCAACGATGAAGTGCAGTGGGGTGCCTTTTACCCACATCTGTGAATGGAAGAGGTGCTCTCCTTCTTCTGGCTCGTCTGGTTCACCAGGCTGGATCTTGGTGGTAGCAACGGTGGCACTGGGTTCCGCATTAATGATTTGTCTTCCCCTTTCTAGTTCTATCTCAGAGTCAGAATCTCCATCTAATTCATAGGCTTTCACTTCGGCCACCAGCGACTGCTTTGAGCGACAGTCATCAGTGTTATGCCAAGGGCTCTTATGGAAGTCGCACCACTTCCCGGTATCTTTCTTTATCTTTCCGATGTCCTTCTTTGCTTGCGGCTTGTATTGGTTTTCTTGATACTATCCATATTTTCTCTGTCCTTTGTTCGGTGGGTTGGAGCCACCCTTTCCTGGCTTTTTTTGTGAGGGGTTCCTAGGCCCAAATTGCCGCGTCTTTTGTTTGTGCTTCTGCTCGATTTTGACGGCATATCGGTAGGCCGCGGCCAAGGATGAGATGTATAGAAATTCCATTTCAGTCTAGATGTATCTATGCATAGCACCGCAATACTTGAGAACCAGATGTCACTCCGAATCTTTGATACCCAACTTGGTGTGCGATGTATGGAAGATATTTGTGAAATCTGGCACTGCTTGGTCTCTTTCTTGCCACAGTGTGGTCCATTTGGTATACAAGTCGTCATAACTTACGAAAGGGTAGTATTGTTCCTTAATAGCATCCCTGAAGGATTCCCAAGTGGCTGTAACTAAAAATAATGAGGTTTTCTTTGTTTCCTTTTGCTCATAGAAAGTTTCCCACCAATCTTTGACATGGGGAACCACTTTGAGGAGTGCAAAAGTAATCTTTTCTCTATTCGAAAATTTATGAATAGAAAAATACCCTTGTATTAGATTCAATCACTTGTCTACAACATATGCATCTATATGACCTTCAAATATAGGAATATCAAAGTTTATTTGTACCTTGAAGGGGGCGACATCTCCGTTCGAAGAAGATGCATCGCCTGTTGGTATTCGTCGAAGGATTTGTGCGAAACTATCCATCATCTCGTTCCTCTGTTGCGTGAGGGATTCCTCAATCAACAGTTTGAAAGGATCTCCTGTCCTACCATATTTATTTTCTCCCACCATGGGAGGTTGCTTGGGTGTGTGAGAGCTTCTGTCCTCAAGAGAAACAAGCTCAAGACCCAACTCTTTGTATTCTGACCTCGTTGGGGACATGCATTAAGACGACAAGGAGCAGACCGCTTTGATACCACTAATCCGGATTTTATGAGTAGAACGAAATGAATACAGATTATTAACAGGTTCTTAACACAAAATAACAGAGATACAGTAAAACTGGTTTTCTATTCAATAACGAAATAAGTTGAAACTGTAAAATGCAGCGGAAACAAGCTTGCTGGAATGGTGGCGACTTATCTCTGAGAAGAGATGTGACAGCAGCATGCATTCACAAGAAGAAGGTTACAATGAGGCTCTGAAGGCCTTTTTAAAATAATAAAGAATGCCAAAAACCCTAGACATCCAAAAACCTAACCCTAGGAGATGAAATGCCAAAAGTCATGTGGGCCCCGTTTGGGTAAGCTAATACATCAACTTCCGAGGGTCGTAACTTTTGCATACGATCTCTGTTTTAGGCATGTGATAGCTCGTTGGAAAGGTATCATCGAGGAGATTCATTTAGGGGGATCAATCATGCCTCCGGATATTATTAAGGATCTCGATGCCGAAAAACCTTCATTTAGGCCCTCAAAATGGCCTCGGAAGTAAAAACTGCTAAAAATAGTAAATTGCCAAAAATGTCAGAAAACTGTTTTGAGCCAGCTGGAAAAGGTGGGTGGTCACTGATATCTATATGGATCAACCATAAACTAATATTTATTTCTAAGCTATTGCATGTATCTGAAATTCAAATGTCCAAACCTTTCATGCCATATCCTACTACTTTCATCAGCATGAGTAAGCAGTAAAGCAGAATCAGGTTCAATGAATTCAGAAAATGTATACCATCTAGACTGATGATTTACCTCACCGGTAGCAACTCGGGAGTTGTTTTCATGTCATAGATGTCCATGAAATTTGGTGTGAATACGACTTTCTTTTCGGTGTCAGAATTCATCATCTGATACATAGAGAGAAGGTTGATAGAAATCTTGGGAACATGCAACACATTCTCAAAACTTCCATTGGTGAGTTCAATCCTTCCTTTGCCGGTGACTTCGACAGAAGAGTTTTCCCCCATCAGAATAAGAGGACCTTTGAATGCATACAAAGAAGAATATACTTCGTTTGAGGCAACCATGTGATGTGATGCTCCTGAATCGACGATCCAAGCATCGAGAGAGGAGTTGATGGAAATCAAGGCATGACTAGAATTGTCTTTCTTGGAATTCAAATCTTCTGGCTTCTTCTTCTTGGCACCCTCGGGGATGTGATCTCCAAGGTTGTTTTGCTAAAGTATTTGAGACATCAGATCTATTTGTTTTTTCATGTATGTGGATTCTGAATGGAATCCTTTGTGACAGTATGTGCATTTCTCCCCTTTTCTCCTTTGGATCCAGAGGCATCGGTGAAGGGTTTTGTGTACCCTTCCTTCTTTGGATGTGCATGAGATTTCCATTTGTATTTATCTTTAGATTTTTTATATTTGTGGCTGCCATATTTCACAGTGAGTGCATGCGCCTTTGGGCCTTTTATTTTTCCCATGTTGATGAGCTTGGTCTGCTCTTTTTTCAGGGATTCGATAAAGTCCTCAAGAGAAGGCATCTTGCAGGTGGCTCCAGAGGTGAATCTGATAGTATGAAATGTAGATACGAATATAGAGAATTCAGGACCAAGATTGGAGAGAATGGTGAGAACCATTTGTTTCTCTTCCTTCGATTTGTCAACCTCGCAAGATTTGAGTTGTGACAATGAATCCTTGAATTTTGTAAATAAATCTTGGATATTCTAGAAGATTTTTGGATCCAATGTAAGAAGTTCCACCTCCATCATGTGTCCCCTCATCTCATCTTGTTTTCCAAAGAGCCCTTCCAAGATGGTCCAGGCTTCATTGGGAGTCTTACAGGAAGATATATGAAAAAGGAGATCGAGAGAAATAAGACTGAAAATTGTTCCGAGTGCCTCATCCATGTGATTTAAGTACTTGGATTTTTCTATGGCTGATGTTGGATCTGTATCTATATTCATGGTTAACCTATACAACCCTCTGGATCGAAGATGTATGGATATTTTCTCCTTCCATGCAAAATAGTTGTAAGGTGTAAGAATGAATTCTTTTTGGAATTCCATCTTTCCGATGTCTTCAATTTTTTGTACCTACAAACATTTTTGGTGTAGCTTTTTCTTAGAATTCCATCGGCTATGATACCATGTAAATGTGTTGAACCTGCACAATATATATATATCTAAACAATAATAGACACATTTGCAAAGAGAATTGGAGAAAGAAGAAGAAGGAGAGAAAGATTGAAAGAATTCTCATTAACTATTGTGAATAATGAATAATTTACACATGATATACTCTGTATAACTCAATGAGTTCAAATTGAGGATAAGAAATACGCCATAGTGGTGGTATAGAGTGATCTAGTCACACACCAACAGTTATGGGAGTGAACTGCCACATACTCTAGTCTCTCAGGTAGTTACGAGAGTGAATTGTCACCTAGTTGAATTAACTAGTCAACTAGTCTTAAGTTAACTGACTAAACATAGAGTAGTGAGGATTTAACTCAGGGAATCAAGGCTAATGTGCCACTTTGGTGATGATCCCATGGAAAATTCGAATTAGCATGGTGATGATCCCAATGTTGCATGATGATGATCCCAATGCAACATCTAAACTCAACTCAACTAGTCAAACTGAAGTGTCAACTGAAAGATAATATTCTCCAGGTGGAATATTCTCCCCTAAAATATAGGAGACTGGATAATGACTAATTATGACTAATAAACAAGGATTAACCTTAGGAAAAACAAATCCTAGGTGTGTGTGAAGTAACTCCAACATAACTAATCTGCCTGGAAGCATATCTTTCAACTAGTGGGAGGATGGTCATGAGGGGCCTAATATGTTTTAATTGTATCAGAGGGAGTAATTTTTTGAAATCTAGTAATAGTTTGTTGGGCTCATTAGCTATAATATGCAACAAAGTATGAGTGACAATACTTCTATTTTGAATTTTGTCATATTTTGGATATATAGGGGTTGATGCCTATATTATAATTTTTCTAATTTGATTTCAGTGTTAGCTATGTATGGTGCCACAATAGCACAAAATCCAAAGGACCTATGTTGTAAGGCCAGATGTAAGAAAACTTTTTATATTTTTATGAATATCAAAAGAAATTTACTGTGGAAAAAAAGTGGTGTTCTTACCATTCCTTTGATTGAAGA
Organism: Picea engelmannii; assembly: GCA_009831015.1. Taxonomy (NCBI): domain Eukaryota; kingdom Viridiplantae; phylum Streptophyta; class Pinopsida; order Pinales; family Pinaceae; genus Picea; species Picea engelmannii. The sequence goes on along the minus strand of ML778797.1, from coordinate 1,054,311 downwards.
GTTTTGTTAATGGATAGAATGTATAGCTTCACATCCTTACATGCCATAAATATTTTGAAATTTTTTTTTAGGTTAGTGGTGTTCTTACCATTATAGTTTTAATAAATTTTAATATTTTTAAAGCTAATCTAATAACAAAGTATTTTTTATTTAAAACATTTTAATATTTTTAAAATTAGACGACATGGAAAAGTATTAGTGTTTATACTAGCATAGCCGCTAATTCGTGGCTGGTGAATGCCAAAAGAGTTACGGTCTGTATAAAAACTCTAATGTTAAAAAAAAATCCAGTCAGATAATCAAACTCTAACTGAACCAGATAATGAAACTCTCAAGAATTTTAAAAGTTAATCATTTAAACGTGGCAATCATATGATGTTACAGTAATTTCTTAATATGATTAGGTAAATGTTAAAAAGTAAACAGGTAAACGGATGCATTTATAAATGCAAAAAAGTTATCAACAATAAATCTGACCCATTGATTTTGGAGGACGACTAAGAATATGCCAGCATCTTCAATACATAACCATCAGATTAGAATTTAAGATTAAAAGATCATTAATTGTGCCCATCTCCAATAGGTATACGCCTTTCAGCGTAATAATTATTATTTGGATACATATTTGGTTAGTGTTTATACAATTAGAGTTTGAATATATACTTGGTTTGTATTATATATATATTATTTATTTATAAAGATTTGAAATAATTTTATGTCAAAGGCATTTTTAAGGGTATGTCTCTCCATACTATAATGTTTCAACCATAATATGCATGCTCTTATTATCCTATCTATTAATGTATTTTTTTTTATTTTTTTTTGTTTGCATTTCCTATCTAATTTGCCTATTTTCTCTAAAATACAACTCGCAAAGGTAAGCAAATCCAATTTCACTACAAATTTCAAAATTGCAATGCTTTCAAACTTTGTTATAAATAGTGGATTGCAATAAATGAAGGACATACTTTGGTACAATGAATTGAGGGCATACTTTGGCAAGTAGCTTAGCCTCTACTTAATTCATTGATCAAGGTTGTTGATTTGCTTCAAGATGCCATGGACAACACAAGTTACACTTCAAATTAGAAACTACTTTGATGGATTTCAATGAGATGTTTCTTCAATATGCATTTGATATGTTCATGTATTAGGAGGATGATGATGGGTTTCATCTCTATCCTCCTCCCCTATGTATTGTTACACACCTTCTATTAAGTGCTCACATGTGTATTCGATGAACCCCTTACATGTCCATCCACCGACTTGTCATCTCCTTCAATGCCATCGATGTTTTTCTACTCTTCTTCTAATTTATATGTACTTGTTGTGATTCAACCATGTATTGGTATTTTTCCAAGGCCCCTAACAATGAAATATTTTCCTCTATAATCCTACAATGGTTATCAATTGGGATTCCATTTCCACAAACAACAAACTCATGAATCATGTTGTATCCCACCATTGTGTAGGCATCCATTTATTCTAGGGAAGCAATAATATTGGAATCAACAAATGAAATCTCAATGTTTCCTTCACTGTCAATTGTAGGAACTTAAGACTTGGAAGATCACATGCATTTAGGCCACATTTTCCAATCATCCACTCTATCTCTTCTTGCACACTGTTTTATCATAGTAGATTTGTTAACGTCTCCAATGTTTTCCTATCCAAATTAATTGTCAAAGTATTAATTCTAGCAGTCAAGATATCCAAAAGATGGGAATTTGTGTCACCTCCCTTGCTTAATTATATGTCTATGGCATTGGCCCTCTAAGAGATGTCAAGCATCATGTATACAAAATAATTCTCATTTTCCCCTCATTTTACTTCCTCCTTTCAATTTGTTCAATTATAATCTCCTCCCACAATGCATCAAATTATTTGTACACTTTCTTGATGTGCCCTCCAATGTCCCACAAATCTAACTACCCTACACAAGGAATGAAATCTTTGATATCAAAAGCATTGGATATAACACACAACCATGCATAAGCTTCCCCAACCCTTTCATGCCCACCAACTTACCCAACGAGGAATAGAGAAGACAACAAAGCAAAGTAGCATGAGGAGTTGGGCTCAGTGGTTGCACCAATAATTACCTATATTATTGCACGTGTTGACCCATCATCCTTAGATCTTTGTTGCCATTTATGATCCAAACCAAGCCAAACCAATATATCTCTCTCAAATATTAATCGATCTTGTGTTGTTATAGGTGAGTTTTTTTGTTATTGGAGACTCATACCTCAGAGCTACACGGGCAACATTGTCCATATTGACAACATATCATATGTTTAATGGTTTTTGTAATTGAATGAAAAAGAGTCCTTCATATGTTTTAGTAGAGTTACAAAAAAATTTGAAAAATAACAAGAAGAAGAATGGTAACTTAGCCCATGGAGGGTTGACCTTGTTGACCAATATATTATCATGTTCATTCATAAAGGGGGTTTTAAAATTGTGAAAAATAGAGTCAATATATTCTAGGTATTGGGGGGGGGGGGCATATGTGAGCTACATTAGGGTTTATAGGTATTGGGGGGTATAAAAAGAGGTATATGATAAAAATAGGGAATATCTAGTAAAAATAGGTTTTTTTATTGGAAATATGTAATGGGAGGGAGGTTCAACAAAAATATTTTGGGAGGCATTTATGAATATCTACTAAAATTAGAGGTATTCTTTAATATTCCATGAACACAAGTGCTATGTCATAGATTCACTAAGTGGAGACCCCATGAATTAACCTAACTAAACTTGTCATTTTGAGACACTTGACACTAACACCCTACGTAGTATCTAGTCACATGACATAGGAAGGTAGTGAGAGTTGGAGTTGTCAATGAATATGAAAAGTCTAGACACATTTTACAATCTGTAAACATCACATGGATTAATAAAGGAAAGAATGACCAATATACATTTCTTTGGAAACATTGATAGATTATCTTTGTGCTCAAGATGTTGTCATAGTGGTGAAGCTCACCTATTAAAAGAATCCCTGCGCATAGCATGATTACATGGTGGGGAACGATGTGTTCCCCATGCATGGAGACATGTTAAGACGAAAAATGTTCGGAGTCCCCGTTATGCGAGATCAGGGTGTTGGTTCGATTTTTATGGACCATTTCCTTTTGATAATTCTAGTGCCATGAGCATGGAGTTAGAAACAATTTAATACATGGTGTGGATACAAAGGATGTTTCATAACTATATGCATATATACACACGATATATGAAAGTTTATGCAACATCGATGACAGGCATAAACCTAATTCTTGTATTCTAGGGTTTGGATGAGAACAAAGTAGCAGCCAACCATAATTGCGCCATAATTAACCTCAACAAAAGGTTGCTCAACTAGGTAGAGTGCTACGTCTTCTGGGAGGTGATAGTGGACCACGTCTTTGCTTCCCCATGGAATATCTAGTATTATACATTGATATGCATGGTGTAGCATTGCCACCTCACCCATTAATATATAAAGTAATATCCTTTGATGAGTCAACACTATCAAGGAGCTCTATAAGGTACTCTTGGAATCCCATCACATGAGACCGACATGTCAATGTGAACTACAACTTCACATCTCTGGCTGAATTTCGTGTAAAGATCTCTGGAAAATATTGTCAAAAAATGTAATTTTGTATAACGTTTAGACTATGGTTTTAGGGTATTTTTTAACTGTTCTACGAAATGATTTTTTTCGCCAGAATCCGGTGACATAAATTTACACGAAATCATTATTTTTTGTTGTCTAAAATCCATTTTTAAATGCAAAAATGGATTCAACATGCTGAAAAAACTCTACGGTACTCGGATTATACAAAAACAATCACTCAAATATGGAGATCTAACAATTTCTCGTTGAATTTCGGGCAAAGATCTCCAAAAAATATCTTAAAAAAAAGTCATTTATTAAAACGTTTAGAGTACGACTTTAGGTTAATGGTGTTCTTACAATTATAGTTTCAATAAATACAACTATTAAGAGATCTCATAGTATTTTTATATACATATTATGATGAATGAGTTGATTTTAATATTTTTAAAACTAACCTAACAACAAAGTGTTTTTTAATTGAAACATTTTAATATTTTAAAAACTAGATGACATGACAAACTATTAATGTTTATATAATTATTGTTTGGATACATATTTGGTTAGTGTTTATACAATTAGAGTTTGAATATATACCTGGTTTGTACTATACAATTATATTTTGGATATATACTTGTTTCTTTTAATAAAGATTTGAAATAATTTTATGTCAAAGGCATTTTTAAGGGTATGTCTCTCCATACTATAATGTTTCAACCATAATATGCATGCTCTTATTATCCTATCTATTAATGTTATTTTTATTTTTATTTTTTTTTGTTTACATTTCCTATCTAATTTGCCTATTTTCTCTAAAATACAACTTGCAAAGGTAAGCAAATCCAATTTCACTACAAATTTCAAAATTGCAATGCTTTCAAACTTGGTTATAAATAGTGGATTGCAATAAATGAAGGACATACTTTGGTACAATGAATTGAGGTCATACTTTGGCAAGTAGCTTAGCCTCTACTTAATTCATTGATCAAGGTTGTTGATTTGCTTCAAGATGCCATGGACAACACAAGTTACACTTCAAATTAGAAACTACTTTGATGGATTTCAATGAGATGTTTCTTCAATATGCATTTGATATGTTCATGTATTAGGAGGATGATGATGGGTTTCATCTCTATCCTCCTCCCCTGTGTATTGTTACACACCTTCTGTTAAGTGCTGACATGTGTATTCGATTAACCCCTTGCATGTCCATCCACCGACTTGTCATCTCCTTCAACGCCATCGATGTTTTTCTACTCTTCTTCTAATTTATATGTACTTGTTGTGATTCAACCATGTATTGGTATTTTTCCAAGGCCCCTAACAATGAAATATTTTCCTCTATAATCCTACAATGGTTATCAATTGGGATTCCATTTCCACAAACAACAAACTCATGAATCATGTTGTATCCCACCATTGTGTAGGCATCCATTTATTCTAGGGAAGCAATAATATTGGAATCAACAAATGAAATCTCAATGTTTCCTTCACTGTCAATTGTAGGAACTTAAGACTTGGAAGATCACATGACTTTAGGCCACATTTTCCAATCATCCACTCTATCTCTTCTTGCACACTGTTTTATCATAGTATATTTGTTAACATCTCCAATGTTTCCCTATCGAAACTAATTTTCAAAGTATTAATTCTAGCAGTCAAGATATCCAAAAGATGGGAATTTTTGTCATCTCCCTTGCTTAATTATATGTCTGTGGCATTGGCCCTCTAAGATATGTCAAGCATCATGTTTACAAAATCATTCTCATTTTCCTCACCCATTTTACTTCCTCCTTTCAATTTGTTCATTTATAATCTCCTCCCACAATGCATCAAATTATTTGTGCACTTTCTTGATGTGCCCTCCAATGTCCTACAAATCCAACTACCCTACACAAGAAATGAAATATTTGATATCAAAATCATTGGCTATAACACACAAACTATGCATAAGTTTCCCCAATCCTTTAATGCCCACCAACTTAATCAACGAGGAGTAGAGAAGACAATAAATCAAAGTAGCATGAGGAGTTGGGATCGGTGGTTGCAACAACAATTACCTATATTCATGCATGTGTTGACCCATCATCCCCATATATTTGTTTCCATTTATTACCCAAACCAAGCCAAACCAATATATATCTCTCAAATATTAATCGAGTTTGTGTTGTTATAGGTGAGTTTTTTTTTGTTATTGGAGACTCATACCTCAGAGCTACATGGGCATCGTTGTCCATATAGACAACATATCATATGTTTAATGGTTTTTTCAATTGAATGCAAAAGATTCCTTCATATGTTTTAGCGGGGTTAAACGACAATTTGAAAAATAACAACAAGAAATTGGTAACTTAGCCCACGGGGGCTTGACCTTGTTGATCAATATATTATCATGTTCATTCATAAAGGGGGTTTTAAAATTATGAAAAATAGAGTCAATATATTGTAGGTATTGCAGGGGGGATGTGATCTACATGGGGGTTTATAGGTATTGGGGTGTATAAAAAGAAGTATCTAGTAAAAATAGGGGATATCTAGTAAAAATAGGTCTTTTTTATTGGAAATATGTAATGGAAGGGAGGTTCAACAAAAATATTTTTGGAGGTATTTATCAATATCTACTAAAATTAGAGGTATTCTTTAATATTCCACAAACACACATGCTATGTCACAGATTCACTAAGTGGAGACCCCGTGAATTAACCTAACTAAACTTGTCATTTTGAGACACTTGGCACTAACGCCCTAGGTAGTATCTAGTCACATGGAAGAGGAAGGTAGTGAGAGTTGGAGTTGTCAATGAATCTAAAAAGTCTAGACACATTTTACAATCTATAAACATCACATGGAGTAGTAAAGAAATAATGACCAGTATACATTTCTTTGAAAACATTGATAGATTCTCTTTTTGCTCAAGATGATGTCATAATGGTGAACCTCACCTATTAAAAGAATCTCCATGCATAGCATGATTGCATGGTGGGAAACGATGTGTTCCCCGTGGAATATACCACCAGTGACAACCCCAATCCCCCAATCCCCTTCCCTTTTTTGAGTGAGCGACATTCACTAAGTGACAAGTTTCATAGTTTGCTCGCACTAAAAAATGTCTTCTTTGGCATATACTTGTCACTTTTATCACTACGACATTAACACGTTGTAAAAACATGTGTCAAAACACTTAGACTATACAAGGTGGTGGGTGGGAGTGAATATTAATATATATAAATTTTTGGATAAGTATAGAAAATGCATTCACTTTATCGATAATCTCAGGAAACAAAATCAACGACATGTCAACAACAATGGTGGATGAATATGAAAAGGATTCAATATTTGTGGAGGGGTTTTTATGTAAAAAAACAAGACAATATGTCTATGTCAACTTCAAAGTCTCAAATACTCAATTTCTACAAGGACATTGATCCAAGGCTCACAACATGAAGACGACAAATATGCTATTGTAACTAAAAGTAGTAGTACCCACATAGTTGTATGGGCCTAGAAAGGCCACCTTTGTGTCCATATTGTCCAATATGGGGATTGAACTTGAGACTTATTGTATAACAACATAAAGGCTAAACCAACTCCCCCAACAAGAAATCACATTCCTATAATGTTCCAAAAAATTATTAACTTGGTCAAAGTTCATAATTATGGGAGAACTCCTAAGGAAACTAATTCTCTAGTTGATATGGGTAAAAGAAAGAGAAACAAATCAAATAAGCATTTATGATTTGTTATCTAAACTTGATATTATCTGTTGGACCGCTTGTGTTCTACTCGCTTTGATCTATAGATGAAAATGAAGAATTAGAAACAACTAATCAAACAAATGTAAGCATGTTCAATAGTTCCATGAATAAATAATATAGAGCTACCTTGTCAAGATCAAATAACAATATTTTTGAAGACCTCTATCTATTTGGAAATCAACAATATTCCATTGGCCATTAATTCCTAGATAGAAGTATGACATACAAATCAAAATGATTACAACCCAATAGAATAGGATTCAGATTATCTAGGATTTGGCATTTCATATGTTGTTTTCTTTAAAAATAAAACTTCAAAAATTGTTTTAAGTCTCCCTTCCTTGGCTTGCACATAACATTGATTAAACATACAATTTGGTTATAGTGAGAAGAATTAGGGACATACAATTGATACTTTTACAACATAAGCTAATTAGAATATGGTTAACGATGAGGACATTTGTCTATTGGAGTGCGTTGGAAACCTAATCCACTTAGGGTTACAGTATTCCTCACTTGACAAAATGTGAAAGGTCAAGTGATAGTGTAATGGTAATTAGTAGTCCAAGAGACTTTGGAAGATGAATCCAATGATCATTTAGATGTATTTATATATGTATCATATTAATGATAAATGCACTACACACTTATCTATTTTCATGTGTATAAAAATGGTATCAAAGCACCTGGTCCTTAGGGCCTAATTTGTTATGGTAGTTGTCCATAGCATCTAAGTGTGTCCATAAACACCTCATTCTCTTGGGCGTTTTCATTATCTTTCAAAAAACACCTCTGTCTACCTATCAGTTTGAGCCCCTATGCCTGCAAGTCTATCCATGTGTCTGCATGGGCGATTCCTCTCCCCTCGCATGCAAAAAACACCATTCTTCCTTTTCTGGTCTATTCTTTGTGCAAAACGATTCTCAGGTCTATTCATAGGTAGATTTGCATACTCCTCGATCCATGTGAAATCACTCTTAGAGAGTTAGGTTTTATGATTATGGTTTTGATGCTACAGAATTCGCTCATTCCTATATCCTTCCAAAATTATGGTTATCGACGAACAAAATATGATTGCTAATATTCTTTTATTGTGCATGGAGAGAGTTCCTTCAATTCTGTAGACAATTACCCAGTTCATACTTTCGATCCTCCGCCATTGTAACTCTGATATAGTTCTCCACGCAATTAGGGGTTTTTATTCACTCATCCCAAGTTGAAAAACTTTCCATAGGTTTATGCAAAGACTAGAAACATGAGTAAATCTGGTACTGCACACCGTCAAGATGGATTTCCAACCTGTAACCTTCAACATTGAATCCCGTTGAAAGCCCTACCAAAGATCCATTTTTCTCATTCTAATACTGAGAATGCTTCCCTTCAACTTAGTTGTTGGGAGCTTTTGGTCCTAAAGTCTGCACCTAACTGCTAAAGGGCAAAGCTAGGCCACCTCAAGTTTGGAATGGTTAGTTTTTTATTTTGTTGGTCAGTTAGAGGGTAGGTTTAGCAAGACAAGAACATGGTTGAGAAGACGAAGTTGTTGCTGTCTGAGATCAACATTATTGATAATATTATACTCCTCATGTTCTCCTTGAGACAACTCATTGGGATCATATGCTTCATAACAAGCAGGAGCAAGTAAATCCCCTTGAAATTGTTGATCATTTTCTTGGACAAAAAACTCTTTGACATAATTAAAAACAACAAGATGATCATAGAAATCTGATGGCTGTAAATTCCTTTCCGTAGCTTCAAAAGAAGAATCAACATGCTCAATAAAATCCTTATTCTTCTTAACTATCTCTTCACAACTAAAATCCTTATATTTATTGCTATGACAAGAATACATTCGTTCAAATTCCTCACAGCATTCATCATAAATCAAATCAGCTGAATACATCCCTTTGCAATAAGAATTGAATGCAGCATGAAAATCACTTAATGAAACAATACTAGCAACAAGGAGGGAATTACACCACTCACGAGATTTCCCTTCCAAGTAGTACGTGAACATATTGATAAGAACATCTTCATGGAAAATACCAAGCCTATGCATGCACTCATGAAAATCCAAAATATTCTCAGTAGGACGATCATACTTGTTTCCCCTAAACCTCGGAAGGCAATGTTCCCATACTTCTCTATCAGGTACAAAATTTGGAAAGCCGCGTATATTAGAGAAGTCACAAAATGCATACCTCTGGGATATTATTGCTTCCATATGAAAATATGACTTCTTGAAACTATGGAGTCACCACTAGATTCTTTAACCATGGAGTCGCTAGGTGAATGATTTGTCGTCTGAATGTGTATGGTACTTGTTCACCATAAAAGATCAGATATGATCGTTGTCATTCACCCATGGAAAGATATTTCACTACTCCATTCCCCGACAATGACGCCAGAAGATGTTGGTCCTAAAGTTTGCATCTAGCTGCTAAAGGGCAGAGCTAGGTGACCTCAAGTTTGGAATGGCTGCTTTTTTATAATTTGATTTTGTTGGTCAGTTATAGGTTTGGTTTTACCGAGACAAAAACATGGTTGGGTTAGAAAAATGATATGGATGAGGGTCCTCCTTGGATGGTGGCACATAAATGATAGACAAGTGAGATAATAGAGGTTAAAAACAAAGGAAAACAACAAACAACTCAATGAATTATCTGTTGCAAGAATTTTAAGTCTAAAAATGGTATTTCAAGGCATTAAACATGTATCCAAACACAATTAATCCTACAGATTGCAATAAAAACAAATCTTCACCAAAGCATTAGTTTTTTTGACAGGTGGCATATTAATAAAGACAAGTTATACAATAGCTGAAAGGAAATTAAATGTACTTTGCACAAATAAAAAAATTCATTAAAGATAAGATAAAAACACATATAGATTTAGACAAAACACATTGTCATCAAGAGCATATTCACCAGGTAGAGAGATTTAATCCATTCACAGAACATGTTCAACTAGTAGATATATTGATTTCCTTCCCCAAAAACCAAACCTTCCAAACATACAAAAATTGCATATTTATCAAAGTTGTAGAGGCTCTCGTCCATCTAGAATTGAAGCTTAACTCTACACTATCAGTTGGAAAACAACTTATTGACTCAAATAAAATACTACTAGAGTATAGTAATGTATACTTCAAAATTGAATTAACAAAAATAAGTGGTTCATATCACACACAAATGACCACTTATTATGCCTTAATTTAAACAATCTTGAATTTTAAACAACTAAAAATGCTACTAGTAATACAACTAGATTGATGCTTATGCTGGAGCGAGCTAAGCTTTGACAAAAACTGACTAGAATTGACAAAACTAAGTTCTCTATTGAGCATTGGTATACATGCACATTGTTGGAAGCCAACTGGGAGATAATTGGTTGTGTTGGAAACTTCTTTAGGTACTCCTTCAAATTATCTCCTTTAGAGAGAAGCAAGTCTTCCGGTGCTTCTTCTGGAGTCTTCGATACTTATTCTACCGTTTGGAGTGCAGTTTCTCCAATTATTGGTTGTGGTTTGTTGGTGTTTTGCTTCTCCTCGTCTTCATGTCATACCCATGAACTACCTCAAGTTCCTTTGAATCCGAACTGCTTCCTAATGAGTAATCTGATGTTGTAGACCGGCTGGATTAGAAATTCATTTGAGACTTGCAAATCTATAGCTTCACCTGTAGAATGGAATTTTCTTCGTTTCACCCCGCTTAAAGAATACTTTAATGTAGGCGATTATTGAGGATAAGCCACTCCAAAAATTCAGCGTTCAGGAGCCTTTGAATGAAGAGTATACATATTTTTCGAATGACCAAACTTGCAAAGTCATTAACCAATGATTATCCGAAGACTAAGACATTTATCATTAAATATTTCGAGACTTTGAGGGTTCTGGCACTTCAGGGATATGACACTTTGGGGAAATTTGTTTTCTCTGGATTGAAATCTCCTGGAGAGACAATCTCTCGGAGTGACATGGTAGCATGTTGTCACAATCGATGACATGTCATAAAAATTAAAGTGACACGTGTCACCTGAAATAACGCAGATGACGTAACCAAAGTACCTGAAATGAGTGCCATGTGTCGTCATGAAATAATTTGACAAGTGGCATATGACACATCAGCTGAAGAAGAGTTTATGAGAAAGGGGCTCCGACACTTTGACACTTTGGGGCTCTGAGTTTCAGGAAACTGTGTTTTCTCTGGATTAACATCTCCAAGAGTGAAAATCTCCCGGAGTGACGTGGCAACATGTCGTCACTTCAGCATTCGGGGGCTCCGGCTCTTCGATAATTTGGTGTTCGGGGGCTTCGGATCTTTGGAAATTCGACGTTAAGGGGATCCGACTCTTCGATAATTCGACATTCAGGGGCTTTGACTCTTTGACAATTCGACGTTTGGGGATTCCGTCTCTTCAACAATTCGACGTTTGGGGACTTTTAGGATTGAAACAATGACAATCTCAGACGCCTAAACGCTGATGTCATGGAGTAAAACTTCATATTTATTTATTGTTAAAACCTCGCGCGATTTTGAAATCCCAAATACACAATAACTGTTGATCTTAATTAACTGTCAGATGTCAATCGTCGAAAATTTAATCTGTTCGTTTGCTCACAACCTAAGTCCAAAATCCACTGCTCTGGATTGTTGTGTTTTTTCTTTTGGATGTTTTCTGTGCATACAAAGGACTTGATCGGCCTCCTACATGCTCAATCAATGGTAAACATGATGAAATATGTTTCAAACTCAAAACAGAACATGTAATCACCTTTGAACTTAGGTATGCATCGCTTCCCTACCCCTTCATTCACATATAACATCTTCTTAAAGCCTGATTTTTGTTTTGTGTTTGCTAAGTTATTCTCCACATTTTAATGACTCAACTTCAATGGCCCCTAACCATCTTTACTTACTTTGCATCATTGTCTTTCTTTCTCGAAAGGTGATTACATGTTCTGTTTTGAGTTTGAAACATATGTCATCATGTTTACCATTGATTGAGCATGTAGCAGGTTGACCAAGTCCTTTATATGCACATGAAACATCCAAAAGAAAAAACGTAGCAATCCAGAGCAATGGATTTTGGGCTTAGGTTGTGAGCAAACAAACAGATTAAATTTTCGACGATTGAGATCCAACAGTTAATTAAGATTAACGACTCTTATAAATTAGGAATTTCAAAATATCGCGAGGTTTTAACAACAAAGAAATATGAAGGTTTACTCTGTGACTTCAGCATTCAGGTGTCTGAGCTTGTCATTGTTTCAATCCTAAAAATCCATGAACATCGAATTTTTGAAGAGTCGGAGCCCCTGAATGCCAAATTGTTGAAGAGTCAAATCCCCTGAACACCGAATTGTTGAAGAGTCAGAGCCCCCAAATGTCGAAGTGACGACTTGCTTCCATGTCACTCTGGGAGATTGTCACTCCAAGATATTTTAATCCAGAGCAAACAAAGTTTCCCAAAACTCAGAGCCCCGAAGTGCCAAAGCCCCTTTCTCATAAAATATTGTTCAACTGACGTGTCATATGCCACCTATCAATTGATTTCATGACAACACGTGGCACTCATTTCAGCTACTTTGGTTACGTAATCTACGCTATTTCAGGTGACATGTGTCACTCTCATTTTTATGACACGTCATCGATTGTGACGACATGCTTCCATGTCACTCTGGGATATTGTCACTCCGGGAGATTTTAATCTAGAGAAAACACAGTTCCCCGAAGTGCCAGAGCCCTCGAAGTCCCGAAATATTTAATGATAAAAATTTCTTAATATCGAGATAAGCATTGGTTAATGACTTCAGGAGTTCGGTCATTCAAAAAATATGTATACTCTTCATTCAAAGGCTCCCGAATGCCGAATTTATAGAGTGGCTTATCCTCATTAATCGTCTGCATTAAAGTATTCTTTAAACAAGGCCAAATGAAGAAAACTCCATTCTACAGGTGAAGCTATAGATTTGCAAGTCTCAAATGTCTTTCTAATCCAGTCGGTCTACAACATCCATATTACTAATCAGGCAACATTTCAGATTCGAAGGAACCTGAGGTAGTTCATGGGTATGACATGAGGACAAGGAGAAGCAAAACAAAAGTAGACCACAACCAAGAATTGGAGAAACTGCACTCTAGACCGCAGAAGAAGTATCAAAGACTCCAGAAGAAGCACCAAAAGACTTGCTTCTCTCTAAAGGAGATAATTTGAATTAGTACCTAAAGAAGCTGCCAACACATCCAGTTATCTCCCAGTTGGCTTCCAACAATGCACATGGATACTAGTGCTCAAATACAGAAATTAGTTCTATAAGTCCCAGTCAGTTTTTGTCAAATCTTAGCTCGCTCCAACATAAGCATCAGTCTAGTTTTATTACTAGTAGCAGTTTTAGTTGTTTAAAATTCAAGACTGTTTAAATTAAGGCATAATAAGTGGTCATTTGTGTGTGATATGAACCACTTATTTTTGTTAAGTCAAGTTTGAAGTATACATTACTATACTCCAGCTGTATTTTAGTTGAGTCAATAAGTTGTTTTCCAACTGATAGTGTAGAGTTAAGCCTCAATTCCAGATGGACGAGAGCCTCTACAACTTTGATAAATATGCAATTTTTGTATGTTTGTAAGGTTCGGTTTTTGGGGAAGGAAATCAATACATCTACTGGTTGAACATGTTCTATGAATGGATCAAATCTCTCTACCTGGTGAATATTCTCTTGATGACAATGTGTTTTGTCTAAATATATATGTGTTTTTATCTTATATTGAATGCAATTTTTGATTTGTGCAAAGTATCTTATATATGTGTTTGGATACATGTTTAATTCCTTGAAATACCATTTTGAGACTTAAACTTCTTGCAACAGATAATTCATTGAGTTGTTTGTTGTTTCCCTTTGTTTTTTACCTCTATTATCTCACTTGTCCATCATTTATGTGCCACCAGCCAAGGAGGACCCTCATCTATATCATTTTTCCAACTCAACCATGTTTCTGTCTCGGTAAAACCAACCCTCTAACTGACCAACAAAATCAAATTATAAAAAACCAACCATTCCGAAATTGAGGTGGCCTAGCTCTGCCCTTTAGTGGTCAGTGCATACGTTAGGACCAATAGGAGCTATGTCAATGTGAACTACATTGATACATGTTCATTCTATGGAAAACAACCGTGAAATATAAACCCTATGACGAGCATAAAGTCGTAGAAAGTTGTAGATTTTCCCCCTTTGTCTACATTGCCCTAGCATGTAGACATGTTAAGATGGAAAATTCTCAGAGTACCCATTGTGCGAGATTAGGTTGCTAGTTCAATTTTTATGAAACACTGCCTTTTGATCATTCTGGTGCGATGAACGTGGAGTCACCAATATTTAATGCATGTTGTGGATATAAACGATGTTGCATAACTAGAGGCATATATACACACGATATATGGAAGTTTATGCAACACTTATGGAAGGCATAACCCTAATTTATGTATTCTAAGGTTTGGATGAGAACAAAGTAGTTACCAACCATAAGTGCGCCACAATTAACCTCAACAAAAGGTTGCTTGTCTGAGTAGAGTGGTACATCTCCTGGGAGGTGATACTAGACCATGTCTTTGATTCCTCGCGACAGATATGGTATCATACATTGACATGCATAGTGTAACATCTCCACCTCACCCATTAATATATAAAGTAATATCCTTTTATGAATCAATGCTATTAAGGATCTCTATAAGGTACTCTCAGAATCCCATCACATGAGACCAACAAGCTTCCTTTGTGCCAAGCCTAGATATGAGACTCTACTAAACTTTCTCATGAAGTGCAGTTGAAAAATCAAATCTTTCATTATGGAAGATACCTTGAAGAAACCGAGGACGTAACCCAACATAAGAACTTATCAAACTCTTGATGGGATTAGTTGTTGAAACATGCTCAACTTGAGCTCTGAATATTGGTAAATCAAGTTTACTATCGAATTAGAGGATGAAACCAACAAGGCTAATACCCTAACAATATGAGGAAAATAAAATTGCACGCAAAGTATGGATAGCGCCCATTGAGAATATTTCATACCATTAATTGTCCCACATTCACTAGAATTCACTTGGTAGGCTTGTGTTTTGGTGACTTGGAGACTATGGTGACAGTTGTGGGATTTTTGTGTTCAATATCGACGGTACATTCAACTCTAGAATCAAGGTAACTTGGAATTAGTTTTTCTTGTAATTTTACTTCTGTTTCTTTTGTAAATGGGTGCATTTTTGGTAGAAGTCGATACCCTTCATTTGTTGAGTCTGCATAGTTGAGTTTGCATTATAAAGTCTGGGTGGAGTTGCAAGAAACCTCTGACGTCCAATTATGTCTTTAAAATGGCTAAGGTTGAGGAAATGTTAGAGTTATTGAACACTCTAATCCTCTCTTATATGGAAAATACAATTACCATTAACAAAACCACTTTACAGTCTATTGTAACATGCTTGAAAGTTTTGAAAGCCAAAGTAGCATTGCTACAAACTCAAACTCAACTTGTTCACGATGCACTTGAAAGAAAGAATCTTCAACATTCTAAACTAGTCCTTGTTCAAAACAACCATCTTTTCAAAGAAGAAGAAGAAGAAGATCTAAATGAACAACCAATATAGAAACAACTTAGTAAGGGAACTTCATATTCAAGTACATATAGATATCAAATTTATCTTTCCAAACCAATCATTAGACCTTGGAAAGAAATCAGGAACAATAAGCACAAAACCAATATCAGATATGATAAGGAAGTGATGTTTCATATCCTTGATTATACCAAACCGATCTAGTTTTAGAGTGTCAAATTGCTTCAAGAAAATTCACATTCACCTGCTCTAATTCAAGAGTAGATTAAAAAATGCCAACATCGTCAGTGAGTTGGCCACATAGAAGATCAATGTTTTGATCTTCATCCTTTTATGCATTGTGGACAACACAATCATCATTCAAACCGATGTTCCAAACACCAGAAATATGCAAGAAGAATTCTGAAAAGAGGACTTATTATTTATATTCCATGGATGGGAGGAATATGCCATTACCGGTTGATGGGTCTAATCCTCCAACCCTACATCAACAAAATTGACTTCCTTAGGCCACGAACCCCAGGTAAGTAGGTAGGTCATTTTCTTTCTTGCATCTGCATTTGTGTGTTCATGGTAGTTTAATTTCATTTACTTATATTTTCATACCATATCTCATTTACATATTGCTTTATTGCATTGTTGCATATTTGTCATGATACATTTGCTTGAAATCATATCACATGTGAGTTAGAAATTTTTGAAAAAATGCAAAATTTTATTTTTTAAGAAGTTGAAATTTTGAAAATTTTCGATTTCTTATATGAATAAAGGGGTGATTTCACCACCTTTCGATATCCCAACGTGTCTTGTTTAAGTGTGTGTAGGAACATGTTTTACCGGGAGATGTTGAGGTTCTCCTGCACTCTACGATGAACACATTTTCCCAAGTAGGAGCCAAATGTTACCCCCTCAGCCTAGGGGTAACTAAGGAGATGATGTCTCGAGGCCCTCAAGTTGAATACATGGAGTGCCAAGACCTAAATGAGTAGAGAGAGCCCTTTCTCTTACCACACATCACCATTTGATTGATGGTAGAAGTGGCCACCACAGCAACTTGGCCCACAAAGGACAACAGGTCTTGTTTCATGAAGTAACAAGTTTGGTCTCATGGTAGTGTCATTTTAATAATTGAAGCATTTGAGCATGTTGCAAAGATTCCTTGCTTGATTATGAATTTTTTTTCTTGGAAATTATACCTTTTTCCTCATTTCACTTTGATGGTTGACATGGTTTCCTAGTAAGTGGGTCACCCTCAGGAAAAGGGTTGCTACTGGGGGGTCTCTTTGAAGGGTCATCACACCATTCCCGCACATAATTACTGCTTTCCACACTTCCTCCCCCCAGTTTCCTCATATTTTTGGTTTTTGGGCTTATTTTCCCCAAGAAGGGCTTGTACCTCATTTCATGGGAAGAAGGGGCTAAAGGCCTAAAGGTGTTGTAGCTGGAAAAATTTAAAAGCCACAGATTATCCTCAAGATGCTCTCCCTAAGGTCCTGAGAGCAATGAAATGATTCTCCATAAAAATCAAGGACCTATAAAATAAAACAATAATTAACAAATTCCCTGTTTGCTGAGGGAATACATTTGCAATGGCTTTTACTTTCCTTGCACATGTCACTCAATGTGTTCCTATCTTAAAGTGGCATTCTAGTGCTTTTTACTTTCCATTGCACATAGCACTCAACTTTTTGGACCATAATAAACTAATGGCAATAAAGGGCTTGGAAAAATGTTTCATTGCAAATGAGGATGCAATAGACCCTTCAGAAAGGCACCCATAATTGAGACAATATGAGCCCTTGATATCTCAAAAACCCCATGCCCAAAAGTATTAACCCCATCCACCTCATACTCATTACATGACTTAGAGAGGGTCTTCTTGGAAAATGTTCCTTGACTTAGGGATTGGTCTACCCAATAGGGCACCATGACAACCCTCCCATACTTAAATTTGGCAAGTTTTATAAGGTCTTTAAGCATTTGTTTAGTTTGAAAAGGGGGGATTTAATGAACATGTTTGGGTGTTTATTTTATTAAATTTGGCTTACTTGGCATGATACATGTGACTTGTGGACCCTTGGATGGTGTAATTGTTTAACTTTGTAGGGCCTTGCTAGTTGTAAGTTATTCCATGGAGTATTGTGCCTTTTTGACCTTCATGAGGGGTTGAAAACCCCAAGGATGGACACCATGCCCCACAGGATGAGAATAGGACCCCAGAGCCATTGCACATTTGAGATTATGGATGTTGCCTTTGAAGGCACTTGGACAACAATAGAGGATGGCAGTGTATCCCTTGGCACTTGGACGTTGGCCTTTGGAGGCCAAAGACGTCACCTTCCAAGGCTTGATGTCATGTGAAGGTTAGGGTTTTGATGGTCTTCATGGTCTGGGAAGAAAGATGATGTGGTTTGAAGAAGTTATATGCATGGCATGACATTATAGAGAATGAGATATGGACACATGGCCTTTGGAGGCCCAATGACTTGCATCTAGAGGCTCAAAGTATCACTTTTGAGTCATAGCGTCACCCTTTAGGGCATGACATCACCCTTCTAAGGGATTTATTTTATGTATTTTCATATTTTGTAAGTTGTAAAGGAAAATAGAGGAGTTTGGCTTCCTTTAAATTTGTTTTTGTCTTTTTATGTAGACAAATTATGGTTAGATGACCTTGTATAAATAAAGGTCATCTCACTCTCATTTTATCATCACTTGAGAATTACATAAGACTCTTGGGTGAAATTTTTTCCCTACTTGGGAAATTCAATATCTCTCTTATTTGGTGCATTTTGGATGGAATACTTGTCTATTGGTGAAAAAAGGCTAGAGTTATCTCTTGGATGTTTTTTCTTGGCAATGTTGGTGGAATATCTTTGATAAGTAAGGGTTTTTCATGTTATCTCTTGGATTAGGTAGGGAATTTATGCAATCGTATGTGTTTCTTCTTAATTTCAGGGTTGTTTTGTCAAACCCTTGGAAGAGTATAAAGGCATACACCATCCATCAAGGACCTCTCTTTTATTGTCATCGAAAAGGCTATTTAAAAGGTTGCTAAATGGAGTAAAAAGGCTTACACCCTTGTAGATTTACCTTGCTAAGGATTGTTTACTCTAGGGAGTAAAAAGGCTTACACCCCTATAGGAGTAACAAACCCTATCTCATAAACAAGAGAATCCATTAACCCAATAGATAAGGCACTAGTATATTTTCATTGGAGATTGAATATTGATGCATTGGTAAACACAATTTCAAGGAGACTGAATTGTTTAAGTTTGGATCTAATTTCCATATGTTATAAGCCTTCTTGTGCTCTAAGGGCGTATTGATTTACCAAGTGATTGAGTCTTTGTAATAAACATTAATCTACAGCCAATAGGGTTGCAACAAACTCGTATTTCCCTTACTCTTTACTCACTTTTCTACCGCTGAAATTTACTTGTAAGCCTTGGTAATTGCTCTATTGGTTATAAGCTATTTTTTGGGTGGTTTACTTGTTGATTTTCATGGCTAGAATTTTCTTCTGTAGCATAATTTTTCTACAGCCATAGGGTGGTTTAAAATAATTGATGATAACTCTCATTTACATCCCTCTCTTACTATCAAAGTCTTGGTTCAAATATTGGTGGATTGTCTACTCATTTTTAGTCTAATTTTCCAACATCACATACTTGATTTTGATTGTTTAATTTGCAGTTTTTATAACTTATTTAATGATGATATATATTTCCATACTATTGAAGTTTTTGGAAATTAAGGTTTCTTGATGATTCCCCACTGATTTTGAGGCTTGTATCTTCAAATATTATCTTGTTTGGGCATGTATAACATTGTTTCATAGGTATCCAACACTTGGCAACCATTTACCATCTCATAAGACTTTTTTCTGAGCCTCTTTCTCATATTTGACCTTGATTCATAGGGGTACCCTTCAACATCTTCCCTTCTCCCATTACAATCCCCCTAGGATCACCAGGGAAGCCTCCCTTGTGTTGGATTCATCCTTCACTAATATGAGGGGGACATCTATTGAGGTGACAGTGATAGTTGCTCCCACTTGTGTCACACATCCATGGGTTGTGTGGGGATTTTACCAAACTACAGATTGTGCGATAACATTTTTGGTGTCGTTGTCGGGGAGGATTTGAATCCTTTTCGATATCATAACGACACTTCACAATTCTATCCCAAAGCCTTTATCCATATCTTGCATGGTGAATCCATTTGAAGAAAGTTGTCTTTTCACTTTTTATGAACTTGTCTTGAAGTTCATTTGGCGACTCCACATCCTGAGAACCCAACTTCCCAAAAGAAACTTCCCCTAGGAAGGTTTAAGTCTTCTGAGGTCTATGAAAGAAGACTTCCTCATAATTCTCTCATTGTCAAAACCTTGTTCCAAGGTAATCTTCCCCTCACTCCAATGGTTCATTCTTTGGTTGACAACCTTTACAAGCCATTAAATATGGCCACTATCCCTGGGTTTCCCAATACCATGCCAAAAGAGTCTCACAAATGGTTGCCAAATTTCACGAGGAACAATGATTTTGTACCATCAACACCAAAAGAGAATCTTGACTCCATTGGTGTGGCCATGGAGGATAATGGATAGAATGTGAAGATGTTGCGATGAAGCTACTAGCTATGTCTCTTGATGAATATGCCAAAAAGTGGTATAAAGTCTTGCCCGATGATCACTTGGCATCCTATGAATATTTCTCTAAGTTGTTTAAAGGAAGATGGACAACAAAGAAGGAAAACATAATGCTATTTACACAATTAAACCAAATTAAAAAGAAAAAGGTGAACGAAACGATGAAGGAATTTGATGCTAGATTTGACAACTTGCATAGTCAGATCCCAAAGGAATTCTACCCACCAAAAGCAATTGTTCGTCTTCTCTACTTGAATGTCTTTAAAGGTCAATTTGGTTTTATCTTGAAGGAAAATATACTTGACATTTTGGCAAAGGCCAAAGAGTATAGTGCACAGATTGAATATCATCTTATCAATTCAAAGATTGAGCCTTTTCAGTTCCGTCATGCTATAACAAAAGCAAAGACAAAGAGTTCAACCAACAATGTACATGATCTAGTCACACACTTGGCTAAGAAGTTTGATCAATTGAATTCTTAGTGCATTTTGGATGGAATACTTGTTTATTGGTGAAAAAAGGCTAGCACTCTCTCTGAATGATTTTTCTTGGTAATGTTGGTGGAATATCTTTGATAAGTAATGGTTTTTCATGTTATCTCTTGGATTAGGTAAGGAATTTCTGCAATTGTATGTGTTTCTTCTTAATTTCAAGGTTGTTCTATCAAACCCTTGGAGAAGTATAAAGGCGCACACCCTCCATCAAGGACCTTTGTTTTATTGTCATTGAAAAGGATATTTAAAAGGTTACTACAAGGAGTAAAAATGCTTACACCCTTATAGATTTACCTTGCTAAGGATTGTTTACTCTAGGGAGTAAAAAGGCGTACACCTCTAGAGGAGTAACAAACCCTATCTCATAAAAAAGAGACTCTATTAACCCAATAGATAAGGCACTAGTCTATTTGCATTGGGGATTGAATATTCATGCATTGGTAAACGTGATTTCAAGGAGATTGAATTGTTTAAGTTTGGATCTAATTTCCATATGTTATAAGCCTTCTTGTTCCCTAAGGGCATATTGATTTACCAAGTGATTGATCTATTGTAATAAAAATTAAGCTACAACCAATAGGGTTGTAGAAAACTCATCTTTCTCTTACCCTTTACTCACTTTTCTACCGCTGAAATTTACTTGTAAGCCTTGGTAATTCTTCTACTAGTTATAAGCTATTTTTTGGGTGGTTTACTTGTTGATTTTAGTGTCTAGAATTTGCTGCTGTAGCAGAATTTTTCTATACCCATAGGGAAGTTACAAATACTTTCTAATAACTCTCATTTACAGCTTGGTTCAAATATTGGAGGATTGTCTACTCATTTTTAGTCTAATTTTCCAACATCACATACTTGATTTTGATAGTTTAATTTGTAGATATTATAAATTATTTATTGCTAATATATTTTTCCATACTACTGCAATTTTGGGACAACAAGGTTTCTTTATTGATTCCCCACTGGTTTTGAGGCTTGTATCTTTGAATATTTTCTTGTTTGGGCATGTCTAACGTTGTTTTGTGGGTATGCAAAACTTGGAAACCATTTACCATCTCACAAGACTCTTTTCTGAACCTCTTTCTCATCTTTTAACTTGACACATAGGGGTACCCTTCAACATCTTCCCTTCTCCCATTGCAATCCCCCTAGGGTCACCTGGGAATCCTTCCTTGTGAGGGACTTTTCCTTCACTAAAATGAGGGGTACATCTATTGAGGTGACAGTGATAGTTGTTCCCAATTGTGTCTCACTTTCATGGTTTGGGTTGGGATTTTCCCAAACTACAAATTGTGCGATAACATGTCTAAAAAAGTGGTCAAGGTCCGATCTACAGGGTTTGATGTTCTAAGGGTAGTGTTACCCATTATTGTTTGTTGATATGGAATCATTGAGTTGTTTGCACTGAAAACATAGATTCTTATTTGAGTGATTGAGATCAGTTATAAAAAAAGGTATCCTTACATTGAAATATCCTATTAAGAATGGTATTGTTAGAAATTGGGATGACATGGAGGATATTTGGAATCGCACATTCTACAATGGGTTTCTTCGAAAGAGCATCATGAACATCTTATTGAAGCTCGTCTTAATCCCAAGGAAATAATAGGCATGATGGCTTAGATTATGTTTGTGACTTTTACTATTCATTTTATTTTTGAAGCAATGACATGATGTCTCAAACCATGTTTGAGACTTTTACGAGTAGAGTGATCACAATAAAAAATGCTCATCAAGCAATGGATTAGACTAATTTTATATTAATTGATATATATAACTATTGGTTATAGGAAAACTACTAAAAATAGAATTTTGGAAGACTTAATTGAAAACCTTGTCCTATAAAATTAAAACCAAAATGGAGACAGTATCATCCACATACACTTTAATTAACTTCTTCTCAAGTATTATCCATTTTCATCAGTATTAATTTCTACAATATACTACGAGTCCACAGTGTGAGGAATTTTGCAGTTCTACTCTTGATTTGTGGAAAACTACTATCCATGTTTTGAGCCAAACTTTTAGTGCTTCTAGTCGTGGTAGTAATTTTGACATGCTCAAGAAGATACATCCAAATAAGGGTGATAGGTTGGCTCAAAGACAATGAAATTATTTTGTGTTCATACATTACAACTGTCATCTTTGAAAAAATTTGATCCGTAAACCGTCATGGTTATTCCACTGGATAGTTCATCACAACAAATCTAATAAAATACTAAAGTATATGGTGCTAATGGTACGAGGTTGCCTTGGTACATTGGAACCATCTCTCCTAACATCTGAGCCGAATGGAGAAATCTCAAAATAACTGTATGTTCGGAAGAAGAATCATAAGAGGGATTGGAATGAGCGTTGTGTTGTTGTTTGGAAGGAAAAACACATCACTTGGGATGGAAGATATCATCTGATGACTGGTCTATCTGCTGATATGAAGTTTGGTCCAACAACTCAACTGGTGTCTCATGGAGGTAGAAATAGTGCCACGTTTCCTCACTGATATTTGATACAAGGAAAATCAATTTATGGCATGGGGTAAACCACAACATACCGAATGACACGCATAAATCAACTCTAATATCAAGTATGCTATATAAATGAAATGCTAACATGACAAGATCAAGAGCCTACCTCGTCTAGACGTTCGATGAAGACCATCGTTGAGCACACAACTCAAAGCTTTATACCTGCAACTTGTCCTCAATAACCAATATACGCAAGAATATGGTTATAATAAATAATGTTAGAATATAAAATAGCATAATCCATTAACTTTCATGACAAATACACCCATGGAATAATAATTCAAATATTTGCAAGATATTAATTGGACAAGAAAAGCGTATTTCTATTAAAAATGATAAAAAAAAGTGTATAAGTGACAAACTTCTGTAACGACACACATCGGAACCGAGAAACTAAGTCCCTCCAGATGGGCCTCCATCACTTCAATACTCCACCAAAGGAAAGCTCATATAAGGGAGACAATGATGTTCTCCATCAAATAAGGAAGAGCTTGGGGGATGAACAATGTGTTCAGACTTTCAAGGATAAAGGGATGCAGACTCAATGTGAAGTGAAATTTCTCTAGAGTATATTTTCTCTCAAAAGTTGAATTCTCTTCTCCACGGCTTGGATATGGCTCAATTTATAGCCTTCAAATGGAACTGACGGTCCGAGTCGGAGCGTTTACAGTATATGGAAGGTCAAGGATCATGGATCTCATGATGTGACATGGAAGCCTGACATGATTTTTAATTTTGAGCACCAAACCCGATGTACATGGGCTATAGTGGTGCAACCTATGTATATGCATGTTGTCTAACTGGTAGGGCGCGTATATGTGGAAAAATTTGATTTTTTGGCTCTGGAATGTACAAAAGGGGACTTCAAGTCTGCATATGGAAATGGAAAGGTCATCTAAGTAAGTTGCATGGGGTGAGGAAAAATTTTCTATAACAGATGCCCCCTAATGTGTGAGGTCAGAGGAGTATATGCGATGGCCAAAATACATTATAATTCCCAGAAGTGGAGTAATGGAGACTCAGCTGGAAGTGCTAGTTTCTCACGAGAATATTACAATCCATAATGAATTTGTACACATGGTTGCCAATTTGAATTACATTGCAGATCCATGTGGAAATATACCAAATAGTTGTTCATGGCCATGAATAGGAAATACAAAGTAGACACATGCCATAGGTTGTCATAGTTACAAACAAGGCCCAGTGAAAACCAGTCTCAAAATCAATCGAAAAACATATGTATACAATGGAGTACAATCTGATCTCCCATGATCACTAAAGTCATATAGGTACTGGTCCAATGAATGATAACAACAAATCATGAAATTTTCTACTGTAAACTAAATGTCTTCTACACTATCCGCCAAAGGTGCAAGTCTAAATCATGTGAATAGAGGAGTTGAATTTGAACACAATGAGACTTCGTTTGATTATCGGTCATTAATGTATATTGTTAACAAACGAGAGGCATCCTACTGATAATGAAAGTGGGTATCAAGGCACCAAGTACATTCTTACAAGTGTGAATAAAGGTGTTGAGGTCGAACACTTGAAGAATCCATCGATCAGGAGACATTGATGTATTCCCAACTGTCGATGGTGGTAGAACCTACCACTAATGACTGCAAGCCTCTAGGTACTCATAGGACTCTAGGCCTCATTTCCAGAATAGATGAGTTGAATTCGATGGAAGGAGACCCCCTAAAAGGAGAGCATTAAGGAATCTCTCATCAATCAGCATAAGGTACAAAGAAATAGCTTGATGATTTGGAGGAACTCGCACAAAGAGGATGTTCACGAACCAATGACCATGTGCGTCTCCTACATGCACCATATGCAAGTAGTGCACGAAAGAGACCCTCTGAATAACAACTAATGAGGAAGACTGTCGACAAAGGTGAGGAAACCACCAATAAGGATAATGACATCTAAGACACTGCACAAATTCCAATGTGTGAATAGATTTCTTGTCGTCAAACATAAGGGAAACCCCGTAGTCAACAACCAATGAGGAGAAGTCGACTATTGGGTTCAAGGTTACCTACCCATAATGAAAGTAGGACCAGGGTGCATGATAGGACTACAACTTCATGTGATTCTGAGACACACTGAGGGTATGGACGACATGCAAAGTCAAGAATTATGGGAAATGGCTGACACAAGGTTATAGACATCCTTTGAATAAGAGCATGAGACATATGGAAAACTCAGACAACATAGACTTGATGATAAAGCTTCGTGATGTAGGAGGCATCAACGAACTCTCCATAGGAATTGGAAGAATAACTAGTCGGAGGAGTAAAATCTAAGTAACGAGCTCATCTTCCTAAGGTCATACTAAACCCAAACTTTGGATGACAATGGACTCAAAATTTTATGCTCTGTTCAAAGGCGATACGACTGTTGCCAATATGAGATAATATTATTTTCCCGCCCACCTATTTTTGTTTTTTCATAGGCAAATAAATGCTATGATACAAGAGAGGAAATGAGTGTCGTGAGTAAGAAACTAGCTCCAAACAGTGGAACATACCTATTCTCAATGCAAGGAAGTGCATGCGGGGCATGGAAACTTGGGGGAATGTTTCCTCTTAGGGTACATGGTGTCAAGCTGCAAAAGATATAAACAAGGCTCTGCTTGGCTAGTGATGCAAATCACTGAGGTAAGAGGCTTATAATGAGAAAGTGGGAACTGACAATAGGCTCAATAATGCAAGCAAGATAATAAAATGCAATTACAACTTAACTCCAAAGAATGTCCTTTTTCATAGATTTAGTCCCCTAGGCCCAAAAAAATATAAAGCAATACCCAAGAGAACTCTTCTAGCCAATGTTGACTAGAGTGTTCCTTTTTCGTAATTAGTCTACTTGGTCTGAAAAAGGGGTAAAATTACACCAAATAGACATCCTTTCAAAGCCATTTAATGAGTGTGAAAGAGACAAGTTCACTTGGCAATATTTTTCTCTTTTTAGAGAGTCGGAAAAGAGCTTAACTAAGACTTGGGGGGAGTCCCATAGGTATAGGTCAGAATGCTTGTGAGTAAGAATATGAGGTTCGAACACAAATTCATATTGGAATTATAAGGGACTCCTGGTCTTATGGAATAACTTTAGTATGGGAACCAAATGGCACAAAGGTTCTAACTAGGGCACCCATGTTTGGTAAGCCTCTACCACTTAATAACGACACTTCTAGTGGCACTAAGAAGGTTCTATGTCACTAGTAAATGGGTTCATACCTAAGGCATATGGATCATAGTCACAGGACAATGTAAGAATGCAAAATGGAGTGACAACCTATCCTATATGTTGGTGAAACAAAATAGTTGTTGAAGTCACGAACAGATGATATGACGCTAGATACCGCAAAAATCCTAGATAAAACCACTAAAACCAACTTCCTTCCACTGCACTATTAGTCCACTAGGTAAAAAATTAGCATAAACTATATAAAGTGGATAAAATGTTTTCTACTAATAGTAAAAATAAACAATTTTACCATACCATTTGAGTTTTTCACCCACATAGTGCATTTTAGACCATTTTTCCCATGATCTTCAAGTGTCGATTGTGGGAGCTACGATCAACAAAATTGACAAATGTCTGGACCAAGTAAGTGCTCTTTCCCTCCTCTTCATTTTTAGTGGTTTAAAATTTAAATTTAGTCCTCATTTTTTGAGTATTTGAGGGCGTACCATATAAATTAGGGTGTACACGAGCTATAGTTCATTGGGTCACGTATATGAAGACATGTACGCGGACAAAGCAAAACCTGCCCGCATATATGTGGCCCTACACACAACTGTTAACATTATAGCCCGCGTACAAGTCCGTAAATAAATTTTTAATGAATTCTAACTCAAAAAATGGCTTTCCTTTGGTAGTATGGTGCTTGAATGGATAGAGAGGGAGCATGAGGAGGTAGATGCAACAATGGAAAGGGATGCAGGGGTCGAAATAGCTCTAAAAAGATGTGGGCTTTGTAAATTTTGGGCTTCCAAAGGAATGAGGGCTCAAGTGAGGTTAATTTAGATGCTAGTAAACTTTTGGGATCCGAAGACAGAGGCCTTCAATATCGATGGGAAACCATTGATGATTGAAGTAGATGACATATTTTTTATCACAGGATTGTCTCACCGGGGCGAGGTAGTGAATATCAAAGCTTGGGGGGCTGAGGGTGGTATGAACATAGAGGATTACATTGCCACCCACTATGTTGTAGGCACAGATAAAGTAGGGAGCCAACTCCCCATCAGGGAAATCAAGAACCTAAGTTTAAAGATCGTTGTACTTTGTCTTACACGGATCTTGGGGTCAACCTCATTGCACCAGGCACCAAGGCCACTCATGTTTTATGCAATGGAGTGTTTACGACCTACGGTTTATGACTGGTGTACTTCACTACTGGCTAACATGAAGAGCCAGCTAATAGATTGCAAAAAAGGGAGGAAGAGAAACTTTGAGTTTGGATCCATCTTGTGTAGTTTTTTCTTTGAGCGAGTTCCAGGCTTTAGCCCTAGACTATAGATCATTCCACACGGACCTCGTGATCCATCCATGTCACGATGGAATGACGTGATGAGGTGGTTAGGAGGTGGTAGGGTGCCAACCCCCTACAATGATGAGTTTTTGTTTTGGTGGCATTGACATGTTATAGCCATAGAAGACTACCCTTATGTTGGATCAACTATAGAGGGGATCTAGATATGCCTTTGCCACCAGGCTTTGCCTACGGTGATATAGGTATGAAATGTTTTTATATATTTCATTTTTTTGTGTTTTTTTTCAAAAAAGAATAGAAAAACGCAAATATTTTTATATGGTATCAAGTATTAAGAACATTCTTTGTTACGCAGATGTAGGTCTGTGAGGACCAGATGGATTCCCAAGGCATCGACGAAGGAACCAGGGAGATGAGCATGCGGGAGGATATGTAGAGAGGGAGATGAACATGCGGGAGGAGATGCAGAGAGAGTGGTACAAAATGTGCAGGGGAACCTATCTCGATTGATGCACATGATTCCTATGGTTCAAGTGGAGGATCTTCCAGAGGCTATGCAACGATAGGTGGTGGGTGTGCCTCATGTGTGGGTGAGACTCTTTCGACATCTCGTAAAATCCATATTGTGCTATCATGATACGCATCTGGCACCACAGGCGTAGATTCCATGGTCATATATCTACCAGCCATATATGTATTTTGAGGGTGTGGGCCCCATTTTGTACTATGACACCGTATTTTTTGAAGAGATGAAATATAAGAAACATTGGTTCTCGACTTTACTTATATATGTTACAATGTGTACATTGATGAATTTTTTTTCTTTACTTTAGTTATGTGACAAATGCCAATCCAAAACATAATTAGCATATGCATCAGATACATAATTATAACTTATAGGTATGTGATTATAAGTAAGGAAATCAAAGTAACATTCCAAAAGTTGTATCCATAGGAATCGTTAGAGTAGATTAGGGTCTCGCACAGGGTAATTGTCGTTTAATTGACCTACGACTAACTGGGAGTCCAGGCGAACCTCTAAAGGCCGAACACCATGTGAAATGGCATCGCATAAAAGATCTATAATGATGCTATACTCAACTACATTATTTGTTGATGGCTCCAGACAAATGCCACTTGAAGACACTATTTGATCCTCGGGTGAGTAAATAACCCAAGCGACAGAAGCCATGTTCCGTGTATGACGACTGGCACCATCTGCAAATCCTAAGTAAACTGAAGACTCCATTGACATCTTCCAACCAAGGGAAAACTCTATAAGCAAGCTGATGACACAAAGGAAAAGATGTATATACACTAAGATACACTAGTATACAAAGAGTCACACCCAAGCTTGAGGGATCAAGCGTAATATCTTTTAAGGTAGAGCCCATTTCTGGGCTCATCCAACATATTATCTTCATAATACTCTAATTCGTAGGATCCTTTTTATAAAACACGTTGCACTATATAAAGATCGTGCCACAGGGTTGAACTTGCCTGCCCCCAATAGTTCTTTGGCTTCGTCATACAGGAGGACCAAGTCACCCTCAACTTACTTCCGAGGATAGACAGGCCTATCATATTGAACCTTAACATGTCATTTATTTTCTTTGATAGCCATAGAGGCATCTCGACACTTCTCATGTAGATTCTCTAGGTGCATGATGCGTTCTTTAAGATCGTATGTGTCAGGTAGGAGCTCAATTTCCATCTTGAGGAAAGTGATTTCGCATTCAATCATAAGGATCAACTCCACACCATGCACTAACTGAAAAGGAGAAAAACCGGTGGAAGTCTTAACCGAGGTTTGATATGCCCAAAGAACAAGGTAAAACATTAGATTCCATTCAGATTTATAGCAAATTTTGCCTCACCCCATGCAACTTGTGTATCTTGTTTGTTGAGGACAAGTTGCAGGTATAAAGCTTTGATTTGCATGGTCAACGGTGGTCTTCATCAAACGTTCAGACAAGGTAGGCTCTTGATATTGTCATGTTAGCATTTCATTTATATAGAATACTTGATATTATAGTTGATTTCTGCCTATCATTCTGTCTGTTTTGTTTTACCCCATGCCATAGAGTGATTTTCATCGTAAAAATATTGGGTCATCTCTATCCATCTATTGCTTGGTTCCCCTAGTTTAGAGCACCGTAAAAAATGAAGTGATCTTATAGGTCGGAGGTATCCCAGGATGTGAATGTGGCTAGAGGATAGAAGAATAGAGTTGGAGGGCCTCCTGCATGTATATAACCAAGCATATTTGGTTAGGGTCCCAAAATAAACTACCAAAGCATATGTAGCTCTCTGAAAAGACAATGGAATTATACTTGGATATCATAGTAAACTAGGCAATGAAAGATGAAGTGCTCCTAAATATCAACCTCTCAGAGATGCCACCATTGGCAGTTCTTGTTCGATCAATGAATTTGATGGTCAGTGTCAATCCACAATCTATGAGAGCCAACTCTAAACTATCCTAGGGGGATCTGATGGGAGTGCATCCAGTGGTGAAGTGTGTGATGGGGTTGAATAATGAGTCCATCCCTCATAATCATGAAATGATAGACATAGAAATCCATGTTCAAATGTAACCCACCTTGAGGGTTTATCCAAGTGACCAATACAAATTGTATGTAGATATCTTCTTCGATGATTGTGTCCATCCCTTGTCTAGTATGTAATAGGTGGTTGGGTGCATTAAGGGAATATATAAATGAAGGGACTCGATCCATTGTAATACCAATAGACACTAGGAGATCCAAGACTCTGACATACCAACACCAAGAATGGATTGAAGAAATCCTTGATGTAATGGACTTTGATGAGCAATAGGACAAGTATGGATATTGGTCCCGTCCATTTGTTGTATCAATGAAACTCTAAATGCGGTGTAGAAATGACATGAGACCAAAAAATATCTCAAGCCGAAAGGGTCGAGCTCCAAAATTTGTGAGAATGATGCGTTGAGGGAATATCTACTTGCATCTAATGATGCGGTGAAGGAAGATGATTTGTTCTCTCTCAACTAAAGACCAATCAAACTCTAGTAAAATAGGTCCCCAAACCTTAGAACAATATAAAAATGTGGGATGGACAAGAGTATCCATGAGTGACATCTTAGATAATATGCTTGAAAATGCTTCCCAAAACATTGCCTCTCTAAAAGGGACAAGGATCTGTATCCCTTGATGACTTGGTGCTAAAGTGCATGCCACAGACTAAGAGAGGTCCTATGAACAATACCCCCAAATAAGTATACCTATTGGTGATCTCAATATCCCCTCCTCTGAAAAATAAATGGTGATCAAAGAGGATCTTCTTTGATCCATTGAAGATCATGACCTTGGTTTCACCCAGGTTGACCATCAACTGAAGAAGGTCACAAAAGAGGGCTAGGGAATAATGTTGTCTCTAAAAACCTTTGAGGGATGAGGTTAAAATGATCACGCCATCTGTGAAAAGCAAGATAAAAATAAATACCTATTGGAGAAGGCACCCATCTCCATCCTTTATGTGCTTATGCAAGGACTCCAACTCATCAATGTAGATCCCAAACAATGTGGGCCTTAGGGGGAAACCTTGTTTCACTCCACCGGTACTCCTGATAAAATATGATATCCCATGTGTTGTGAGTATATGACCAAGGACCAAATCGTATAAGCACATGATAGCGGTGAATAAGGTCTCTAAGTCTCTAGAGAAAATCCTCCTAGGGATGCTACACATCAAATATCAAAACTTGCATGATGTGTCGCACATGGCACAAACGTCACGTTCTAAGTGTCACAAGTGTCGCATGTGGTGAAAACGTTACATAGTAAGTGTCGAACCCAAACTATCGCAAGTGTTGTAACATGCCTCATACATTTTTGGTAAGTTCCACAACTCAATCGACACCATGAAAGCACTTGTCGCAACCCCTAAATCATGTTGGAAGGAAAATCCCCATCATTTGACAGTCAAAACATACTTTTTCACCTAAGACTTTTACCATTTTTTGGAATTTAAGAAGACTAGAACCCCCCTGCCCATGCTTAGGGAGCGTCAGTGCTCCTTGTGCCATGACGCCCTGTCATCAGCTTTAAGGGAGTTCCATTGTTGGTTGGAGAAAATCATGGTGAATCCCACCTTCTTCTAAGGGATAGCTCTGATAGGCTGGGGTTTGTTTGGCTCGTGTCATACTCTATGGCTCTATCTAAGGAAGAAATCATAACTTATGGAGCCATATCCTCAACCAATTCAAAAAATACCCAAGGTGGTTGAGCTTCTCAAAGCCTATAAATTGGAGGCATTTCCATGGTGAAAGGGAGGAGAAATCAGTAAAGCATCATTATTTTGATCTTGATTCATTCATGCAAGGGTTGGACGAGGAGAGCTTGGAGAGGTTATTGCAACATCAATTGTGGTCTGTAAGTATCTTCTTATTGGTTCTCATTCAATATATACTTGGCCTATTTCCTTCAAGTTTATGTCGTGTTACATTTGCTTGTCTACTATTGCTCTAATCTTCGTAGATAGACTTGTATTATCTAATCAAGTAGAGTAGAAGATAGTTTTCCTTTTGGTGTCCATTGCAGATCTCACTTTGCACCAAGGAGTTTGAAGATCAAGCTCAGGGATTGGAAGCAGCGAGGACAAATGTCAGAAAAGGTACATAATATCCTTTCTCTCCTTATCGATTTGATTGTTCTAGATGAGTTTAAAGGTATGCTAGTGTCCACTTGTACTCTTTATGTCTTGGTATAGGGGTCTAACAATCCAACAAAAGTTTCACTTGTCTGCAAGGGGAACATTTCGTAACAAGGGGATGGAATCAAAAGATTTTTGAAATTCCACAAAGAAACAATAAAATTTCAAAGAGTGATTCCGCACCTCCTCAATGATATCCCAGAGTGTAAGAATGTGATCAAAGGTCTAGTACTCAATTCATATTTAGCTTGTCCTCTAGCTCTAAGTTGCCTCCTCTCAAAATACATAGAGAGATTCTCCTCCATGACTTGAGGATATGGAATTGGAATGGCTTATGGAATAAAAAAAGGATGGATATGGATTTGTATTTTCCTCTAGGCTAGGCTTTGTATTTGAACCATATTTTCTATTTGTGCTCCTGGAACAATCGAGTCCTCAATACAATGGCTTCATCAGTACTTCAGTATTGGGTAGCTAGCGACCGAATGTTTTCAACGCTCTGCTTTGTTACAGTGATTCCCATTCTCTTTCTCTCTTTGTTATCAACTATGGTAGTATATTTTGAGGTGGGAATGGTGGCCAACCTCACAAATGCTATTATTGTTGTAATTATCCTAAGGTTGATGGATGTTATTGAATTGGAGGGTAACCTGCAAATTATGGATACAAGGTTTAGCACTATGGAGGGTTTGTTAATCAATATTCACAACCAATTCCAAGATCAATAGAAGAGGCTCCCCGGGCCCATGGAAATATGCTTGAAAAATATGAACAAATTTCTTGGAGAGGCCAAAGATCTTATCGATGGGCCTAACTAATAAAGAGAGAGAGGGTGGTGTCTTTGTTGTTGCTACTTCCTCTGCAATCCTAAAATTCCCATGCAAATTAGAGCTTGGTTGACCACGTATGATGGCCTCTTTCAAGAGATAGAAAGGGACTTTAGAATATATGTAGATACTCAGTAGATTGTGTATGCTGCAATGCCTTAGGTAGACTTGCTTGTTCAACCTTTGCTAGAATCTGGATTCATAGGCTTAGGCATTCAATCTTCTCGGTATCAACTGCAAACATGGCTCACCAAACCTCATTTCTAGGCTCATGTGATCAATGTGTATGGCATGGTGGGTGTTGGCAAGATTTCCTTGCTCCAAGTCATATACACAAAGGAGGTTAGTGACGTCTCTGATGTTGTAATTTGGTTTACAATTTCTTTGAACTTTCAAATTAAAGAGTTGTAGGCTTTTGTTCTCTTCTGTTCCATCATATTGCTTCATGTCTTGCCCCAAATCAAGACCCAATAAGCTTTAAAGGAATGGTTGCCTCACCTAATATGTCAATTTTCACCAAGAGATCGCAATAGTGAAGATTCAGGTCGATTTTGGCAGCCAACACGTCCAAGTTGCTTTGCATCTGTAATTTTCTGCCATAGTTAAGGTTGACACAATTAATGGCTAGCTTTATCATTTCCTAGAGAGTATATACCACAACCTAAAGCTATTCCTTACATAGAGAATTGTTTTTGAAACAAGAATGGCTTGTCAAGTCCAAGCATTGAAGGAAGTTGATCCACTTTGTTGGAGATATTCTTCCATCTTCCAATAAAAGAATAAACTTTTCCGATTTTAGATACAGCCAAAGGAACCAGTTCTTCCACCTTACAAAGGCCTACAGTGAGTAGAGGATGGTCAAGAGGTGCCACTCTAGGCAGAGACTGAGTTCAACCTTAGTGTGTTCAACTTTATTAGGACTTTGATGGGTCATATTAAATATGTTGATATGAACTAAAGTGTTAAAGATCTGCAAATTGTTAAAAACATTATGCCAGTAGGTAAAGAAAACAATATAAGGTTAATTAAAAGAGGAACCAATTTTTTTTGAAGAAAAAGGAAAAAAAACACATTTAAAAGAAATTGCATTGAGTAAATTTTAGTTAAACAAATTAAAAAATAAAACAAAAAAAAGAGCATAAAACTTAAAAAAAAAACACACTTTAAAAGAAAAATGATAAAAATAAAAAGAAAAAACTCATAAAACTTTAAAAAGAAAATGATTTATAAAAAAAAATACCTTTTCAAAAAAACTCAAATTTAAAAGATTTTCTTTTTTAAATTACAAAACTCAAATTTAAAAGATATTTTTTTTAATAACAAAACTTGAGGAAAAAACAAAATTTAATAATTTTTTTTAATAAAAACCTAAAACACAAGACTTAAACAAGTAATTAAAAAATAAACTAAACAAAACAAAAATCTAATCTAAATAATAATAATAAAAAAACATTTAAATTATTTAAAATTTGAATTGAAAACCGGGGTGGGGAATGGGGAGGACAATGTCCGACATCGCCCCTACCCCTTTCTGTTGGTTTTGAAAATTTGTACAGGAGTCAAAACACATTAGATCCCTTGAAAATATGAGTCATCATAATAAGATTAATAGTTGCATGGGAGCATATCTCAAATATAAGTCATTGGAGGATAATTAAAAGTAGCATATGAAAATATGGCAAGCATGCACGACTATTGTTAATAGTAGCCCAAGTTCCAACCCCATAAAGTCCACACGACTTAATACTTGTGGTACTCATTATTAGTCCATGTCATAGGCATAGAGGGACTATAGTGATCAATAAATCGTTGACTTCATATTAGTCTGTCCTTTGACCACAAATATTTCCATATTATCTATTGTTGGAACCAGGGAACTGAAAAAATCGATTTTTATATAAAAGAAAGTACCATATTTGTCATGATCTGATTGGACAACAGATTGGAGGTCTTATTTCTGGCTTTTCTATTCCCAATGTTATATATGTGGGCATATCCAAAGTATTTGATTGTATATGGTCTTTTTGAATCATAAATTTTGTTATGCATTCGTCGAAGGTGGATTAATGCTAGCATTAATTCGAAAGTTTGGTTTAGCATTTTATGCTTGGTAAATTTATGGCAATGTTTGATATGGTGGCATATATAAAGTTTGGTCTTCCAATACATTCTCTGGTGTTCGAACTATTGTTACAAAAAATATAATAATTTTTTTGGGATACTTCAGAGACCCGCCACATTGAATTTTTTTCTTAAATGTTTACAGAGCATTTATGACAGACTTAAATGTTTACCTAATAGGCTTGGTAGTGTTGAATGGTTACTTAACAGGCTTGTTACAAGACATTTTCTTCCATTTTTAAAATTTATATGCTTCAACGACATTGCTGGTTCACTGGTCCATGCTTGTTTTTTGCATGGCCACTGATTTCTTATTTGCATGTTGTTGTTGTTCTTACTTGCCAATTCGTGTTGTTGCAGTTTGCACGTTTGGGTTTCTGCAATCGTGATTGGAACAACATCGTTCTTGGGGGAGTGGTTGCTTATTTCTTCTTTCTTCATTGTATGTTGTTTATTGTTGCCTGATTCAACTTTGCAAGGTTACGGTCTTGCGCCTGCAGTTGGGCCTTTTGGTGCTTCTTGGTTGGGTTCTTATTTGTTGCTTGCTCTTGTTTTCCTAGGGTTTGCAATGTTGGGATGCTGCATCCGCAGTTGGATCTCTGGTTACATTTTTTGCAGTGGAGTTTGCATAGAATACTATTAAGATAAAATAACAGACTAAAAAATTGCAGGCGATGTAAATTGCATCTCTTACACGTTGAAGTAGAGTTTGTCTGCCTCAAAGTATATTTCGTAGTTGGCAATGCTTTTTCCATGGATTCTGTGTTACTATGGTTTCATAGTTATGAGAGTACCTTTTGTTGTGTGGGTGATATATTTTCTCTCTCCCTTTTATTTTCCTCTTGTAAACTACGTTTCTGACTCTATAGTTTCTCGCCTTTCTATGGTCATTTTGAGGTTGCATTCTTAGCCAGTTTTATGGATGCGGCTTCGCGGATAGGTTCTATAGAACTATAAAAGGTCATGTTCAGTGTATACATTATCATTCCCAAATTAGTTTTCTTTAAAATAAGGGCTCGTGGACAGAAGAGATTGCAATTTATCAAATTATAGGTTTCCTAGACAACATAAGTTAATGATTGCGGGTTCTCAGGGTGGCGGGATGAAAATTGGGCTTCTATTGTTCCATGCCCTACAAATAGCACGGAGAGTTCCGCGATCATTCCGACCGACCACCGTTCGGTTGCATACTTAGCCAGTTTTATGGACACAGCTTCGCGGATAGGTTGTTTCGAACTATGACAGGTCGTGTTCGGTGTATAAATTAGCATTCCCAAATTAGTTTTCTTTAAAAGAAGGGCTCCTGGACAGAAGAGATTGCAATTTATCAAATTATAGGTTTCCTAGACAACATAAATTAAACATAGGCAATATGTAATTTTATAAAGTAGATATATAAAGCATGCACGGGGCCCTCATCCCATACTTACCCAATTTCTGCATTGCGTGTTCTCGGGGTGGCCGACTGAAAATCGGTCTTCTATTGTTCCGTGCCCTACAAATAGCATGGAGAGTTCCACAATATACAAATTGATAATCAAACTTGCGGACTATTTGAATTTTAAGGGCCTCATGTCCAAAAAAATTGGCATCCTCAAAATAGTTTACTTTATGTACGTTTTACATACGCTGGTGGACAAAAACACAAAAACAAAATAGTAGTAAGCATTTTTTGGATCGCGGGTTCTCGGGGTGGTGGGCTCTAAATTGGGCTTCTATTGTTCCATTTCCTACAAATAACACAGAGAGTTCCGCGATATACAAATTGACAATCAGACTTGTGGACTATTTGAATTTCAAGGGCCTCATGTCCAAAAAATTTAGCATTCTTGAATTACTTTTCTTTACGTATGTTTTGCATACGCTCGTGGACAAAAACATAGAAAAATAGTAGTAACGTCTGTTACATAGAGCCCCATCCCCACTACCTTTTACGCTTCCCAATACACATTAATGATGCTTTCAAAATTCAGAACCGACCAGACAGGTTCGAAAAGATGGGCTTTAATAACTGGAAAGCTCGAGGAAATCTCCCATTAAAATGAATAGATAGGCGAATATTGTGGGATCTGGTAATTTCTTTTTGCCTGCATTTTGAATTTGTGAATTTTTTTTTGCTTGTGTTGTTTTAGTTTTCTTAAAAGCTTTAGCATAGTCCACGAACGTGTCACCCATAGAGGCATTGATGTCATGTCCCTCTTTAATATTGTGCATATCTTAGATGTCAGATTTGAGAATCTTCTCGGATATGGGAATTTTAATACGTGTTGCTAGTCACTATTCAACATACATATTCGAAAAGATTGGCATTAATAAGTGCAAATATCGAGAACATATGTCATTAAAACGAATCAACACAAAATATACGGAAGATCATCTAGTGTTGCTTTTAAATACTTATTTCCATTTCTCTCTATCATCAAAGGGTTTCGCTTTAGGGTGCCTTCATTCTAAAGTTCTTGGTCATGGCCATTTAAGACAACTTAGAGATGTGATTGAGGGCTAGATGAAAGAAGGGAGACTAGTTTTATGTGACATGAGCTTTGAGTAAAAAAAAAACTCTGTTATATAAGAGAAACTTAGAGAGGAGGGAAAAAAAGAACAATTATGTTTTGGTTGGTGTTCTCCCTGTGTTCAATGCTTTGGTTGGTTGAAAAGGTTGGCTGGAGATTTGTTTGTTGAACTTTATTGTTTTCTTGCTGGGAATTGTAATGGATTTTGAGGTCACGTGCAAAACAGTTCTTCGTTTAAGTATATAGCTTCTTCCAACAACACAGATTTGGAAAGTGTATTGAATTGTACAGATCCCACAGGAATTTGTCTTCCTCGGGGGCAACGCATTTACAGTGGCTTGAAAAATGACCTGTCATGTTCGTAAATGATGCAAAATATTACTCCATTTGTGAATGTAACTAGAGGTGGGTAAAATAAACTGTATGGGTGGATAAAACGACATATTATCACTACAAAAGTTTCTAGTTCAAAGTTTGATGAGCTACATGTGGGTCTGGTAATCAACTTGACAGAAAGCCATGTTCTTTGTCAAAGTTTGTTCAGTTTCCTCTGGATGTAGTTGTAGACTCCACATATTTGGCGTCATCTCTGAATATTCCAGACCTTTCTGTGGGCCGCCATACCTCCATCGCTATTAGGAAAGATATATTCTGATGCCATCTACAACATTTGATACACTTGCCAGACTTGTGTTGGTGTGTTCTGCAACATTTGATGCACTTGCCACACCTGTGTTTCCCGAAGAAGTTATGTACCTCAACATATTTTCATTTTGCATCCAGGTTGGACGTTTCTTCCAATTTACTGTAATAAAGAAATGAAGTTCAACATACAAATCTTCAGGCAGTCTTTTCAACCAAACAGATGATAAAATACAGGGAGAAAACTAGTGACTACATACTTGAATTTGTTTCCCCTACCATAGATATCATGACATAAAACGACTCCGTCCACTTTGAAATCAGCCTAAATCACATTTCTAAGTTGTCTCAGATGTCAAGGGTCAAGAACATTGCAAGGAAAACACCTTAAACCCCAACTTTTCAACGACAGAGGGAAATTCATACTTGGAAAAGAATTGAATGTTGAATAAGCAACCATTGCAAGAAGTTCATATCAGGAAGAGACAAGGTATTCAAAAAAATGGGATAGATGTAGTTGGCAGCACCGATTAAGTACAAAACCCAAAATTGATATTCAACTCAATTTTTACGAATAAAGAGTTTGAATGTCAAGAAAACTGACAAGAAGCTTCATCAATGTACATATTTTTTATGGGTCGGTGGCAGGAGAAATCAAAATCATTGTGGAAAATAGCCTCAACTGTATTTTGTAACCCATCTTATTTGAATATAAAATAATTTTAGTTTATTTTTTAATAGTATTTTCGAATTTCTGGTATTTGTTTTAATTTTATTTTGTACCTTCTTCCCCTGGGTCGTTAAACATGGACGAAAAGATTTTATTTCTATTGCCCACTACTTCAATCTAAATAAATCTTTCTCTATTCTTTATTTACATTTTACATTTAATAATACTTTTTCAAAAGCCATACTTATGTGGCACCGACCCTGTTGTTGTAGGAAAATCTCCCTGCGGACAAGTAGATCGCCTCTAAGAGCTTGACCCTAACTCTAGACAGAAAAATGCTTAACGTGGACACTGAATTCCTTTCAAAACTATCCAAACTAACACATGAGAAGGGAAGATAACAGAAGTACCTCTTTATCGACGTTTGTCCCTGCACGCTCCGAGTTTCTCTCTGATCCTTTGCTCCTCGCTGGATTCGGTGGACAAAACAAGATACGACCACTTCCTACTCTATTGATATTAGCTTGAAAACAGATATATCTATCAATGATAAGTTCTTGTAACATCAGACACAAACTAGAAAGAAACAGGCCAAGCGTGTCATATTAATGAGAATAACGACAGCAGTGCTTACAATCGTAGATGCGAATGCGACAGCTTCGCCAAGTCCCCTTCGTCTAACCCTTGCCTGAAAGATCCACAACCTGGATAACAATAGATTCACTGATCACTCTCCTTTGGCTGACTGTGTGTTTCCTACAAGATCATGGGTTTCATGCTAGCAGTTCCTCCTCCTTTCCACCATCATAGAGCTTTCTTATATATGTTAAGAGGAGCTTAACCTCTTGAGTTATCTTTAGAACAAGTTGGGAACTTTCTCCTTAGATCAGGGATCTCTTGATGAAACCAAGAATTCAAATACAACTGCCTCCTAATATCGAAAGATCCTCTCCTTATTCTCCTTAACGGGCCAACTACTGCCCCAGATTAGGCAGCGCTCCCTTGGAAGGGGCATAAGAGCGCTAGAGCACTCCTTGAGAAGCTTAGGGGAAGCGCCAGCACCCTCAAGGTGAGTAGCACTCCTTCAGAAGGGGCAGGGGAGCATTATAATGCTTCCTGATGCCTTGTAGGGGAGTGCCAGCACTCCTAAGGCTGATATAGGGGAGCACTCCCCCTCAAAACCTTTGTTTCAAAGCCCTCTTCAGGTGTTAAGAGTTCCTTATCTTCAGTTAACCAGTTCTTTTTCTTCAAATCAAGTACATGAGATGTCTTAAGTGTCTCTTTAGTGTCATCGACATGGCAACATGCTCGAGCATCGTTTGCGACACTTGTGACCAACTTGCGACACTTGAAAAAGTTGTAAGGAAGATGCGACACTTATGACAATTGAGAGGAACATGCGACACTTATCCAGTTGAGTAAATTTGACGTGTAACAGAATGCCCCCCAAAGTATGAAGTTAGAAGATGTGAACTGATGACTGAAATACTTTGTAGATGTTCAAGCAAGGGTATAGACTCGGAGAACCTGATGGAAGCTGCACACAAACATCCAACAAATATCATGACATATTTTAAAACCCAAGGCAGGCATACCTATGCTTGGGTGATCAAGACTTGCAAGATATGGCCGCCATAAAATACACTGCAGATCCATAATTGTATTGATAAAAGGTATAGCCACCAAAGATACAATGTGGATCTATACTCTAATGACTCAGACCGATCATAGCCACGAAGAATACACAGTGGATCTACAAGATGACAAGACATAGCCACGACCAATACAAAGTGGATCTATGTAATAGTGTATGTGTCCTTTGTCCAATAGAAACTCCTTCATAGCCTGGGCCAAGTATATCAAAATGGTCCCTCGACCCAAGGTCTTGTTACCAATCTCAACACGGTACAATTCCAACCATGTAAATAGATGTCCTGATGTCGAACATGGCAGAAACCACTTGATTACCGGTCAATGTTGTGAACCGTTAACAAGTGTGAGGGAAATCACCATTAATGTCAATGATTCCCAAGGTACCCCAGTACATTCCAGTGAATGTGAATAGATGAGCTGAGGTTGAACATCCGTGGAATCATTCGATCAGAGGCCAATGATGTAAACCTACTGTCGAATGTGAGGAGGCCTGCCATTGAGGCATGAAGGTCCCAAAGTACTAACTGGTTTCTCAGTCTGATTCCCAGATAATGTGTTGAAGTCGACAGGAGTGGACTCGTCGAAGGAGGGCCTTGATGTATCCCCCATCAACGACACGAAATAGACATGGAGATGTGATTTGGCAGATCAAATGGACATGGACTGACACAGGTTTTGAGGCAATATATTTGGGATGGCTGACTTTAGAGGTGGATACTTCCCTTGAAAACTAAGGAACAACAACAAAACATGACATGGACCAACACTATGCAGTGGATACAGTGACTTGCGTCGGGTGACCTAAAGGAGTGAAAGGAACTCAAATTATTGGCTCAGTGCAGAGGTTCAGTGGATTATGATATGTGCAAATGACAAAGTGCCATGTTCAAGGGCGACTCTAAGAATTGCTAGATGACGTTCTCAAGAGACTGCTTTTCTTGCTCCTTTCAATTTTTCCCCCATCCAGATAGATGAGTACCTCTTTTTGATTTAATGAGCTCGAGGAGGATAACACATACTCGATATAACTCACCTTCGGTAAGTTCGTCTTCCTTTGTTTAACGAACCGGAAGAAGTAAGGGTTCGGTCCCATATGGGTCTGTCGATGTGTGCTTTAACGAGTCCAAAGACAGAAAGCTCGAAGGTTTTTCGGGATTATAGAGTTTGGAAAAACACTTAAAAGAGAACTCTCTCAGTTCCTTTTTCGTACAGTAGTCTAACGAGACCGAAAAAGGGGTAAACTATCGCTCGAAAGACGCCCTTTATGACCTTTTAACGAGTGTGAAAGGAAGCAAGATCA
The DNA here is from genome assembly GCA_009831015.1 of Picea engelmannii. Lineage (NCBI taxonomy): Eukaryota > Viridiplantae > Streptophyta > Pinopsida > Pinales > Pinaceae > Picea > Picea engelmannii. Next base: position 1,011,756 of record ML778797.1, on the reverse strand, counting down.
TTCGACAATCTTTTCATAATTAGAGAGTCTAAAAAGGGTTTAAAGAAGACTCCAGGGGGGTTCCTTTTTCGTGTGTTCGTGTATCCGTACGGGTCCGAAAAAGAGATAAAAGTTTACCCGGTTGCATTCTCATGTATTTACGAGCACGAGAAAGAACAAAGACTAAGCTCGGTATGCCCCCAGCTTGGAAGATGGTGGCTTAGCTCCAGAATGATCATCAAAGGCTCGAGACATGCCCCCCAAGATTCAATTCATTCACCGACTTTGAGGTTGTCACAAATTTCTGTGCTAGATGGAGAAAAAGGATACAGGTGGATGAAATTAAGGTTCAATAACGAGACCTAATGAAAGACTCGACTCGACATCTACGAGATCTGGAAAAAGACTCAACTTGAAGGGAGAGGTGATTGTTTCATTTTTTAACGAGCTTGACACAGAAAAAGAACTATGCTTAAGGTTCCAGGTTCGATCCCCAGATTGTTGTTTCATTTTTTAACGAGCTTGCTATAGAGAAGAAAAACTATGCTCATTATGCCCCTAGCATGAAAGCTAGTGGCCTCTGTTTCATTTTTTAATGAGCTTGCCACAGAGAAGAGAAACTATGCTTGTGACCTCTATTTCATTTTTTAACGAGCTTGTGACAGAGAAGAGAAACTATGCTCATGTTTCATCCGGATCATGGCTTCCAAGAGGATAAATCTCTGGAAGGGTACCATGTCAAGGGATAAAACTCGGTCATGGCTTCCAAGAGATCTTTACTGGATGGAAGATAATCACTCGAGGAGGAACACATGTCGAGGGTCGCGATAGGAGGAAAGAGATCAGGCTCAAATAACGCTACCGAAGAGATCACCATGTCAACTACTGGATCCAAATCATCGGAAGTTGAGGTCATGGGAGACAATGCCACATAATTGACATGCAACAGGGGTGATACTGTTTGCATATAAGAACCACTTAGGGAGGTAACCCAGTTTGGGCCGATGAATGAAAGTTGATCAATAGTCACAATTATTCCATCATGAGGGAAATATATCACACGAAAAAGAGTGGATACAATAGCTTTCATAGCATAGACATAATCTCGCCCAAGGAGTAAATTGAAATCCAAGGGGTCTCGGACTACCATGACATCAATAAAGACAGTTTTCCCTCCCAAAGTTACAGGAAACTGAGGAAGAATCCCTAAAGGTTGACTATTTCCTCTGTTAAAAGCTAACAGATTCTATGTAACCGGTGCAAGTTGCGGACAACCCAAAGCGTACCAAGCAATAGAAGACAAAATACTAACGGACGCACCTTCATCTATCAGCGTTTGAGGAACGTCACGACCACGAACCTGTACTGTAATCTGGAAAGGAATGTGGGAGGGAAGACGAGGTCCAGTTAGTGCACCCCAATCAAAAAGGATGGCTTCAGTACTTGGAGGGGGTTTCACAGGAGAAGGAGTAATTCCCCCAGGTATGGTAGAGTCTATATTAATGAGAAAAACATGGGCAGTATCGGGTTTACTCTCTAGAAGGAGAGTAGGATCGACCGATGATTGGATTGGATCAACCAATGGTGGACTTGGATAGACCACATTGGCACTCTTCATAGGAAGAGTGGGACTGACTGAGGAAGGGATTGGATCAGTCACTTTGACATTCCTCAATGGAGGAATGGGATCGACCGATGGTGAAACTAGATCGACCACTTTGGCACTCTTCAGAGGAAGAGTGGGACTGACTGAGGAAGGGACTGGATTAGTCACTTGGACATTCCTCAATGGAGGAATGGGATCGACCGATGGTGAAACTGGATCGACCACTTGAGTTTCATTCTCCAAGGGAAGAATGGGATCGACGGGTGGAAATGGATCGACCGCGTTGGTGTCACTCTTTAACGGAAGAGTGGGATTGACCGAGGATGAAAATAGATCGACCACTTTGGTGTCACTCTTTTGATGAAGAGTGGGGCTGATCGATGATAGAACTGGATCAACTACTTGGGTTTTTGGTTCAATTGAGGAGGAAACTAGATTGACCACATGATCAACTAGACTGAATGGGGGTGGAACTGGATTGACCAGTCCATCAACCAATGATGGGTCGGAGGAAAGCTTACGATAACCTTTTGGAAGTTGAAGTTTTTCCAAAAGGGAAGAAGCCTCGTCCAGACGAGGACAAAGGTGAGAGTAATGATTACCTTTACATAACATGCAAGGGAACTTGATAGTTTTCTTCTTCTTACCAACCTGAACATCACTAGTTGACGAGGTATCATCGACATGACCGACAAAGGCAGATGATGTGGAGGACCACATTTCTAAGACCTTGATAAGACCAGGGCAATCCCTCAGAAAATGGTCACTCTTACAAAGGCTGCAAGGGAATTTGGGTTTTGGATTCTTCCTTTTAATCTTGTTGATCTCATCAACACTCCCAGTACTATTAATAGTAACTGGTTTCTTAGAGCCAACATCTGATGTTGTTGGGGCCTTGGTCCTTTTCGAGTTCTTCTTCTTCTTCTCTTTCCATTTCTTCTTCTTCTGATCAACCTGGCTACTTGCTTTAGAGCTTTCACTAGGCAAAGAAGGAGAAATGGAAGGAGACTTGATGGGCGAAGAAGGAGAAAATTCGATGTGAGGTTGATGTGTGGGTGGTGTAGTGACATCCAAAGTATTAGGTGCAACTGAAACATTGGGAGGATTTGGGATCACCGGAGTGGGGAACAACCAAACTGGTAATCCAATAGTGAGTCCTGGAAGACTCAGTGTCGTAACATATGGAGGACCAAAGTTTCCAAATGAAAGAAATGTATAAGGTTCCCCAGAAGAAGGGGTTCCTCCATTGGTACTCCCAGGATTTGATTCCATTAACACTGACTCGACCTAAGGTCCACTAAGTAAAAGAAACAACATACGCTAAGAATCTAAGAAGTAATCAATCTAACAAACCTTCCCACAATGAAACCACTAGTTGGTGATGAAATCCAACATCGCGAGATCAAAATATGAAGGGGCGGGGATAGAGCGGGTGGATCAGTTACATTAGCGACCTGCTTAACGGACTTACGCCTTGGTGCAAGCTTCCACGCAGTAATTGTGGATTTACCCTCCAAGGAGCCCGAGTGAGTTTAACCAACGTCTGTTCCAGGTACGGTGAGACTTCCTTTCACCGTCACCTTGTGTGAGACCCTAACGATTATGGCCACTAAGGTTACCAATTTGCAGTCAGCCCCTGGGCGGGAACAGTCGACAGTGCGATCTGAACGTACGGGCAGGGTATCAAGCCCAAAATCAACTAAAAGGCTTCCACGCAGTAATTGTGGATTTACGTTTAAGTGATCCCCATAATACAATCTGACCACCACAATCAGTTAAACCATGGAGGGTTAGTCCCCGTAGCTCACCCGAATGCGACCTCGTGCATAACCCCTGTGTGAGAGGGGGATCCCAGGTAGACTTATACGATGATTGGATTTGACTCTCCCTAACTCAGGATGCTACTGTTTTTTTTTTAAACTTTGGAGAGTTATGCTCACAGCCCTAATCCAAAGTACTAAGCCTAGTCTATTGTTGGTGGAGGATCCTAGAAAAGAAAAAGTTCTAGATAATTTTTAATTAGCGTTGATTTTATGGTTGTTCTTTACATAAAAAGGGGTGCATGGAAGTGAAATGAATGGAATTATGACTCAATCCCAAAAATGCATCAAATATGATAAGCAGCCATTTCTTTTCGATGAACATCTATCTAAGGGAGAGAGAAAGTTATTTTCACTAATCAAGCAAAAACAAGGAGTGTCCTCAAACAATTCTTTTTCTCAATCAAATCCTGATGTAATGCTAAAATTTTTGAGATGCCTTCTAACATGCACACTCAATCATGAAGATGCTTTTATTGTTTGCATATGAATAATGATCAATTCAATGCAATGCTTGTCTTGCTAATTATCTTCTTGTATGAATGAAAATCAAACTAGCACAAGCAAAAGTCATACAAACAATACACCCTTTCGTTACAATCAAAACTAAAAGAGAAAGAAAAGAAACAATCAAAGAGAAAACAAACTTCACACCCAAAATAAAAAGTTGAAGAACAATGATCTTGACTACAATCAAGATGAAGAGGTCTGTAGGCCTTTGATGACCTTCACCAGGGTTTTTTACTTAGCTGATGAGGAGAGAAAAACAATGCATGGGTTTCAAACTTCACTCAACAGAAAAACTCAATAACAGTAGTGAAGAAGGCTAAAAAATCCAACCAATAAGATGTTTGTTCTTCAAGAAAAAGACAGATGCCAAGGCTAGAAGAGAAGGAGCACTGACTCACAAGGCTACTCAACAAAAGAGACACAGAGGCAAACCCTGAAAAAGGCAGTTCTGGAGGGTTTTTGGGCCAAAAAGAGGTTGGCGCTCTGTTGCCAAAGGCAAGGAGCGTTATAGCACTCTTTGTAAGGCTATGAGGGAGCACTGGAGCTCTGTTAACACTGGGATAGGGGCGCCAGGTTCAAAAACTCCCCAAAATGTCAAGAAATTCCAAAAAATTACAATTTAAACTCGACAACTATGATGAGTATGATGGGGTAAGGAGCCAATCAGCTCATGAAACCAATCAAAAGAGGAGTGAACCAGGTCTGAAACAATCAAGGGGTAGAACTAGGTCAATGAGGAGAAATCGAAACAAGAAATTTTGATTTGAGGCTATCTCCCCAGTGGAGTCACCAGTTTCTGTTGTAGGAAAATCTCCCTGCGGACAGGTAGATCGCCTCTAAGAGCTTGACCCTAACTCTAGACAGAAAAATGCTTAACGTGGACACTGGCTTCCTTTCAAATCTATCCAAACTAACACATGAGAAGGGAAGATAACAAAAGTACCTCTTTATCGACGTTTGTCCCTGCACGCTCTGAGTTGCGCTCCGATCCTTTGCTCCTTGCTGGATCCGGTGGACAAAACAAGATACGACCACTTCCTACTCTATTGATATTAGCTTGAAAACAGATCTATCTATCAATGATAAGTTCATGTAACATTAGACACAAACTAGAAATAAATAGGCCAAGTGTTTCATATTAATGAGAATAACGACAGCAGTGCTTACAATCGTAGATGCGAATGCGACAGCTTCGTCAAGTCCCCTTCGTCTAACCCTTGCCTGAAAGATCCACAACCTGGATAACAACAGCTTCATTGATCACTCTCCTTTGGCTGACTGTGTGTTTCCTACAAGATCATAGGTTTCATGCTAGAAGTTCCTCCTCCTTTCCACCATCATAGAGATTTCTTATATAGGTTAAGAGGAGCTTAACCTCTTGAGTTATCTTTAGAACAAGTTGGGAACCTTCTCCTTAGATCAGAGATCTCTTGATGAAACCAAGAAGTCAAATACAACTGCCTCCTAATCTCGAAATATCCTCTCCTTATTCTCCTCAATGGGCCAACTACTGCCCCAGATTAGGCAGCGTTCCCTTGGAAGGGGCATCAGAGCACTGGAGCGCTCCTTGAGAAGCTTAGGGGAAGCACCAACGCCCTCAAGATGAGTAGCTCTCCTTCAGAAGGGGCAGGGGAGTGTTATAACGCTCCCTGATGCCTTGTAGGGGAGCGCCAACACTCCTAAGGCTGATATAGGGGAGCGCTCCCCCTCAAAACCTTTGTTTCAAAGCCCTCTTCAGGTGTTAAGAGTTCCTTGTCTTCAGTTAACCAGTTCTTCTGCTTCAAATCAAGTACATGAGATGTCTTAAGTGTCTCTTTAGTGTCGTCGGCATGGCAGCATGCTCGAACATCGTTTGCGACACTTGTGACCAACTTTCGACACTTACAAAAGTTGTAAGGAAGATGTGACACTTACGACAATTGAGAGGAACATAAGACACTTATCCAATTGAGTAAATTTGACGTGTAACACCTGTATTTAAAGAAAGAAATTGGAGGACCCGTCCTACTTCCATTCTTCAGGTTCCATAAATAGAATGAATTAATGAGTTACAAGAAGGCGGCTCAAGTGTTGACACAATGTTCATGTTCAGTATGTTGGATGTATTTCAGCTTCTTCTATTTGATAATATCCGTTCATATATACTAATATTAGTACTATTGGAATAAATACAAAAAACTTCATCTTCGACAAATCTTAGGCAATTATGTTTGGGTTTGCGGTATTAAACAACTATGTTCCCTGTTCTATCATATACATATTGAAGCCAAAGAACTTTTGTGGTCTACAATTTATGCTTTAACTGCTCGTAACTGACCAGGCGTTCGAAAAGCTTGGCATTAATAAAGGAACGACTGAAGCTGTCTTAATTACTTAAGTCACACCAAATTTTGATTACATTTAATTTAATTTAGATATTGATGTTTATGGAGAGCCGATGTTTTCTCATGTCATTGCAAGGAATACAAGATGAATAGATGATAATGAGTGTATCTTGTTGAGACCACAATGCAAATTCATGTTTCTTGTTGCGCTATGTACATCTTGCAGTCAAAATTTTCGTGGTTTCAACGAAATTTGCGAACTGAAGAGCATCTGTTGTAGGAAAATCTGCCTGCGGACAAGTAGATCGACCTCTAGAGCTTGACCTTAACCCTAGACAGAAAAATGCTTAATGTGGACACTGAATTTCTCTCAAATCTATCTAAACTAATACATGAGAAGGAAGGATGATAGAAGTACTTGTTATCGACGCTTGTCCCTGCACGCTCCGAGTTGCACTCCAATCTTTTGCTCCTCGCTGAGTTCTGCGGACAAAGCAAGATACAACCACTTCCTACTCTATTGATATTAGCTTGAAAACAGATCTACCATTGAATGATAAGTTCATGTAACATCAGACACAAACTAGAAAGAAACAGGCCAAGCGTGTCATATTGATGAGAATAACAACAACAATACTTACAATCGTAGATGCGAATGCGACAGCTTCGTCAAGTCCTCTTCGTCTAACCCTTGCCTGAAAGATCCAAGACCTGGATAACAGCAGCTTCACTGATCAATCTCCTTTGGCTGACTGTAAGTTTCCTCCAAG
>ML778797.1:993430-1004370 GCA_009831015.1 Picea engelmannii | reverse complement strand
AAAAGGGCCATCAGAGCATTGTAGCGCTCCCTAGTAAGATTTAGGGGGCGCCAGCACCTTCAAAATCTATAGCTCTCCCTCAAAAGGGCCAGGGGAGCGTTATAACGCTCCCTGACAGTGTATTGGGGAGCGCCGACACTCCGAGATAGTGTAAGGGGGAACGCTCCTCTCCAAAACTCAGTTTTTTGGGTGCTTTCAGATGGCAAAAGGTTGTTTGACTTCAGTAGATCAGTTCTCCTCCTTCAAATTAGTCATATGAGATGTTATAAGTGCCCCTTTAGTGTCGTTGACATGGCAGTATGTCTGAACATCCTTTGCGACACTAGTGACCAACTTGCGACACTTGCGAAAGTTGTGGGGAAGATGCGACACTTACAACACTTGAGAGGGACAATGCGACACTTATCCAGCTGAGCAATTTTGACGTGTAACAACATCCTGTAAATTGGCAGATCAATTTCATTTGAAACAGAAACAATCCATTAATATATATTAGTATGAGTACTATTCAGATAAATATGAAAACTTTCTCGATTAATACATACTAGTATGAATACTATTTAAATAGATATCAAACCTTTCTCTTGGCTAGTACTTAGCAAGTTATCTGGCCACCAGGCCCCGGGTTCGCGGTACCCAGCACCTATGTCCCCTGTTCCGTCATATACATCTTACAGCCAAAGAACTTTAGTGATATGAAGTTTATGCTTTTACTAGTGGAACCTAACAAGGGTTCGAAAACATTGCCATTAATAAACGGAAAAAAAGGTTTTTTCGACTGTCAGATACTTATCCCTTTTCCCCTTCTGCTTTTCCCATCGATTATGTCTTTCTGGTTTTATACTTAGTTGTATTTATATGATGGGCGGTTGCAGGTCTCGTAGGCTGACATATCTTCATCTCCATCTATATCTTCACATGACAAATCCGATCGACCGCTGTTCCTTTCCATACCTAGGCAATTTTATGGCCGCAGTTGCTGGGTCGGTGTATACGAACTCACCTTTTCTTCTTCCTACTCATTATCATTTTCTGGATATATACTTAGTGACCTTTCTATGGTATCCATTTCCAGAGTTCGCGAGCTGACATGTCTTCATCTCCATCTATATCCTCACACGACGGATCCGACCGACCACAATTCCTTTCCATACTTAGCCAATTTTATGGCCGCTGTCGTGATGTCGGTGCTTGCGAACCTAGCTGTTTAGCGTTCCATTATATACATCTTGCACTCAAAACATGTATGATCTACAATTCCACTACAGGTTCGTCGTATACATTAACTTCGTTCAAAGTATCTGTTGTTGCCTTCCATCCCGAGCAACTTCGTGTCCTTCTTGATATACATCAACAATGCTCTTACTAGTGACAAGTGGACACAGTGGTACGAAATATACATTCATGATCTGCAATTTATGCCTTAACTGGTCAGAACTCAGCAGGTCTTCGGAAGCATTTGCATTAATAATCAAACACTAGATGTTCTTCTGCGAGATACTTAGTTCTTTTTCCCTTGTCTTCTTCCCGTGTATTATCGCTTTCTAGTTATATACTTAGTCGTGTTTCTATGATTGTGGGTTCCAACGTTGGCTTGTTGACATATCTTCATCTCCATCTATATCCTCTCATGGCGAATTGGACCGCCCGTTGTTCGTTTTCATACTTAGTTAATTTTATGCCTGCGATTGCCGAGTTGGCGCAATTGAACTCTACTGCTTCTTGTTCCGTCATATACATCTACCACTCAAAATTTCCGTGATCTACAATTCCACTGTGAACTCCTCCATCCTTTTTCCCTTTTTTTCTTCCCATGTATTATGGGACTATAAAGTATGGACATGATATTTTATAGAGCATGTACGGATTTCACATTCCATACCTAGCAACATTTTGGATCGCGGATTCTCAGGTAGGCAGGCTCAAAATTGGGCCTCCATTGTTCCGTGCCCTACAAATAGCACCCAGAATTCCGCGATATACAAATTGACAAGAGGACCTGCGGACTGGATGACTCAACATTGAATTTCTATTGTTTCGAGTCCTCCAAACAACGCTCCCAGTTCCTCAATATACAAATTGGCACACAAAATGCAGGGCTGGTGGGGTGGAGATTGCCATTGTTTATGGATGCTAATCCCTATGAAGTATCTAACAGTATCTAAAAAATTATTTTCAATACTAAATTAGGTCTTAGTAGTGACAATTGGACATACAGGTACGAAACAGTTGGCATCACACCCTCCATAATATACAAATTGACTACCAGATTCTAACATCGTCCGCTCTTTCGTGTTATAGATTATGCATTCAAATGTTTGGAGCGATACAATATGAACGTTGGGGCCTCGCGTCTTCTGCAGACACCTTGTCAGCCTATTTTGGATCCTCCTATTGCTGGGTTCACGAAATGTGCAACTCCAGCATTGGCGGGTTGACATATATTTATCTCCATCTATATAATCACACGACAAATCCGACCGACCATTGTTTCTTTCCATACTTGGCCAATTTTATGGCCATGGTTGCCTGGTTGGTGCTAATTTCATCTCCATATATATCCTCGCATGGTGAATTGGATCGACCACTGTTCCTTTTCATACTTGGTGAATCTTATGCCCACGATTGTCGAGTTGGTGCAATTGAACTATGTTCCTGTTTGTTCCGTTATATACATCTTCCACTCAAAATTTCCGTGATCTACAATTCCACTGCGAACTACTTCGTCCTTTTTCCCGTTTTTTCTTCCCGTGTATTATGGGACTATAAATTATGGACATGATATTTTAGAGAGCATGTACGGATTCCGCATTCCATAACTAGTGACATTTTGGATCGTGGGGTCTCTGGCGGGCGGGCTCAAAATAGGGCCTCCATTGTTCTGTGCCCTACAAATAACACCCAGAATTTCGTGATATACAAATTGACAAGCGGACCTGTAGACTGGCTGACTCAACATTGCACTTCTATTGTTCTATGTCCTCCAAACAACGCTTCCAGTTCCTCGATATACAAATTGACACATGGAATGTAGGGCTGGTAGGGTGGAGATTGCCATTGTTTACAGATGCTAATCCCTATGAAGTATCTAACAGTATCTAAAAAATTATTTTCAATACTAAATTAGCTCTTAGTAGTGAAAACTAGACACAGAGGTATGAAACAACTAACATTGCACCCTCCGTAATATAAAAATTGACTACTGGATTCTGACATCATCCACTCTTCTTTATTACAAATTATGCATTCAAATGTTTGGAGCGATACAATTTGAACGTCAGGGACTTGCGTCTTCTGCAAACACATTGTCAGCCTATTTTGGATCCTCCTGTTGTCGGGTTCACGAAATGTGAAACTCTTGGATACTGTTTTGGGTTGCAATCAAGCTTCATTGTACCACGGTTCACAAATGTTTCAAAGTATCTATCACTGCCTCAATTGGAATCCGACCCTTCACAATATACAAATTGACTACCGGGTTCACATCTTGTGCTCAAAATTTCTGTGATCTACAATTCCACCGACTCCTTTGTCCTTTTTCCCTTTTCTTCTTCCCCTGTATTATGGCTCTCTGGTTATATACTTAGTCGCATTTCTATGATCGCGAGTTCCAGCATTGTCGGGCTGTCATATTTATATCCTTCTATATAATCACATGACGAATTCGACTGACCGCTATTGCTTTCCATACTTGACTGATTTTATGGCCGCGGTTGTTGGGTTGGTAGTTTTGAACTTTGCTTCTTCTTATTTTGTGATGTACATCTTGCATTCAAAAATTCCGTGATCTACAATTCTACCACAGACTCCTCGAACTCACAAGCTTCACTCTACCAAGGTTCACAAATGTGCTTCCTAATATACATTGGTTATGCTCTTACTAGTGACTCTTACAAGTGACAACTGCACACAATAATATGAAATAGTTCGCATCCAACCCTTCACAATATGGAAATTGACTATTGGGTTCCGACATCGTCCCCTCTTCCGTGCTACAGATTATGCATTCAAATGTTTTGAACGATACAATTTGACCGTCAGGGCCTCACGTGTTCTAGGGAGACCTTGTGACCCTATTTTGGATCCTCCTGTTCACGAGTTCACAAAATCTCCAATTCTTAGGCAGTGTTTTGGGTTGGCGCATTCGAAATCTGCTTCTTCTTGTTCCATGATATACATATTGCACTCAAAAATTTTGTGATTTACAATTCCACCGTGGACTCATTGGTCCTTTTTCCCTTTTCTTATTCCTTTGTATTATCGCTTTGTGGTTATATACTTAGTCATCTTTCTATGATCGCGGGTTCTAGCCTTGTCAGGTTGACATATCTTTATCTCCATCTATATAACCACACCAAGAATCCGACCGACCGATGTTGCTTTCCATACTTGGCCAATTTTATGGCCACGGTTGGCGGGTTGACAGTTTCAAACTCTGCTTCTTGTTGTGTCATGTACATCTTGCACTCAAAACTTTCATGATCTACAATTCCAGCGTGTGCTCATCAAACTCGCAAGATTCACTCTACCACGTCTCACAAATGTTTCAAAGTATCTCTCGCTACCTTCCATCCCCACTAACATTCTGTCCTTCCTGATATACATTAGTTATGCTCTTACTAGTCATATATAAATTGCCCTCTGGTCTGTCCTACCATACCCTCTTCGTTGTTATGCTTATTGCACTCAAAAAGTTTCGGGACATACAATTTGACCCTCGATCCCTCACCTTCAACGATTGTACCTTGCAACCCTATTTTGTAGTTGTTTTTTTTCTGTGCCCGTGACCTCCGTACTTTCTTACTATGCAATTAGAAACCTTTCATGCTAACAACTGACCATGCAGGAACCGTCAACATTGTCATTAATGGGCGAAACGCTCGAGGAGATCTCCCATTATTACACATTAAACCAAGATGTACAGAGAGTTATTTTGTCCCTTCCGATTTTCATCTCGAACACTTGTCGTCATGTTGACCCACTCAAGAAATCTAGAATGCTTAATCGCTCATTGCAATATCCACCATGTTCGCATTTCTATGTATGAAATTACTAGTGTTTAATTGTAACAACGCATCATGCAACAACCGTCCAAATTGTCATTAATCAACAAAAGTATCGAGGACATCTCCCATTCACACGCTTTGGACCAAGATTTGCGCAAGGTTATATAATCCCTTCCAACTTTTCATTTCATTCATCGTCTGGAGAAAAAAAACATTCTTGTAGACTTATGGCAGCAGGTCGACAACATTTTTGTGGAGATACAGTAAATATGTTCACACATGAGGACCATAACTTCCAGTGGTCCAGGGAATACTTTTACTATTCATCCCATTCCGCCCAGAATGCAGTGATTTGAACCTATGGAATCGCTCGTGCAGGCTGCGTCCCTAAGGTTTTTTACTGTAAGGAGGTGGTCTCTTGGTGCGCCAAAAAATATATTCCAGGCCAAAGAATTATTCCACTGCGCGACCATTCTCCTGTTTCTTTCTCACCTCAGGTCTTCCGCGAGATGCTAAAATTGTCGTAGCCAACATTGATGTTCAAGGGACAAGACTGCAAGCAGTTTCTAGAAAAACATGATAACGGGTTGGAAATATTAGCCAACTTCCTCGAAGACCCGACCACAGTTCCTGAAGATATCACAAGGTTGCAGGTAAGTTTCTTTAGAAATCCATTCCAGGAAATTGCTTGGTTGTTTACAAGAATAACGGGACAAGCATCCACGACAAGCATTTCCCATATAATTATTTATATTTTGTATTTCAGACTCAAGGACCAATACATTTTTGATTGGGGGAAGCTAATTTCCATTGATATCTATTCCCAGTTGTCACGATTCAAAGAATCGAATAAATTTTATTTGTCATCCTACTTGATTTTTGCAATTGTGCATTGCTTCCCGTTTCCAAAACTTTCTCTTTCCAATAAAATAAATTGTGGATTCGACCCAGTGACATTTTGGTATGAGGCCCTGTGGAGGCACAAGACCTCCCATTGTTTTCATGAAGTTTTTAATGGCTTTGTCTCAGTTTTCAAAGATTTATTTCTAGGCAAGGATGCCCTGCGGATGTCTAGCCAGGAAACCAAGTTTTTGAACAGGAAGGGCACACTTGAGAAAAAGGAAAATCACAGTGTCCTCATGGTATTTGTCTCTAAAGGAAATCCTGCTTTCCTTCCATGCCACATCACGGACAAGATGTTTTTTGTAGAAATAACAAGGCAATACAACCACTAGTTGCATTTTTTCCATGACAAGAAAAAAAAATAGTTCATTCCTCTGCCCTGGAAAGTCGAAGACTTCGTCTGCAGAAACATCAACAAGATTGACGAGTTTGCCACCCATTTCAAGAAATTGAACCTAACGTATGCTGAAAGAATAAAATGGTTCAACACTAATGGGATTTTTCGAGAAAATTTACTGGTGGTTGGCTTTAAAACCTCTTTTATCCATAGACACCTAACCCAAGACAGGGATAGTGTCGACAACAATCCTAATTCTACCGGTTGTGATGCAGAGACATTGCAGAGCGTGACTGAATTGTACAGACAACATGGAAAAGTATCCGGTGAGAAGAGTACCCAGTCCCCCACCAACACTCCCAAGAGCACGACATCACGGAGCATCACTTTGATGGTCCACCCCAGTAAGAAAGCAACCCAGAAATCTTTGAACGGAGGAGGAGATAAGGACCCTCCTCACATAAATATTGATAGTTCTAACAAAATTCCACTAACGAAGAAGAGAAAAAACAATGTAGGGACGACAAAGGAATCCGAAATTGAAAGTGGAAAGATGCAACTTGAAATTGAAACTGAGCACATGCAGAAAATTGGGTCATCCACGGTGGAAATATCTGTGACCGACTTTTTTGACGAAGATGAATCCTTCGTATTCCAGAGCGCTATTTTTGACAGCCAATCTAAAATTATGGTCATTGAAAAGAGAGATGTAACAAACAGGAAAGACAAATCTCGCACAGAGATTGACTTTAGGGAAATGTGGTCGTCCCAAATCTCCTCATTTCATTAGGTAACCGGTGAAATTCTTAGTGATTCCATTGGAGGAATTGATATGGAAAATGCCAATCTAAAAGACCGCCTCAACGAATTTGAGCAAGCTTTCATTGTAACCCCATAATTATCCAGTCCTTTGGAAAAAATCCCGCCTGCTACCACTGCAGCCAAGATGAAAGTATCCTCTACCATCCTTGCATGCTCTAGAGCCCTTGTAGAGAATAACATCAACAAAAGAATGCAGCTAGTTACTGAATCCTGGGAAACATCACAAAATTTAGTTTCCTTCGGAAAGAAGGCCAATGATTTCCTACAACATTTGGAGGCGAATTTAAAAAATGATCAGCGTTTCTGTGAACAGGTGCTGGCCCATTTTTCCAACTATGTCGTCAACACATCAGAACTGAAAAGAAGACAAGAGAAACTCCCCTCCCCAAAAAGGACCAAAAAATTAAAAGCATGCTGGCAAAAGAAAGTTAACAACTTGGAGCTGATTTTCAAATCATGTAAACAAGTCATATCAGAAAAGGAAGATTTATTCACAAGCCTGTTCCAAATGGACTTAGCCAGAACTACCAACGAGGTTCAAGACCCAAACTTAATTCTCAAATCCTTGTCAATCACCAAAGAAGCCTTCTAGGAACAAGTTGATATTTTAAAGGGGTTGTCTTTCGAAATGTTTTACGGCATACTTGAACATCATCTAGATGAGCACGAGAACTGGGTACTGGACTATGCAACACACAATGAATAAATTGAATAGAGTCTGCATAGTATTTCAATGGATCTAAGGAAATTAGAAAACAAACTCTACGACATAGAAATCTGGGATGAAATCAACACAACCCCCATGAAAATCTACATCGAAGAATGGTTCCAAAAGCGAATGGACAACCTTGTCCAGGAAGGGCAACAACCGATCGACAGGACTCCACTGACCATCGAGGACAACAACAAAAATGCATCGGCTTTATAGTAAGTCTATATTGGCATCTTGTTTTCTTTATCAATCCAGTTTAAGTCTATACTGTCATCTTGTTTTCTTTATCAATCCACTTATGACCTCTTTAAATAGAAAACTGTAACCAAAGACTCATAACTTCCAATTTCTTCTTTTCAAGTCTTTCTCTCTACCATCGCACACTTCTTCTTTTGACGTTACTAATTCTTGTACTTATTTATTTTTATGGTCTGTGGGAGCCCCAATCCCAGTCTATATGACAAACACATTTAAATTTCTAGAAAGATGTAACATACATTATTAATTTTTGATAAATTCCAGAGAAAACTGATTCGGCAATGCCTTTATTGTATACTAAATTTTGGGTTTCCAGGAACCTTTCTTGTTTGTTCCAAAGAAAAGTAATTCAGATCTGCTACATTTCTTGTGTCCTATTGCATGCTAATTTTTTTGTCTTAAACGACATTGTAACTATTCTATTGTATGCTAACTTTTTGGGTGTCCAAGAACCTATACTTTGATAGATTTTGATTTCTCTTGTGTCCAGAAGCCTTTGCTTTCAAGCAAACTAATTCGGGAATGCTAATTTTTTTGTGTTTTTCTCCACAAACCTATGTAACAGACGTTATTACTATTCTATTGTATGCTTTTAAATGTTGATGTAATTTCCAGAGATATGTAACAAACATTACTTATTTTTGATAAATTTCTATAGTTTGCAAGTCCGCTTATCAATTTGTATATCGCGGAACTGTTGATGCTATTTGTAGGCAGCAGAACAACAGAGGCCCAATTTTGAGTCAGCAAGCCCGAGAACCTGCGATCCAAAAACTCGTTAAGTATGGAGGCCTGCTATATTTTTTGTCTCCTATTCTATGCTAAATTTTTTGTGTTGCACAACGTTGTTACTATTCTATTGTATGCTAACTTTTTGGGTGTCCATGATCCTATACTTTGATAAATTTCGATTTTTATTTGTCCAGAACCCTTTGTTTTAAAGCAAACTAGTTTGGGAATGCTAATTTTTTTGTGTTTTCCTCCACGAAACTATGTAACAGACGTTATTACTATTCTATTGTATGCTTTTAAATGTTCATGTAATTTCCAGAGATATGTAACATACATTATTGATTTTATGACAAGTTTCTATAGTCCGCAAGTCCGCTTGTCAATTTGTATATCACGGAACTCTCGGTGCTATTTGTAGGACACGGAACAACAGAGGTCCATTTTTTAGCCCGCCAGCTCGAGAACCTGTGATCCAAAAACTAGCTAAGTATGGAATGAGGGCTCCATGCATGCTCTATAAAATCTCATCCCCATATTTTATAAAAGTGCATATTTCGTATGTATAAAACTAAATATCCACTTTCTAAAATTTGATAAATTTCAATTTCTTTTGTTTCCAGGATATATTGTTTTAAAGATAGCTAATTCGGGAATGATAATTTCTTTGTGTAACAAATGTTACTATTATTTTTGTGTTTCTCTCCACAAACGTCTATAAAACATATGTAAAGAAAACTAATTCGTCAATGCTATATTATTTTTGTCCAAGAAAAGCCTTAGTTTTAAAACAAACTAATTCGGGAATGCTAATTTTTTTGTGTTTTTCTCCATGAACCTATGTAACAGACGTTATTACTATTCTATTGTATGCTTTTAAATGTTCATGTAATTTCCAGAGATATGTAACATACATTATTAATTTTTGGTAAATTTCTATAGTTCGCAACTTCGCGTGTCATTTTGTATATCGCGCAACTGTCCGTGCTATTTGTAGGGCACCAAACATCAGAGGCCCAATTTTGAGCCCACCAGCCTGAGAACCCGCGATCCAAAAACTGGCTAAATATGCAATGAGGGCTCTGTGCATGCTCTATAAAATCTCATCCCTATACTTTATAAAAGTACAAATTTCGTATGTATAAAACTAAATATCTACTTTATAAAAGTACATATTTCGTATGTATAATTTATGCTGTCGAGGAACCTGTTATTTGATAAATTTCAATTCGGGAATGCTAATATTTTTGTGTTTTTCTCCACGAACCTATGTAACATACGTTATTACTATTCTATTGTATGATTTTAAATGTTCATGTAATTTCCATAGATATGTAACATACATTATTAATTTCTGATAAATTTCTATAGTCTGCAACTCTACTTTTCAATTTATGTATCGTGGAACTATCGGTGCTATTTGTAGGGCACATAACATCAGAGGGCCAATTTTGAGCCCTCCAGCTCGAGAACCCACGATCCAAAAACTGTCTAAGTATGGAATGAGGGAAATTTCATCCCCATACTTTATAAAAGTACATATTTTGTATGTATAAAACTAAATATCTACTTTATAAAAGTACATTTTTGGTATGTATAATTTATGTTGTCCAGAAACCTATAATTTCATAAATTTCAATTTCTTTTTCTGTCCAGGAGCCCTTGTTTTAAAGATAACTAATTCGGTAATGCTAAATTTTTTGTGTCCAACAACCTTTGAAATGTTGATAATTTTTTATATTTTTCAGGAAGAACTAATTCGAGAATACTATGTTCTGCATGAAAACCACATGTATTTCAAATTTCTAGCCACGCGTCTCTACTAGGTCGCATTTACTTCCATCCCAACCTGGCAGGGACTACGCTACCATGCAACACTTGTTAGCATGTAATACACAGTAGTAGCATTAATATTCGTGGTACTCATGATAACATTAATACTCGTGGTACTCATGATTATGTCCATAGTAGCATTAATACTCGTGGTACTCATGATTATTGTTGGATTACTGAGAGGGGGGGTGAATCAGTAATAACGTAATTATAATCCTTTTTCTTCAAATGTTATATCAATGTAGAATTATTATCCAATAATGAGAAATAATAAATAAACAATCACACACATACACAGTACACCAGTGTTTTACGTGGAAACCCAAATCAGGAGAAAACC
>ML778797.1:978687-988994 GCA_009831015.1 Picea engelmannii | reverse complement strand
GTCTGATTCTCTTCATCTTCATCTTCATCTTCCTCTTCTTCTTCTTTTTCATCTTCTTCTTCAAAAAGTTGTTCCATTGATTTGTTTTCTTCTTTCTTTGATTCTGGTATGCATGTTTCATCAAATGTTACGTTGATGCTTTCCACAACTTTGTTTAATCTTAGATTGTAACACTTGTATGCTTTCCTTGTACTTGAGTAACCAACAAGTATTCATTTGTTAACACGAGAGTCAAACTTTCCCATTCTGCCATCTTCTCTTTTGATGTAGCATTTGCTTCCAAAAACCATGAAGTGCTTCACATTTGCTGGTCTTCCTTTCCATAGCTCGTATGGAGTTTTATCAGTGTTGTTTCTGAGCATTACTCTGTTTTGAATGTGAACTGTTGTATGCACTGCCTGTATCCAGAAAATATCTGTCAACTTTGAATCCATTATCATTTTTCGAGCCATTTCTTATACTGTCCTATTCTTTCTTTCAACAACTCCATTCTGTTGATGTGTCCTGGCGACGAAGAATTGCCTTTTTATTCCATGATTGCTACAGTAGTCCATAAATTCCTTTGAGGTGAATTCTCCTACATTATCTAATATTAAGCATTTGATTCTTGAATCCATCTCATTTTCAACCATTTCCTTGTAGATCTTGAAATTTTCAAAAGCTTCTGATTTGTTCTTGAGAAAGCAAACTGCAATCATTCTTGTATAATCATCAACTAATAACATAAAGTATCTCTCACCTTTTAAGACTTTTGTTGTAGTTGGTCCAACTAGATTAGTATGCACAATTTCCAGTGGTTTTGTTGTTGAATATTCCTTTGATTTGAACCTGGTCTTTGTTTGCTTTCCTTGTTGGCAATGCTTGCATAAAGTATTGGTTAGTTTCATGATATGGGGCATTTCTCTGATTGCTTCTCTTTTGCTGACTTTGACAAGGTTATCAAAATGCATGTGACCCATTCTTCTGTGCCATAGCCAACTTTCATCTTCCTTTCCTAGACAACACTTTTCATTTCCAATTTTGCTTAACACATATATGTTGCTTGAAGTTCTTGTAGCTGTAGCGACCAATTTCCATGAACCTTCTTTTCTTATCTAACACTTTTGTGAATCAAAAGTAACTTTATGACCTTGGTCACACATTTGACTTACACTTAAAAGATTATGTTTCATATCTTCTACTAGTAGAACATTTTCTTCCTTTTCATTCTTTTTCCCAATTCGGACTGTGCCTTTTCCAATGATTTTGGATGAATCATCATTTCCAAAGGAGACCGATCCATCTCTTTCCTCTTGTAATGTAAGAAACTTGTCTCTATCACCTGTCATGTGTTTTGAACATCCACTGTCAAAATACCAACCACGTTTCTTCTATTTATCTTGTAGAGTGAATGTGCATTCTTCATTGCTATACTTGTTACACATAAAAAATCCTCACTTTGGTAGTGTCGCAAGTGTCATCATTGTAAGTGTCGCAAGTGTCACACTTTGCTCACAAATGTCACAAGTGTCAAAGAAAGCATGCTACCATGATGCCTATGTCATGCCTATAATGACATGAGAAGGACACTTGAAACACCTCAAACATTTGATTTGGAAGAGGAGAAATGAGTCAACAAGCTTACAAACCTTTTTCCATCTGAAAGCACCTTAAAAACTGAGCTTTTGAAGGAGAGTGCTCCCCTATACCTCTTCTGGGAGCGTCGACGCTCCCCCTTACACTGTCTGGGAGTGTTATAAAGCTCCTTTGGCCCTTTTGAGGGAGCGCTATGGATTTTGAAAGCGCTGGCGCCCCCCTAAAGCCTACTAGGGAGAACTACAACGCTCTGATGGCCCTTTTGAGGGAGCACTACCTATTCTGGGCAGTAGTTAAGCTGTTGAGATGAATGAGGGAAGCATCTTTTCATTCTTGGAAGGTAGTTGGATTCGAATCCCTTGCCTAGCCATGATCTTAGGGCAGATCCTCAACTGAAGGAGGCAAATCCTCAACTTCCCGAAGGATATCTCAAGTTGTTTAGCCTCTCCAAGGCTATATAAGCAAGCTTTCTCATGGTGAAAGGGGACTGGAAAAGAGAGAATCACACCAAACTTATGATCTCATAAGTGGTGCTGGAATAGAGATATTTTGGAAGCAAGAGACCTATGATCTCATAGGGAACAATCAGTGAAGTTGTCATCATTCGGATCATGGATCTTTTGAGAAAGGGATAGACAAGGAGGACTTGGCAGAACCACTGCAATCCATCTACGGCTGTAAGCAATGTTTTGTCCTCATTAATATAATTTGTTTGGCCCGTTTCTTTCTAATTCATGTTCAATATCACATGAATTTGTCTCTTTAGTAGATAGACCTATTTCAGACTAATCTTGATAGAGTAGGAAGTAGTCGTACTTTGTTTGTCTACAGGATCCATCGAGGAGCGAAAGATTGGAGCTCAACTCGGAGCACGTAGGGACAAACGTCGGTAAAAAGGTACTTTTGTTCTCCTTCCTCCTCATGCATTAGTTTTTATAGATTTGAAAGGAATTCAGTGTCCACGTTAAGCACTTTCTGTCTTAGAGTTAAGAGTCTATCTCTTTGAGGCGATCTACCTGTCCGCAGGGAGATTTTCCTACAACAGAAACTGGCGACTCCGCTGGGGAGAATCGAATCAGAGATTTTTGGTTTTGTTTTTCCTCATAAGCCTTGTCTTACCTTTGGTTTTCTTAGGAATTTTTCACCCCTTTATATCTGATTGCATTTGTTGATTGACTCTTTACCCCATCACACTCAGCTTGCCTGATTGTCACAATTTGATTGAATTTTTGGGTTTTTTGGACATTTTTGTAGCTTTAGGACTCCAGGGCTCCCCTGACTTGTTAGAAGAGCACCAACACTCCCTTAAGCTACTGGAAAAAGTGTTATAATTCCCTGGTGTCCCTTACACCAGAGCGCCAGCCCTTTTTTGCACAAAATTTCTTCAAAAATTATAATTTTTGGAGGTCCAAACCCTGTTTTTTCACTTGCTGAGCTGCTTTGGGATTCAATGCTTCTTCTTTTGACCTTTGGCATGCTTCCTCCTGAGAAGTAAACACCTTATTGTTCAAATTTTATGCCCTTCTTCATTATTTTTGAGTTTTCGTTGTTGAGAGCTTGAAATCGATCCGTTGTTTTTTTCCTCTCCTATCTGACTGAGTGGGAACTCCAGTGAAGGACATCTGAAGTCTGTAACTCTTCTCATTTGGTTCTTTGAGGTCATCTGATCCAATCTCTTTCTCTTTCCTTTTGTGTTTTTGGTTTTCTTTCTCTTGTTTGATTGCAAAAAGGTGTGTTGTTTGTGCGAAATCTGCATATTCTTGTCTGAATCTCCTTGATCTGAAAGGGTAGTTGGCAAGAGAAATTTTTCATTAAATTGATTATCATTCGCATGAAAACGACAAAAGTACATCTTAATGATTAGTTTGCATATTAGTTTGTATTTCTGAAATGTTGTAGCATCATATTGGATTTGATTGAGAACAAAATTGATTGAGGGCATTCCTTATCAAGTGTTTGATAGTGAAAACGACTCTTCCTCTTTCTCTTAAATAGGTATTTATTGAAAAGAAATGATTGCTTATCATATTTCATGCATATTTTTGGGAATTGAGTCATCATTCCATCAGTTTCACTTTCGTACACCCTCTGAGTAAACAACAACCATTAAAATCAACGCTTAACTAAAATTTATCAGACTTTTTACATCTTTGTTAGAAAACCTACATTAGTTTAAGGTGTAGGGATTTGGAATAGGTTGAAAGGATAACTTTCCAAAGCTATCAAACAAACTTAGTATATTGTGGTAGGGAGAGTCAAATCCAATTGTCATATTAGTCTTCCTGGGATCCCCCTCTCACACAGGGGTTACGCACGAGGTCGCATTCGGGTGAGTTATGGAGATTCTCCCTCTGTGGTTCAACTGTTTGTAGTGGTTGAATCGTATATTGGGGGTCACTGGAAGGTATACCCACAATGTTGAGTAGAAGCCTTTCAAGCTAATTTCAGACTTTTTATCCTGCCCATACGTTCTTATTGGACTGTCGACTGTACCCACCCAGGGGCTGACTACAAGTTGGTGACCTTAGTGGCCACAATCTTTAGGGTCTCACACAAGGTGACGGTGAAGGGAAGTCTCACTGTACCTGGAACAGACGTTGGTCAAACTCACTCGGGCTCCTTGGAGGTTAAATCCACAATTACTGTGTTGAAGCTTGCACCAAGGCGTAAGTTTGTTAAGCAGGTCGCCAACGTAACTGATCCACCCGCTCTATCCCTGCCCCTTCCTATTTTGATCTCGCAACGTTGGATTTCATCACCAACTAGTGGTTTCATCGTAGGAAGGTTTGTTTGATTGATTGCTTCTAAGATTCTTAGCGTGTGTTGTTTTTTTTACTTAGTGGACCTTAGGTCGAGTCAGTGTTAATGGCATTGAATCCTAGGAGTACCAATGGAGGAACCTCTTCTCCTGGGGAACCTTATACCTTTCCTTCATTTGGAAACTTTGGTCCTCCATATGTTGCCACACTGAGTCTTCCAGGACTCACTATTGGATTACCAGTTTCGTTTTTCCCCACTCCGGTGATCCCGAATCCTCCCAATGTTTCAGCTACACCTAATAATTTAGATGTCAATACACCACCCACACATCAACCTCATGTCTAATTTTCGCCTTCTTTGTCCATCAAGTCTCCTTCCATTTCTCCTTCTTCGCCTAGTGAAAGCTCTAAAGAAAGTAGCCAGGTTGATCAGAAGAAGAAGAAATGGAAAGAGAAGAAGAAGAAGAACTCGAAAAGGACAAAGGCCCCAACAATATCAGATGTTAGCTCTAAGAAACCAGTTACTTTTAATAGTACTAGGAGAGTTGATGAGGTCAACAAGATTAAAAGGAAGAATCCAAAACCCAAATTCCCTTGCAGCCTTTGTAAGGGTGACCACTTTCTCAGGGATTGCCCTGGTCTTACCCAGGTCTTAGAAATGTTGTCCTCCACGTCATCGGCCTCTATCGGCCATGTCGATGATACCTCGTCAACTAGTGATGTTCAGGTTGGTAAGAAGAAGCAAACTATCAAGTTCCCTTGCATGTTATGTAAAGGTAATCATTACTCTCACCTTTGTCCTCACATGGACGAGGCTTCTTCTCTTTTGGAAAAACTTCAACTTCCAAAAGGTTATCATAAGCTTTCCTCCAACCCATCGATGGTTGATGGATTGGTCAATCTGGTTCCATCCCCGGTCAGTCCAGTTGATCAGGTGGTCAATCTAGTTCCCTCCTCGATAGAACCAAAAACCCCAGTAGCTGATCCAGTTCCGTCATCGGTCAACCCCGCTCTTCATCAAAAGAGTGGTACCAAAGTGGTTGATCTATTTTCATCCTTGGTCGATCCCACTCTCCCATTAGAGAGTGACACCAAAGCAGTCGATCCGTTTCCACCCGTCGACCCCATTCTTCCCTTGGAGAATGAAACTCCAGTGATCGGTTCGATTCTACCATTGGTCGATCCCACTCCTCCTTTGATGAGTGTCAAAGTGATTGATCCAGTCCCTTCCTTGGTCAGTCCCACTCTTCCTCTGAAGAGTGCCAAAGTGGTCGATCTAGCTTCACCATCGGTCGATCCCATTCCTCCATTAAGGAATGTCAAAGTGACTGATCCAGTCCCTTCCTCGGTCAGTCCCACCCTTCATCCAAAGAGTGCCAAAGTGGTTGATCTGATTCCATCATTGGTCAATCCCACTCTTCCTTTGAAGAGTGCTTGTGTGGTCAATCCGATCCCATCATCGGTCGATCCTACTCTTCTTCTAGAGAGTAAACCCGATACTGCCCATGTTTTTCTCATTAATACAGACTCTACCGTGTCGGGGGGCATTCCTCCTTCTCCTGTGAAACCCCCTCCAAGTAATGAGGCCATCCTTTTTTATTGGGGTGTGCTAACTAGACCTCATCTTCCCTCCCACATTCCTTTCCAGATTACAGTACAGGTTTGTGGTCGGGACGTTCCTCAAACGCTGATAGATGAAGGTGCATCCATTAGTATTTTGTCTTTTGTTGCTTGGTACACTTTGGGTTGTCCGCAGCTTGCACCGGTTACACAAAATCTGTTAGCTTTTAACAGAAGAACTAGTCAACCTTTAGGGATCCTTCCTAAGTTTCCTGTAACTTTGGGAGGGAAAACTATCTTTATCGATGTCATGGTAGTCTGAGACCCCTTGGATTTCTCTTTACTCTTTGGGTGGGATTATGTCTATGCTATGAAAGCTCTTGTATCCACCCTTTTCCGTGTGATATCTTTCCCTCACGATGGAAGAATTGTGACTATTGATCAACTTTCATTCATTGGCCCTGACTGGGTTACCTCCCTAAGTGGTTCCTATATGCAAACAGTATCACCCCTGCCACATATCAATTATGTGGCATTGTCTCCCATGCTTTCAAATTCTGACGATTTAGATCTAGTAGTTGACATGGTGATCTCTTCGGTAGGGTTATTGGAGCTTGATCTCCTTACCCCTGTCAGGACCCTTGACATATGTTACTTCCAGAGTGATCATCTTCCATCAGACGAAGATCTCTTAGAAGCCATGATCGAGTTTTGTCCCTTCACATGGTATCCTTCCAGAGCGTTATCCTCTTGGAAGACATGATCAAGAAGCAACCACGAGCATAGTTTCTCTTCTCTGTGGAAAGCTTGTTAAAAAATGAAACAGAGGTCCTGAGCATAGTTCTTTTCCTATGTCAAGCTTGTTAAAAAATGAAACAATCACCTCTCCCTTAAAGTTGAGTCTTTCGCCAGATCTCATAGATGTCGAGTTGAGTCTTTCATTAGGTCTTGTTTTTGAACCTTCATTTCCTCCACCTGTATCCTTTTTCTCCATCTAGCATAGAAATTGGTGACAACCTCAAAGTCGGTGAATGAATTGAAGCTTGGGGGGCATGTCTCCAGCCTTTGATGGTCATTCTGGAGTTAAGCCACTAGCTTTCAAGCTGGGGGCATACTGAGCTTAGTCTTTGTTCTTTCTCATGCTCGTAAATACATGAGAATGCATCCAGGTAGACTTTTATCTCTTTTTCGGACCCGCATGGATACACGAAAAAGGAACCCCCCCGGAGTCATATTTAAACTCTTTTCAAACTTTCTAAATATGAAAAGATTGTCGAGTGATCTTGCTTCCTTTCACGCTCGTTAAAAGGTTTGAAAGGGAGTCTTTCGAGCGATAGTTTATCTCTTTTTCGGTCTCGTTAGACTACTGTACGAAAAAGGAACTGAGAGAGTTCTCTTTTAAGTGTTTTTCCAAACTCTACAATCTTGAAAAACCTTCGAGCTTTCTGTCTTTGGACTCGCTAAAACACACATCGATAGGCCCATACAGGATCGAACCCTTACTTCTTCCAGTTCGTTAAACAAAGGAAGAGGAACTTACCGAAGGTGAGTTTTAGCGAGCATGTGTTATCCTCCTCGAGCTCGTTAAATTAGAAAGAGGTACTCGTCTATCTGGATGGGGGAAAAATTGAAAGAATCAAGCCAAGCAGTTTTTTGAGAACATTACCAAGTAACTCTTAGAGTCGCCTTTGAACATGGCACTTTGTCTTTTGCATGCATTTTAATCCGTTGAACCTCTGCACTGAGCCAATCCTTTGAGTTTCTTTCACTCCTTTGGGTCACCTGATGTAAGTCACAACATCCATTGGATCATCAAGTTTTGGTCCATGTCATGTTTTTTCTGTCGTGCCTCAGTGTTCAAGGGAATTATCTGCCTTGAGAGTCAGCCATCACAAATATCTTGTCTCAATACCCATGTCAGTCCATGTTCATTTAATCTACCAATTACATCTCTATGTCCATTTCGTGTCATTGATGGGGGATACATCAAGGCCCTCCTTCGATAAGTCTATTCCTGTCGACTTCAACACATTATCCAGAAACTAGGATTAGAAACCAATTAGTACTTTGGGACCTGCATGCCTCAATGGCAGGCCTCCTCACATTCGACAGTGGGTTTACATCATTGACCTTTGATCGAATGATTCCACGGATGTTCGACTCCAGCTCATCCATTCACATTCGTTGGAATATACTAGGGTACCTTGGGAATCATCGACATTAATGGTGATCTCCCTCGCACTTGTTAATGGTTTACATCATTGACCGGTAATCAAGTGGTTTCTGCCATGTTTGACATTAGGACATCTATTCACATGGTTAGATTCGTACTACATCGGGATCGGTAAGAAGACCCTGGGTTGAGTGATCACTTTGATATGTGCTTTGCCTAGGTTGCAAAGGAGTTTCTCTTGAACAATGACACATATACTGTTACATAGATCCACTTTGTATTGGTCGTGGCTATGTCTTGTCATCTCGTAGATCCACTGTGTATTCTTCATGGCTACGATCAATTCATGTCATCAGAGTATAGATCCACAGTGTATTTTTAGTGGCTATACCTTTTTATCAATACAATTATAGATCCGCAGTGCATTTTATGGCAGCCATATCCTGCAAGTCTTGATCACCCAAGCATAGGTATGCTTGCCTTGGGTTTGAAACATGTCATAATATTTGTTGGATGTTTGTGCGTAGCTCCTATCAGATTCTCTGTGTCTATACCCTTTCTTGAAAGTCTACAAAGCATTTCAGTTATGAGTTCCTGTCTTCTAACTTCATACTTTGCGGGGCAATCTGTTACACATAAAAAATCCTCACTTTGGTAGTGTCGCAAGTGTCTTTATTATAAGTGTCACAAGTGTCTCACTTTGCTCACAAATGTCACAGGTGTCAAAGAAAGCATGCTTCCATGATGCTTATGTCGTTCCTATAATGACATGAGAAGGACACTTGAAACACCTCAAACATTTGATTTGGAAGAGGAGAAATGAGTTAGCAAGCTGACAAACCTTTTACCATCTGAAAGCACCTCAAAAACTGATCTTTTGAAGGAGAGCGCTCCCCTATACCTCTTCTGGGAGCACCGACGCTCCCCCTTACACTGTCTGGGAGCATTATAAAGCTCCTCTGGCCCTTTTGAGGGAGCTCTATGGATTTTGAAAGTGCTAGCGCCCACCTAAAGCCTACTAGGGAGCACTACAATGCTCGGATAGCCCTTTTGAGGGAGCGCTACCTATTCTGGGTAGTAGTTAAGTTGTTGATATGAATGGGGGAAGCATCTTTTCATTATTGGAAGGCAGTTGGATTCGAATCCCTTGCCCAACCATGATCTTAGGGAAGATCCTCAACTGAAGGAGGCAAATCCTCAACTTCCCCAAGGATATCTCAAGTTGTTTAGCCTCTCCAAGGATGTATAAGCAAGCTTTCTCATGGTGAAAGGGGATTGGAAAAGAGAGAATCACACCAAACTTATGATCTCATAAGTGGTGTTGGAACAGAGATATTTTGGAAGCAAGAGACCTATGATCTCATAGGGAAAAATCAGTGAAGCTGTCATCATTCGGATCGTGGATATTTTGAGCAAGGGATAGACAAGGAGGACTTGGCAGAACTGCTGCAATCCATCTACGACTGTAAGCAATGTTTTGTCCTCATTAATATAATTTGCTTGGCCTGTTTCTTTCTAATTCATGTTCAATCTCACATGAATTTGTCTCTTTAGTAGATAGACCTATTTCTGGCTAATCTTGATAGAGTAGGAAGTAGTCGTACTTTGTTTGTCTACAGGATCCATCGAGGAGCGAAAGATTGGAGCTCAACTCGGAGCGTGCAGGGACAAACGTCAGTAAAAAGGTACTTTTGTTCTACTTCCTCCTCATGCATTAGTTTGTATAGATCTGAAAGGAAGTCAGTGTCCACGTTAAGCACTTTCTGTCTTAGAGTGAAGAGTCTATCTCTTTGAGGCGATCTACCTGTCCGCAGGGAGATTTTCCTACAACAATATTGATCTTGCTTTCTTATCCACGTCATTTTCTGAGATTCTTGTTTGTGAATCTGTTGAGGTTCTTTAGGAGGGACTGTCATTTTGCAATTTGTGGCCATGTGTCCAAAATTGTTACATTTGTAACATTCCACTTCAGTGCTCAAGGATTCAAACCTGTTGTAACTTATTCTCTGTGTTTCACTAGGTCTTCTTGAATAACCCCTTTGTGTATGGCTCTCAAAGTACTTATTGTTCCTGTTGTTAGCTCTGCAATTTACAGCTTTATGTCCAAAATTATTACAAGCATAAAATAAACCAAAAAATATAGTTTGATACTTGGTAGTTGAAGATCTTATGAAATGAGGTGCTCTTATGAATCCTTCTTCTTCTTGAGGCATGTCTATCTGTTGTTGATTATGAAATCT
>ML778797.1:892756-945473 GCA_009831015.1 Picea engelmannii | reverse complement strand
TGAGTTGGCTTGGTAAGAAATGGTTGGATTTCTTGAGCAAGTAAGGCTTGCATTTTCTGTTGTAAATGCACTTTTCAGCCTTATGTGTGCATTTATGTTGAGAGTATGATAAGTTGCAACAGTTTATCACAACTTGTATGATGGAAGTTGCATGTGAATGCAATTCATTTGAAGACATTCTTGTTTGTTGCACAACTTCGCCAAGAGGATGTAAAAGATGGGTATGATGTGCACTTGTTACAGCCATATATCTTTTTCATATTCATCTCTTATGTACCCACATGTTTCGGGTTTATGTACTTATGTTTGTACTGGAAGGAGAGTTGAAGAGTCATGAACATGCATTTGTTTTTGTGTATGTGTAAGCAGTGAACTTGGTGATAGTTCATCATGAATGATTCATGATTATAACATGATTGTGTATCATGAATGTTGACTTGTCAGTTTGGGAAGGTCGATATGTTTCAAATGAGTCTCGACTTGTGTCGATGTTGTCTTGACGACTATGTTGTGTCGATCATGTTTTTCGACTTATGTTTAGTCGATGGTGTTTGTTGGCTTGTAAGTTGATTTTGAGTACACCAAGATGCAAGAAAATGCCATGTACTTTGATGAAGTACAAGATGCAACCATTTTCTTGAAGAACAAAAAAAAATCTTTGTTGGCATCATTTTAAGTCTTGTATAAATTTGTTTTCAAGATTGATGGTTTTCTTGGCTTGTGACAAGATGTCGCAGGAAAGTTTTTGCAGCCATTGGAGAGCGGATTCTGTTGACGTCAAAGAGTTCAAAAGAGGGACTTGATTCTCTGTGGGAAGGCTGGCAGGCTTCCAAGCACAAAGAGAACAATGGGTCAGCAGCAGCCAGAGAACACTGGTTGAAGGACATAGTCAGTTGCAATGCAAGGCATGTCAAAGTATTCAGGTGATTGTCGAAAAGACTTTTCAAGTAGAATCAGTTGGTAGAACTTGAAAGTAGAGGAGTATTGAATCTCAAACAGATAATCATAAGCTTGTGTGGGTCCAAAAGCCTTTCAGTGGGAAGGCGTGATCAAAATCTTGACCAGGGGTCAAATTTTTCTCAAAAAATCAAAGTGCTTGGAATCGTTTCAAATCGAATGAGAGCGTAGGCCTCATCGTTACGAACCCAAAAAAACTTGTTTGGGTTCAAACGGACGTCGGGAGCAAGAGATATCGTGTTCTGTTCAAAATGACAAATAGGCAAAAAAAGGAGTGCTAACTGTACAGTCCATACAGTCCGTACAGATGCTGACATGGCAAGCCATACGACACATGGTAGGAAGCTATCTACACAATTGGCAGGTGACATGGCTTATTTGCAACGAATGGAATGGTGACACGTGGCCCAATCAATGGCCGCCACATGTCCCCTATTTATTGGTTTAAAATTTATTTGGAGTCCACAGGAATCGACCCCGTGACCTCCACTTGCATGAAAATATTTGGCAAAGACCACCAAAAAACGTGCCACCATAGTGTTTCTTAACACTATATGGTGCGCATAACATTTGAATTGAAATATTGTATGTATGTGCGGGGCGTCGGGCCGGGGCCTAGCCCCAGCGCGTGGTTATGTGTATTGTAATATGGCCACGGTTTAAAACTTTTGCGTGCACATTTAAAACTATACCCCGGTCACATGTTTGTTTCCATATGACCATTGAACGTGTGCACGGTTATGCGTTGGTTTGAATTCGGTTCAACGGTTATGGTCCTTACTTTTAGATGCGCGGTCACATGGGTCATATGACCTTGCCCTTGACGGCTAGGGGCTAGGTGCGCCCATAACCGTCCTATAGTTTGCACGGTTCACGTGGTTGCGCTCGGTGCCAAGTTTTTATGCTTTAAATTGTGTGTGGGCTAGGTTGAGCACACAAAGGTGCATTTTGGCAAACCAGAGACAACAAGCTTGAAGGAAGAAAATGGCATGAGGCCTATCTTCCTCATTTTTTGGCCAATTGAGGTGCCGAAAAAGCCCAGCTAGGGGTTTTTGGATGTTTTGAATCCATTGACACTGTTTTCAAAGCCATTTGAAAACTTATTTTGGAGGTTTTTCACCATTGAAATTTCAAAGAGCTCTAGGGAGATTGAAGCCCTCATTGTTTGAGGTCATGCTTAGATGAGCCCATGTTTGTTTTCTGTGATTGAATAATCATTTTTGACTAATTGTTATGCTCTGAACACTTTGGGATAGGTTTCATATCCATTTGAGGACTTTTACAGGTGTTGTTTCCAAAGAGAAGCTCAGGGAAGCTTAAGGCCACATGTAGAAGAGGTCATGCCCGGATGAGCCATGATCCGTTTTCAGAGTTTTATTAGACATTTTTGGGGTTTTTATGTATTCTGAACCCAATGGTATATTCAGAATTTCCATTGAAGTCAAGAAGCAGCTTGTAAAATCATTTTTGACAAATTAATCCCAGAGAGCCAAGTCCATTGATGGAGGCTCAAGGAGATGTAGCCCAAAGAGGGGTGAACTCCTTTATCATCTTGTTATTGTTGTGAGTTTGATGGTTTATTTGTTGCAAGTTATGTTGCTGTGTATTTATTTAAAACACATATTTAAACCATTTAATCTTGCAAAGACCTCACACATAAACTTTTAAAAGAAGAAGCATAAACTTGGCACATAATTTATCTTGCATATTTTAACATGGAGCAAGGTCCTGTAAAGTTTTATTTTAATGAAGTAGAGGGTGCTTGCATAGAATTACAAGTTATCCCACTATTTTCAGATTAGGTGGTATCAGAGCATAGTTTGTTTTTCTCATGTATTTGCCATTGATAGCTTGAAATTTAGTTGTTGGTATTTGTGCAAGTTTTGTGTTGAAGTTTGATATCTTGGAAGGATGGAGGAAGCTTCAAACATTGATAGTTCTCATACATATTCATTATCCAAGTTCTTTGACAAAGAGATGTTGAAGGAGTTTCTAACCATGAGAGATGTGGTGAAAGAAATGTGGGAAGATAGAAAGGAGAGCATTTCCCTTGAAGAGCAGTTGATGGTCATGAAGGAGGAGAAAGACTAGCTTCTTGAAAAGTTGCATGAGATGGAGACTCAACTCCATGAGGCAAAGGAAACCCTTACCAAGTACATGCATGAACATAAGGTATGTAATGTTAGTTTATCTTCAAATTCCTCTCAAGATAAATGTTTTGGTGTTTTTGAAAATCACACAAGAGGAATAGGGTCCAAGTTATTGTTAAAAATGGGCTATGAAGGTAAAGGGTTAGGCAAGCATGCACAAGGCATAGTTGAGCCTATTGTTGTTGAAGAGAGACCCAAGTATTGTGGTCTTGGATATGAACGAAGAGATGGAGGAAATTCCAAAGTTGATAAGACAAGGGAAAAAGTTCCAAGAATAAATTTTGTTTCAAATTCACCTCCTCAAGAAGGCTATAAAGGTGAAAGCTCAAGAACTATTGTTGAAAGTTCAATCCCTCAAGCATGCAAAGATTGTGTTCAAGATGAATGCAAATGTGTGAAAGGAAAGAGTTGTGACAACCATGAGGACAAGAACACTGTTGTTGGTCTTCAAAGGAGAGCTTGTAACTCTTCAAATTCACCTCCTCAAAGAGGCGATAAAGGTGAATGTTCAAGGTATAATTCTACTTATCATTAAGTTTCTTTTGATTATGTTAAGCATGATAAATTTGTATGTAAAAATGGAAGAAAAAGTCCATGTACATATTGTGGTTTATATAACCATCATGTTTCAAAATGTTGGAAAAGAATGACCGCTTTCAGGAAACTTTACAAGCAAAGACAACATGAAAAGAGGATGCAAAATATTTGCACTCATTGTCAGAAGAGGGGTCATATCATGGACCAATGTTGGACATTGCATCCAACCACTCATCCACAGCACAAGAAGCAGATGGATAAAGAGTTTGGAAAGAATGGAAGAGGAGATTCCATCATCGATGTGAGTTAAGATGATTCACAAGAGGACGATTTTCAACAGAAAAATTCACCATTGAGTTGGCTTGGTAGGAAATGGTTGGATTTCTTGAGCAAGTAAGGCTTGCATTTTCTGTTGTAAATGCACTTTTCAGCCTTATGTGTGCATTTATGTTGAGAGTATGATAAGTTGCAGTAGTTTATTACAACTTGTATGATGCAAGTTGCATGTGAATGCAATTCATTTGAAGACATTCTTGTTTGTTGCACAACTTCGCCAGGAAGATGTAAAAGATGGGTATGATGTTCACTTGTTATAGCCATATATCTTTTTCATATTCAACTCTTATGTACCCACATGTTTCGGGTTTATGTACTTATGTTTGTACTGGAAGGAGAGTTGAAGAGTCATGCACATGCATTTGTTTTTGTGTATGTGTAGGCAGTGAACTTGGTGATAGTTCATCATGAATGATTCATGATTATAACATGATTATGTATCATGAATGTCGACTTGTCAGTTTGGGAAGGTCGATATGTTTCAAATGAGTCTCGACTTGTGTCGATGTTGTCTTGACGACTATGTTGTGTCAATCATGTTTTTCGACTTATGTTTAGTCGATGGTGTTTGTTGGCTCGTAAGTTGATTTTGAGTACACCAAGATGCAGGAAAATGTCATGTACTTTGATGAAGTACAAGATGCGACCATTTTCTTGAAGAACAAAAAAAGACTTTGTTGGCATCATTTTCAGTCTTGTATAAATTTGTTTTCAAGATTGATGGTTTTCTTGGCTTGTGACAAGATGTCGCAGGAAAGTTTTTGCAACCATTGGAGAGAGGATTGTGTTGACGTCAAAGAGTTCACAAGAGGGACTTGATTCTTAGTGGGAAGGATAGCAATCTTCCAAGCACAAAGAGAACAGTGGGTCAGCAGCAGCCAGAGAACAGTGGTTGAAGGACATAGTCAGTTGCAATGCAAGGCATGTCAAAGTATCCCGGTGATTGTCGAAAAGACTTTTCAAGTAGAATCAATTGATAGAACTTGAAAGTAGAGGAGTATTGAATCTCAGACAGATAATCATAAGCTTTTGTGGGTCCAAAAGCATTTCAGTGGGAAGGTGTGATCAAAATCTAGACCAGGGGTCAAATTTTGCTCAAAAATTAAAATTGCTTGGAATCGCTCCAAATCAAACGAGAGCGTAGCCCTCGTCATTACGAACCCAACACAACTCATTTGGGTTCAAACGGACATCGGGAGCGAGAGATATCATGTTCTGTTCAAAATGACAAACAGGCAAAAAAAGGGGTGCTGACTGTACAGTCCCTACAGTCCGTACAGATGCTGACGTGGCAGGCCGTACGACATGTGGCAGGTATCTATTTGCACATTTGGTAGGTGACATGGCTTATTTGCAGCAAATGGAATGACAACACGTGGCCCAATCAATGGCTGCCACGTGTCCCCTATTTATTGGTTTAAAATTTATTTGGAGTCCACCGGAATCGACCCCGTGATCTCCACCCGCATGCAACCTCCACCCGCATGCAAAGATTTGGCAAAGACCACCAACCAATGTGCCACCATAGTGTTTCTTAACACTATATGGTGCGCATTACATTTGAATTGAAATATTGTATGTATGGGCGGGGGGTCGGGCTGGGGCCTATCCCCAACCCGTGGTTATGTGTATTGTAATATCTCCATGGTTTAAACCCTTTGCGTGCACATTTAAATCTATACCCTGGTCACATGTTTGTTGCCATATGACCATTGAACGCGTGTGCGGGTATGCGTTGGTTTGAATTCGTTTCAACGGTTATGGTCCTTACTTTTAGACGCACGGTCACATGGGTCATATGACCTTGCCCTTGACGGTTAGGGGCTAGGTGCGCCCATAATCGTCCTACAGTTTGTATGGTTCACGCGGTTGCACCCGGTGCCAAGTTTTTATGCTTTAAATTGCGTTTGGGCTAGGTTGAGCACACAGAGGTGCATTTTGGTGAACCAGAGACAACAAGCTTGAAGGAGGAAAATGGCAAGAGGCCTATGTTCTTCATTTTTTGGCCAATTGAGGTGCCGAAAAAGCCCAACTAGGGGTTTTTGGACGTTTTGAATCCATTGGAACTATTTTCAAATCCATTTGAAGAATTATTTTGCAGGTTTTTCACCATTGAAGTTTCAGAGAGCTCCAGGGAGCTTGAAGCTCTCATTGTTTGAGGTCATGCTCAGATGAGCCCATGTTTTTTTTTTGTGATTGAATAATCATTTTTGACTAATTGTTATGATATGAACACTTTGGGATAGGTTTCAGATCCATTTGAGGACTTTTACAAGTGTTTTTTCCAAAGAGAAGGTCAGGGAAGCTTAAGGCCACATGTAGAAGAGGTCATGCCTGGATGAGCCATGATCTGTTTTCAGAGTTTTATTAGTCATTTTTGGGGTTTTTATGTATTCTGAACCCAATGGTATAGTTAGAATTTCCATTGGAGTTGAGCAGTAGCTTGTAAAATATTTTTTGACAAATTAATCCCAAAGAGCCAAGTCCATTGATGGAGGCTCAAGGAGATGTAGCCCAAAGAAGGGTGAACTCCTTTATCATCTTATTATTGTTGTGAGTTTGATGGTTTATTTGCTGCAATTTATCTTGTTGTGTATTTATTTAAAGCACATATTTAAACAATTTAATCTTGAAAAGACCTCACACATAAAATTTTAAAAGAAGAAGCATAAACTTGGCACATAATTTATCTTGCATATTTTAACATCGAGCAAGGTCCTGTAAAGTTATATTTTAATGGAGGGTGTTTGCATAGCATTACAAGTCAGCCCACTATTTTCAGATCATGCGCCAGTCTGGTGATGATCCCAAGGCAAGTGCGCATTGGTATGGTGATGATCCCAATTTTGCATCGTGACAAAACCAATGCAACATCTAAACTCAACTCAACTAGTCAAACTGAAGTGTCAACTGAAAGAGAATATTCTCCAGGTGGAATATTCTCCCCTAAAATATAGGATACTGGATAATGACTAATTATGACTAATAAACAAGGAAAAACCTTAGGAAAAAGAAATCCTAGGTGTGTGTGAAGTAACTCCAACACCCCCCCTAAACATCACTATGGTGAAAATAAAGAATGGGTCCCAACAATGAGGCCATGTTAGCTACCCAAATACAAAATATACACTAAAATAAAGTGAGGAAAGAGGTAAAACCTCATGGGAAACCCCCCCCCCTCAAGGTACAATGTATGTAAAAAGAATAACTACAGTTTCTAGGCAACTGTGTCCTTCACTTCAAGACGACTTCATAGAGAATGGAACTTCTGCTCAATGAAGGTCTTGGTGAAGATGTTTGTCATTTGTTCTGTTGAAGGAAATAACTATAGGTCGATGATCCCCTTGTGTACTAAGTCCCGGATGTAGTGCATGTGGATATCGATATGCTTCATCCACTGCCTCTGAACTGGATCTCTGCAAAACTTCAGAGTGCTCTAGTTGTCACACCAGATGACGATCGATCGATGAAACTGAATGCCCAACTCAGTGAGAAAATGTTGTAGCCACATAGTCTGAATGGTTATGTTAACTACCCCTATGTACTCTGCCTTGGCTGAAGATAGAAAAATGGTGGCTTTCTTCTTGCTTGACCAACAGATAGGCCCAGAACCAAGACTTAGTGAGTAACTAGATGTGGACTTGCGATCAGTGCTATCGCCAACCCAGTCAGAATCGGTAAATCCAATGAGATCTAATGTAGAGTCTGTTGCATAATGAATCCCAAAGGTGATGGTTCCCTATATCTATCGAAGGATACGCTTTGAAACCTTCCAATGTAGCTCATGTGGCTCCTGCATGAACATGGAAATTGCACCAACTGCATAGGAGAGGTCTGGTCTGGAGTGTGTGAGATACAACAAGCTCCCCACTAGCTATCTGTAAAGTGTGTTGTCAACCAGTGGAGTCTCCCCACCATCCTCAAGTTTGAATTTTGATAGGAAAGGAATCAGAGCAGACTTGCAATATGTCATGTGAAATCTCTCAAGGAGATCTCGTGCATACTTGGCCTGAGACAATTTGATGCTTGATGCATCCTGACTGATCTCGAGTCCAAGGAAGAAGTGTATCAGACCCATGTTCATCATCAAAAACTTGTCATGTAGAATCCTCTTGACTACAACAATCGCTGAAGTTGAGCAACCAATGATCAACAAATCATTAACATACATAACTAAGAGTAGAAGTGAATCAGTCGTCTTGATCATGTAGACATTCAGTTCTGATTTACAACATACAAAGTTTCGTGACAACAAGTAGGAGTCCATCTTGGCATACCATGCCCTCGGAGCCTGCTTGAGGCCATAAAGGGACTTCTTCAATCCACAGACCAAAGATGAGTTCTGCATAAATCCCTGGGGCTGCTCCATATAGATCTCCTCAAAGATATCACCATGAAGAAATGCATTCTTCACGTCCATCTGATGGACTTCCCATCCCTTGGTTTCCACAATGGCAAGTGCCAATTGTATGGAATCCATCTTTTCTACTGGAACGAAGGTCTCATCATAGTCAATGCCATGCACCTGCTGAAAGCCTTTGGAAAAAAGCCTAGTTTTGTATCTTCTAATCTGTCCATCTGCTGCACTCTTGGTCCTGTAGACACATCTGCATCTTACAAGTTTCCTCCCAGAAGGAAGGGGAACCAGATCCCAAGTTTGGTTCTCGAGGAGGGAGTTGTACTCCTCCTACATGGAGGATTCCCAAAAGGGATTTCTAACAGCCTTGCCATAAGACTGTGGATCTAAAGACTGAACCAAGAAAAGATGCTTGGAGGGAAATGGTTCAGTGGCAGCGATTGCAAAAATAGGCTCCTCGAAATCAGATCGAGTCCTCCTAGTATTGGTTGGATCACCAACGAGATCCCCTGCATCCTGAAGAGTAGTCTGTGCCCACTTGGGCCTCTGATATGGCTCTGCAACTACATCTGGATGCTTTGACTCTGCATATGAATGTATTGACTCTGTATCTGAATCATCTGAGTCCTCTGAGTTGGAACTCTCATCTAAAGAATATTCGGCATGTGCATGCTCATCATCTCAGACAGGTGGAAGAATGAAGGTGTATGCAGGCGGTTTCTTAGGTACATGTGAGACACTTTCTTTGAATTGGACACTACGCTCAATGATGAGTCGGTCCAAGGAAAGATCAATAAGCCTATATCCCTTCACTCGGGGTATTCAACAAAAATACACTTAGTGCTCTGTGGATCAAGTGTCTTCCTCTCTTTAGAGGGACTCTGGGCCCATGCACATGAACCAAAAATGCGAAAGTGGGTCACTTCCGGTTTGAGGCCGCTCCAAGCTTTGTAGGGGATCTTGTCCTTGACAAATCCATGGGAAAATCTATTTTGGATGTATGTTTCACAATTAAGTGCTTCAACCCATAGTCTCTGTGGTAGTGACTTTGCATGCAACATGCAAGATTCCATCTCCTTTAGAGATCTGTTTTTCCTCTCAGCAACTCCATTTTGTTGCGGAGTGTAGGGAACTGTATGCTACAACTGAATCCATGCCTCATGGAAAAGATCATGGATCTCATGATTGACATATTCTGCCCCATTATCAGTTCGGAGGACTTTGATCTTCTTTCCAGACTGTGTCTCAACCAGGGATTTGAAATCTTTGAGGTGTTGAAATACCTCAGATTTTTTCCTAAGAAAGTAGATCCATGTAAAACTGAGAAATCATCAACAAAAATGAGAACAAACCTCGCTTTGTTGATGTGTGGATGCGGAAAAGGACCCATAAGGTCACTGTGGATCAGATCTAAAGGTGCAAAATCTCTCTGAGACTTTCCTTTGTCAAATTTCTCTTGAGGGTGTTTTCCGAGAACACATCCCTCACATACTCCCTTGGAGAAATGGATGTCTAGTAGAACATCAACCAATATTTGCTTGCTAATCTGTTGCATGTATATGAAATTCAAATGTCTAAACCTTTTGTGCCATATCCTACTATTTTCATTAGCATGAGTAAGCAGTAAAGGAGAATCGGGTTCAATGAATTCATAAAAAGTATACAATCTAGACTGATGATTTACCTCACTGGTAGCAACCCTGGAGTTGGTTTGCATGTCATAGATGTCCACGACATTGGTGTGAATATGAATTTCTTTCCAGTGGAAAAATTCGTCATCTGATACATGGAGAGAAGGTTGACGGAAATTTTGGGAATGTGCAACACATTCCCGAAGCTTCCATTAGTGAGTTCAATCCTTCCTTTGCCGGTGACTTTGACTGAAGAGGTGTCCCCCATAAGAATAGGAGGACCTTTGCATGCATCCAATGAATAATAGACTGCTTTTGAGGTAGCCATTTGATGTGATGCTCCTGAATCTACGATCTAAGCATCGGGAGAGGAGTTGATGGAAATCAAGGCATGGATAGAATTGCCTTTCTTGGGGTTCTGATCTTCTGGCTTCTTCTTCTTGTCACCCTCAGGGATGCGATCTCCAAGGTTGTTTTGCTGAAGTATTTGAGTCATTATATCTATTTGGTTTTTCATGCATGCGGATTTTGGATGGAATCCTTTGTGACAGTGTGTGCATTTCTCCCCTTTTCTCCCCTTTTCCCCTTTGGATCTGGAGGCATCGGTGAAGGGTTTTGTGCACCCTTCCTTCTTCAAATGTGCATGATATTTCCTTTTATCCTTATCTTTAGATTTCTGATACTTGTGGCTTCCATCTTGCACAGTGAGTGCATGCGCCTTTGGGCCTTTGATTTTTCCCATGTTGATGAGTTTGGTTTGCTCTTGTGTCAGGGATTCGATAAAGTCCTCAAGAGAAGGCATCTTCCAGGTTACTCTAGAGGCGAATCTGACAGAATGCAATGTGGATACGAATATAGAGAATTTAGGATCAAGTTTGGAGAGACTAGTGAGAACCATTTGTTTCTCCTCCTTAGATTTATCAACCTTGCAAGCTTTGAGTTGCGACAGTAAATCCTTCAATTTTGTAAAGAAATCTTGGATATTGTTGAAGCTCTTTGGATCCAATGTGAGCAATTCCACCGCCAGCATGTGTCTCCTCATCTCATCCTATTTTCCAAAGAGCCCTTCCAAGGTGGTCCAAGGTTCATCGAGAGTGTTACAGGAAGATATCTGAAAAAGGAGATCGGTAGAAATAAGACTACAAATTGTTCTGAGTGCTTCATCCATGCGATCTAAATACTTGGATTTTTCTATGGCTGATGTTGGTTCTATATTTGTATTCAAGGTTAACCTGTATAATCCTATGGTTCGGAGATGTATGACTATTTTCTCCTTCCATGAAAAGTAGTTGTAAGGTGTAAAAATGAATTCTTTTTGGAAATCCATCTGTCCGCTGTCTTCAATCTTTTGTACCTACAAAAACATTTGGTGTAGCTTTTGCTTAGTAGCTCGTCGGATTTGATACCATGTAAATGTGTTGAACCTGAATAGAATAGATCTAGCTAGAAAATACCACACACATTTGCAGAGAGAAATTGAGAAAGAAGAAGCAAGAGAGAAAGAATGGAAGAATTATCATTAACCGTAATGAATAATGAATAATTTACACATTATATACTCTGTATAACTCAACCAATGCGCACTGGAGGAGAACCAATGAACCATAGTGGTGGTATAGAGTGACCTAGAAACACACCAATAGTTACAGGAGTGAACTTCCACCTAGTCTAGTCTCTCAGGAAGTTACGGGAGTGAACTACCACCTAGCTGAGTTAACTAGTCAACTAGTCTTCAGTTAACTGACTGAACAAAGAGTAGGGAGGAGTAGATCAAGGAATCAAGGGTAATGCGCCAGTATGGTGATGATCCCAAGGCAAGTGCGCATTATCATGGTGATGATCCCAATGTTGCATGGCGACAAAACCAATGCAGCATCTAAACTCAACTCAACTAGTCAAACTGAAGTGTCAACTGAAAGAGAATATTCTCTAGGTGGAATATTCTCCCCTAAAATATAGGAGATTGGATAATGACTAATTATGACTAATAAACAAGGAAAAAACTTAGGAAAAATAAATCCTAGGTGTGTGTGAAGTAATTCCAGCACAAAGAAGGTAATCCTATTAAGAAGCACATTGAACTTGTGACCTCTTAAAAGGAAACACATGTTCTTAACCATTAGGCCCACTCAGGTTATTAAAAATATATGAACTATAGTCAATTGATTTTAATATATAATTGGATATAATTATATTTAATAATTTATTAATGGCTCATGTAAATATAAACATTTATAATTAACTTAAATTAGTATATAAGAAAATATAAAATATTAAAATTTATATATGAATTATATAATGTGATAGATAACCTTTTGACACTTGGCATGTCATTATTGTGTATAAGCCTTGATCTATAGTGGCCATGGATAATTACAGTGAATTAACAACTGTACAAATAAAATAAACTAAATAATGAAAAATCTTAAATTCTCAAATATTTTCCAAATCATTCATTTATAATTAAATCATTAATTATAAACAAAGGCAGGAACTAACTTTACTTAATAGAGAAATCTGTATGCCATAATGTATTTGTTGGTATAAAATCTGTCAATCTTTTTATTTGGGATATCCAAGCATTATCGAGATCCCCTAGTATTTAAATAAAGCCCATTGTAGCACACAAGGGAACTCTAAGATCCTGGATACAAAGCTCAGAAGATGAGGATGGATGATCCAGCCATATATATTGTTTTTCCTTTTGTTTATGCTGCCTCTTTAAGTATTCAGAAAAGAGTCTAGAATTGCTTTGATCCCCTTAGCGATAATGATTGAGGCTTCCCCAAAACATGATTAATTTCTTTAATCCCTCTCACCATTGAAATTCTAGGAAAGTTGCTTACAACTCTTTCCTTTTGTAGACCTATGCTAAGAGAGTCTGCCATGATGATATAGACAAAAAAAGAGAGAGGACATCCTTGTCTAAATCCTCCGTGACATTGAAAAAAGAAAGTGGGCCCATTGTTGACCAGAGGAGAAATACATGGGCATCCAAAGCATGTTTTGACCCAATTTATGAAATAATATGCAAAACCAAACATTTTTAGTGCTAAAAAATAAAGGAGTGATGTACCCTTTTAAAGGCGTTGGCCATGTCCAATTTTACAATCATTGCATTCACTTTTTTGCTTCAAATGGAGTGCATGGCTTCTTGGACAAGGAGAATATTGTTCACAATTTGCCTTTTTTGGATGAGGCCCCTCTAATTTTCCAAGACTATTTTGGAGATAACCATAATAATATATAAATTGATATACTCTTTTCAGGGATATAATTTTTTATTGGTGTAGCTACTACTCTTAAATACGATATAATTCATAACTCCATATGGTAAACACGTGCCCTGGTTTCATAAAACATTTGTATTCTATAGCTCTCCATTTTTCATATGTCTCATTGCTTACATAAAATGTGGAAGGTTCTTGTGAAGCTTGCTAGTTGGCTGAGGCTATTGGAGTACCTAGTTCATATAGGTTGTTGGCTATTCTCTAAGTGCCCGAGCCATTCCTTAGCACTAGCCCCGCGTTTTCTATAGCTTGACCAATTGTGAATAATAGAGGCAGACAATGCAGATGATAGTTCTTCCAGTGGGGAAATAAGGAATGGTCAAACAATGTGAATCCATGCCTCGAAGTTGAAATGGAAACACTTGAAAAAAAAACTAACTACTGGAGGTTCAAGATCTCTACTATGAACTGACCCCACACAAAAGGGGTTCTAAAACAAGAGAAAACCCAAAGAAGAAGCATACCTCAAGTTCAATATAGGCTTCTAGGTGCAGGTAGAGCTAATATTTGAAGGCTAAAAGGCTAGTGAGATAATGATTATCATCCCCAAAGACAACCATTTGATTAGCGATTGTTGAAGCACATTTCCAACAAGGATTAGGTGCCAACAAATGTAATCCCATGGACAAACACATGACGAAGATAAGATATATAAGAGAAATGTATTCATGTCTGACAAATGACCACTAAAGTAGGTCAATGCCCGATTGTTGGGTACAATGATGTCAATACAAAGTAGGAGTGCTAAAGTGGCTCCTATATAAAAGAAAGAAGCATGAAGTAAAATAGAGTAGAAGTCAAATCTAAAACCTAGAAAGTCAACTACAAACATGGAGAGGCAATCCATGTGAGAGAGGTACAAGGTGAGTGGATCTGGAGTCTATGGTGCCAGTGGTACGTGACTACCTTGGTACATTGAAACCATCTCTCCTAACATCTGAGGCTGAATGGAGAAAGCTCAAAATAGATGTATGTTCAAAAGAAGAATCAGAAGAGGGGCTATAATGAGAGGTCTGTTGTTGTTTGGAAGGAAAAACACATCGTTGTGGTCTGGAAGATATCATCTGGTGACTGGTCTATCTACTATTATGAATTTTGGTCCAACGATTTCACTGGTGTCTCATTGAGGTAGAAAAAGTGCCCCGTGTCCATAGAAAATGTTAGGGGCTATATATCACCATGGGCTATTTTTCCTTGCTTTTTCCCAAAAAAAGATTCCCAAATTTCCATTTTTTTCTAAAAATGATTCACCCAAATTTTATAAAATATTTATTTATTTATTTGAGAAATATTCCAAATTTTGTAGAAACTATATAAAATCCTTAGAAATTTGAATATTTTTACAAAATATCGCCAATTTTTTTATAGTTTTCATATTAATAACTAGTAATATTCGCCAAGGTTTCTACAGTTTAAGATAAATTTCCATCCTTAAAATTATCTCTGCCCATGTCCTCGTTGATATGGGGTCATCTCTATCCATCTACTTCTTGGTCCCCCTAGTTT
The DNA here is from genome assembly GCA_009831015.1 of Picea engelmannii. NCBI lineage: Eukaryota > Viridiplantae > Streptophyta > Pinopsida > Pinales > Pinaceae > Picea > Picea engelmannii. Next base: position 930,709 of record ML778797.1, on the reverse strand, counting down.
GGAGAACCATAAAAAAGGAAGTGATCTTCTGGGCCAAAGCTAGTCTACGATGTGGATGTCGCTGAAGGATAGAAGAACGGAGGTGGAGGGCATCCTCCATGTATAAAATCAAGCATATTTGGTCAAGGTCCCTAAAGAAACTACTAAGCATCTATCACTCTTTAAAAATATTGTGGAATTGTCCTTGGATCTCATAGTAAACTGGGCAACGAAAGATGAAATGCTCCTTAGTCTCAATCTCTTAGAGATGGCATAGTTGGCAGATCTTGTCTGATCAATGAATCTATTGGTAAGTGTGAATCCGTAGTCTATGAGAGCTAACTCTGAACTAGCCCAGGTGGATCTAAAGAGCGTGCATCCAATGGCGAAGTGTGTGATGGGGTTGAACAATGAGTCCATCCCTCAGAACCATAAAGTTCTCGACATATAAGACCATGCTCATATGTAACCCACCCTGAGGGTTTATCCAAGTGACCAGTACAAATTGTATGTAGATATATTATTTGATGATTACGTTCATCCCCTATCTGGTACATGTAAGAGGTGTTCGGGTGCATCAAGGGAATATCTAAATTGAGGGAGTTTGTCCATTATAATACCAATAGATGCTAGGAGATCCAAGACTCTGTGATACCAGCGTTGAGAATGAACTGGAGAACTAGCTGATGTAATAGAATTTGATGAGAAATATGCTAAGTATGGATACTAGTCTCATCCCTTCATTGTATTAGTGAAACTATGGAGGCGGTGCAGGTGTGACATGAAACCAAACATTGTCTCGAGTCGAAAGGGTCAAGCACCAAACTCTACAAGAATGACAAGCTGAGGGACTGTCTACTTGCATCTGATGATGCAGTGAAGGAGGATGATATATACTCTATCAGTTGAAGACCAATCAAACTCTAGTAAACCAGGTCCCCAAACCTTAGAACAATACAAAATTGTGGATCAGATAAGAGTATCCATGAGTGACATCTTGGATGATATGCCTGAAAATGCTTCCCAAAACATTGTCTCTCAAGAAAACATAGTTACCAACTTAACAAGAACTCTCTAGAGTTATTGTTGTTTTAGAGGTTGAATTTAGTGACTATTTTTACCCTTGAATAAAAACGTGGTGCTACTGGTAGCACCCTTTTTGGGGGGTGGCTAAAATCCTGACTTGTTTGAAATCGTGACAATGACAAAAACCTAAAAGGCTAAAAATTGACCCTCGAATCAAAAAGTGATGCTACTAGTAGCACCCAGTTTTTTTGGAGTTAAAATTATGACATAATTGAAACCGTGGCCTTGACGATGGATACCATTGCACATAAAAAAACTTAAAATCGACTCCTAAATCACTACTCGAATATTTATTTATTAATCAATTTTAATTTTTTTTTTAAATTTACATTAAAAAACAAATTAATTGAAAACAAACATCCCTACAAATGAACCCAATTTTTAGAAATTTCTTTAAAGAAAAGATTAAAAAGACACTTAAAAATATATATTTTTTTAAATGACCCTAAAAAGCACAAAATTAAAATAAAAAAATTAAAAAAAATAATAATAAAACCAAAAATTAAAAAAAAAATGAAGAATTTTTTATTTTTTTAAATTGAAAAAAGATTTTAAAATACTAAAAAGAAAAAAAAGAAAATTTAAATTTAAAAAAAACACACTCTAAAATACCAAAGTTCAAAAAAATATTAAAAAATGGTTAAAATTACAAATACAAAGAACAAATTAAAAAAACATAAAACAAACTTTAAAAACTATTTAAAAACCCAAAAAATAAAATACAAAACAATCTTAATAAAAATGAAAATTAAAAAAATAAAACAAACAAAAGCTAAATTTAAATTAAGAGAAAAAAACAATATAAAACAATTTAAATAAAACCATACAAAATTTTAAAACCAAAATAATAAAAACAAAATAAAACTTAAAAAACAAAACTTAAATAAAAAAACAAAACTTAAAAATGAATGACAATAGGCAATATGGGGGAGGGAAGTTAGTTCCTGGAATCTCCCATCCCTCCTTCCCCTTTGCACGCACCACAATGGCCCCTCCCTCATCCACACCCACTCACAACGCCCGCCCCTCCCCCTTCACATTGCTTGCCAACCACCCCAATAATGGCAGGTTCGAACCCACTGTTGTTCGGGTGGTTTGTCAATGGTGCGGGGGAGGGGTCATTGCAATGCACACAGAGAGGGAAGGGGGATGGGTGATTCTGGGAATCACCCTCCCTCCAACTTCAAACTTGTCGCTACTAGGGTGGCCTCTAAGCGGTGCGATGGAGAAATGGGCCATTACGGTGCACTTGGAGGGGGAAGGGGAGGATGGACGATTTCAGGAATGACCCTCTCACCCGCCGACTTTGCCCATTGTCATTAATTTTTTAAGTTTTTCTTTTTTTATTTGAGTTTTTTTTTATTAGTTTGGTTTTTAAATTATATATATATATATATATATATATATATATATATATCAGTGTTACTAACATTGTGTCGTTGAAAATATTGTTGAGGGTCCAGAAGAGAAAATATCATAAACATCAGGAAAAATATCAAAAAATGTCGACAAAACTAACATATCGAAAAATATCGAGAAAATACCGTTGACCCTCCAAAATATGATAATATCCTGATGTTGGCGATAATAACACGAAGTTGGTAGCACTGATTGTTAGACACATAATCCTTGGGATTGCGTTATTGTAATTGTAATGTAAATATGAAGAGTCATAGGTGATACGAACGGTCACCCGTTGGGGAAGACCAAGAGTCATTTACTTATGTATATATACACCTATCATACTAATGCAAAGGACATCAAGTGTGGAGTTATCTTTTCTGCCATCCTAGCCTGACAGTGATATTAGAGCTTGGCCTAACTCCATGAATAGATTCCTTGGCATTCTAAAACGCCTATGTTGGCATGCCTTTCTCTCTTCCTTCTTCCTTCTATGTCTTCTAGTCTACTTGGAGCACTCCTTCTCTGATAGATTCTCGACCTCTGCAACGTATCGCTCCATTATTTGGCATCAGTTAAACCAGACTCTACCATTAAAACCCTAATTTCTGAAACCAAACTGTAATTTCTCTCTAATTTCTCACTCTTGGTGTTTGTGTCTCCTTTCGCATGACTTCTGGTTCCAATGCGCAAAGATCCTCTCATGCTCACATCCGCGAATCGTTAACTTGACCATTAGGTATCCGACTATTCCCATTTCCTCTCTTGTAGCCTCCATCACCTTACAGTCTTGGACAATGGCGATTAGGGTGAAATATCACGACCTCATGGACCTAATACAAGTCTCGGTCGAGATTCTTGGGATGGAAATGGTCTCCATATTAGACGTAGCGTTATTTTTTTGTGGGTATCTACTCTCTCTTGTTCCATTCACTTGAACCCTAGCCTCGACCATTCTAATATCCAAAACCCTAATTCACACTGGTAAGAGGGAAGCTTATGGTACTGGATTCATCTTGGTAACGAGAGTTCGGTTTTGTGATAAGAGGCATGTCGATTTATCGGGAGTTGTTCAAGTATTGTGCATCTTTTAGTAGGAATACTAAGAGGTAGTTTAATACTAGCAACACTCCGTTGAGACTCTCAAGGACTCACGGGATGATCTAAATCCGTATTTGCTGAGTCTCAAGGGGATTCTGTCTTCTCATGATTCTGGGAAGGAACGAGATTCCTCACGTAAACACCAATCACTAGATTTCCGTTTGTAGTTATTTAAGTTATATCCTATGACCATTGATGAATATCGTTGAACCTCAGTCTTTTACCCATCGCAGGCGTGAAATTAAAAAGTATAATGCATTGTGTTTAGCATGATTCATCGTCTTACAGATATATTCATGCTCAAGTGTATCTAAAACAAAAAATGTGTAACTTCTTCCACGTTGCATGTAAAAGCGTGTAGCATGTTGTTTATCAGATCGAAAATCTTATCTAATTGTCTTTTTACAAATTTTCTCAAGAATGGTGAAGTTACAGGTCTAGTATATTGAGCTTTACACATTTCCAATGTTTTGGACACATAACTTGTTAATGTTTCGGCCAGGATTTGTGAAAGATGCGTAATATTAGCCATTGTCTAGTAGTGTTTCTCACCTATTAGCTATATTCACGACCTCACACTGTGTTGGTGTGTTCTTTGTGCAAACAAGCTGCTTCGCTTACACATAGTTTGAATCCCAACATTTGAATTGTCGCCCTTCTATTCTCTTGGCATGGTTTTTGGAAGCACTTCCTTTAATGGGCAACATGAAGGCAATAAGAAACAATGTAGAAAGAAAAATCTCAGAGGTAGGGGGGATGGCATAAACCCCGAGAAAAATCCAACCTTCATTGTACTCGTTGTGGAATGAATGGGTCACATGAAGCCATCAACTGCAGAGTTCCATCGTAGAAAATCAAAGAAGAAAGACATAGTCAGAAAGAAGACAACGATATAACTTCAAGACCAACAAAAGGTAAAAAACATGTTCATTATGTTGTTTCCTATTGCAATATAAGAGTAACTGAATATCTATTTAATACTTCATTTTCTTCTTGGGGAGAAGCATGGCTTCTTGACATGGGTGCGACCTCCCACATGACATTTCGAAGAGATTTCTTCAAAGACTTCAACGCCAATGTAGATGGTGTAGTGTACTTTGCAAACAAATAAAGTCATAAGCCTTCGGGAATGAGCACCATCATGCTTAAGTTGCCTGGACTCCCGAATTTTCTTCTGCACAATGTACTCTATCTTCTTGAGCTGCAAAGAAAATTGTTGTCCCTTATGCACATCAAACAACAAGGACACTCTGTTCATATGATCAGTGGAAAAGTTGATATAAGGAAGGATTCTGACAACATGGTTGTCATGACCGCATTGGAACATGGATGACTACTGAAGCTGAATGTGACATCTTCCCATACACACACCATTACATACCTCTCTCATCATGGCTCAGGTATAATTCCAGCTAGTCTTTTGTGGCATGCTAGATTTGCCCATATGAATTATAACAATCTTTGTTTGTTGAGAAAGAATGGTGTTTCTGGTTTGCCTACTATTCCTAGGAAATTGAAGCAATGTGATGCTTGCACCCTTGGAAAACATATCAAACAACCCTTTCATGATTTCGCTTCTAGAGCATGTAGAAAAATTGAATTGATTCATTCTGATTTGTGTGGCCCTGTGCCTTTTCCTTCTGCAAATGGAAACAAATATATCATGACTTTTATTGATGATTACACTAGAATGTGTTGGTGTAGTTGTTGAAAGATAAATCACAAGATTTTGAAACTTTTAAAATTTTTCATGTATGGATTCAAAATGAAGCTCAGTCTCGTATTGGCTCTTTTCGCACTAATAATGAAAGAGAATATACTTCTAATGAATTCGAAAGATTCCTTCACTAGAATGGGATCAAACATCAAACCACAGTTCCATACAATCCCCAACAAAATGGTGTCGAACAAATGAATGAGACACTCCTAAATATGGTTCATTCCATGATGTTTTCAAGAATGCTAAATTAATGTTTTGGGCTGATACAGTTCTATGTGCGGTTTATGTCAAAAACAGGTGTCTATATCATGCTCTTAAAAAAAAGACTCTGTATGAAATGTGGAATGGCCACATTTCTTCGGTGAGGCATCTTAGGGTCTTTGGTTCCACCTGCTATGCCTTGATTCCTAAGGAGCAAAGAAGCAAGCTTGATGCAAGGAGTCAAAAGTGCATCTTCCTGGGGTACTCAAATACCACCAAGGGGTATTGTCTTTACAATGAGACAAACATGAAGTTCATCCTTTCCAGATATGTGATCTTTCTTGAATCCACCAAGAAAGACGAAATTATTGAGAGGCATATTGATCATCTGGATAGATTCACTCGTGTAAAGACATATCATGAATTGGATGACGAGATTCCACATCTTGAAGGGAGGATCCCTATCTTGGGTCAATCTCTAGAATCTCCTTTTGAAGCACCATCTTCCCCTCATGAAGAAGTTCCTTCCACTTCATAAGAACTTGAAGTTCAGTTGGATGATGTGATCGAGAAGATTGAAAAGTTGAGGCTTGATGAGAACTCAACACCATCTCAATCAATAGAGCAACTTGGACCATCTCAGAAAGGTCAACCAAAATGGATCACATAAACACTTGAAAGTGTTCATCCCGATGAGAGGTAATGTAGATAATTCAAACTTAGGTGATGTAGATGACATGGATGTTTCATATGATTGTGAGTTGAATTTATCTACTAACCATGAACCAAATTCCTTTAAATAAGCCACTTCTCATGATGAATGGAAAGAATCCACACAGAAGGAATATGATGCTCTCATCAAGAATGGGACTTGGAAGTTGGTAGATCCTCGATATGGAACCAAACCAATTGGCTACAAGTGGGTATTCGAGAACAAGTACAAATCAGATAGCTCACTTGACAAGAACAAATCAAGGCTTGTGGAAAAAGGATTTGCACAGAAAGAAGGTGTTGATTATGAGGATACTTTTTCCCCCACAACAAAATGGGATACCATCCGCACTATATTTTCCATGGCAACACAAATTGGATGGAAAATTCATCAAATGGATGCAAAGACTTCTTTCTTGAATGGAGACTTGAAAGAGAATGTGTCCATGTCTCAACCAGAAGGCTTTGCTGTGAAGAGACAATAATATAAGGTATGTAAGCTCATCAAATCCTTATATGGATTGAAACAAGAACCGTGAGTATGGTATGAAAAGTTAACCGAGCATGTTTTCAAATTAAATTTCAAGCATTTCAATCTTGACGATTCAACTTTGTTTTTCAGAAAGGTTGGAAAAATTGTTGTATATCTTGTTGGGACACCTTCACTACTATTTGAGCATTGAAGTGATACAAAATCCAAAGTACATAATCATCTTCCAGAAGAAGTACATTGGAGAAATGTTGAACAAGTTTGGCATGACTGAGTGCAATCTTGTTTCTACTCCAATGGAACAAAATTTGAAACTCACATCAAAAAAAGGAAATGAATTTGAGGATGCAACCAAGTATAGACAGCTTTTAGGAAGTCTTATCTATCTTACTATCACTAGACCAGGCATTTCTTTTGTTGTTTGGATTCTTTACAAGTTCATGCAAAAGACTGTGAAGGGCATTGTTTTGTTGCAAAAAGAGTTCTAAAATACTTGAAAGGAACTCAAGATTTTGGACTCAAGTACTCTAAGGTGGATGACTTAAAATTGATCGGATATTCTGATTCAGACTTTGATGGGGACAAGGAAAATGGAGTATCAAATTCAGGCTATCTCATGAGTCTTGGATCAACAATTGTCTCTTGGAGATCACACAAACAATCAATTTCAGCAGATTCTACAACAGAGGCAGAATATGTGGCAGTTGTATAAGTGACAAAGGAGATTGTGTGGCTCAGGGAAATACTTGAAGATTTGCAGGAGAGACAAGTGATTTCTACTCCTATTCTATTTGACAATACTTCTGCAATCAAGTTGGCCAAGAACCCTAGATTCCATGATCAAATAAAGCACATCAACACAAAGTAACACCTAATTCAATATCATATAGAGGCCAAGACAATTCATTTGAGATATTGTTTCACAAATGAGCAAATTGCAAACATCTTCACCAAAGCGCTTTAAAGAGAAAATTTGAGAAGTTCATAATGATGCTTGAACTCACACACACCCCTTTGAATTAAGGGGGAGAATATTGGACACATAATCCTTGGGATTGTGTTATTGTAACTGTAATGTAAATATGAAGAGTCATAGGTGATAGGAACGATCACCCATTGGGGAAGACCAAGAGTCATTTACTTATGTATATATTCACCTATCCTACTAATGCAAAAGACATCAAGTGTGGAGTTATCTTTCCTTCCATCCTGCCCTAACACTAATATATATATATATATATATATATATATATATGCATTGTTTTTAATTTTAATTTCTTAAATAGTTTTTAAAGTTTGTTTTATGTTTTTTTAATCTATGTGTTTCTAAAGTTTTAAGTTATTTAAAAAAAAAAACTGAACTTTAGTATTTTAGAGTGTTTTCTTTTATCATTATTTTTCTTTTTTTTTTGTGTGCTTTCTAGGGTCATTTAAAAAAACGTCATTTTTTTTTAAGAAATTTCTAAAATTGAGTTATGAAATAAAAAAAATGTTTTTTTTTTTTTAAAAGACTCCTTTGCAGAGTTAATTTATCTTTTAATGTAAATAAACAATAAAATAAAATTGATTAATAAGTAAATTTTAGAGTAGTAATTTAGGAGCCCATTTAAAGTTTTTTTTTTTATTTACAATGATACATGTTGTCAAGGTCGTGGTTTCAATTAAGTCATAATTTTAACTCCAAAAATAAAAATGGGTGTTGCTGATAGCATCGCTTTTCGATTCAAGGATCAATTTTTAATCTTTTGGGTTTTTGTCAATGTCGTGATTTCAAACAAGTCATAATTTTAGCCACCCCCAAAAATGGTGCTATCTATAGTGCCACGTTTTTATTCAAGGGTAAATTTTGGTGTTTTAATCCAAAAAATATGAGTTTCTTGGGCCAGAGTTCTCGTTTTGAGGTCACAGTTCTCGTTAAGTTGGTAATTGTGTTAGAAGGGATAATGATCCATAGCCCTTGCTAACTTAGTATTGAATTGCATGCTACAGACTAAAGCGATGTCCTATGAACAATACCCCCAAATAAGTATACTTGTTGGTGATCTCAATCTCCTCTCCTTTGAAAAAGAAATGGTGATCAAAGAGGATCTTCTTTGTCCTATTGAATATCATGACCTTGGTTTTACCCAGGTTTATTATCAACTGAATAAGGTCACAAAAGAGGGCTAGGGCATCACATTGTCTCTACAATCCTTTGAGGGATGAGGTTAAAACTATCACATCATTTGTGAAAAGAAAGATAGAAATAAGGACCTAATGGAGAAGGCACCCATCTCTGTCCCCGATGTGTTCATGCAAGAAGGACTCTATCTCATCAATGTAGATCCCAAACAATGTGGGGGATAGGGGGAAACCTTGTTTGACCCCAATTGTACTCCTGATAAAATATGATATCCCATGCACTGTGCATAGATGACCAAGAACTGACTCGTATAGGCGCATGATGGTGGTCGATAAGGTCTTTGAGATACCAATGTCTTTGAGTTATCATTTTGAGGTCATAGTTCTCGTTAAGTTGGTAACTTCGTTAGAAGGGCTAAGGATCCATATCCCTATCTAACTTAGTACTGAAGTGCACACTACAGACTAAATCGATGTCCTACGAACAATACCCCCAAACAAGTATACTTGCTGGTGATTTCAATCTCCTCTCCTCTGAAAAAGAAATGGTGATCAAAGAGGATCTTCTTCGTCCTATTGAAGATTGTGACCTTGGTTTTACCCAGGTTGATCATCAATTGAAGAAGGTCACAAAATAGGGCTAGGGAATTACATTGTCTCTACAACCCTTTGAAGGATGAGGTTAAAATGATCACATCATTTGTGAAAAGCAAGATAGAAATAAGGACCTAGTGGAAAAGGCACCCATCACTGTCCTTGATGTGCTCATGCAATAAGGACTCTAGCTCGTCAACGTAGATCCCAAACAATGTGGGGGATAGGGGGAAACCTTGTTTGACCCCAATTGTACTCTTGATAAAATCTAATATCCCATGCGTTGTGCATAGATGACCAAGGAACAACTCGTATAGGTGCATGATGGTGGTCAATAAGGTCTTTGAGATACCAATGTCTCTGAGTCTCTGGAACAAAGCCTCCTAGGGGATTGAATCAAAATATTTTTGAAAGTACGCAAAGAAACAATAAAATTTTGAAGACCGATGCCACACCTCCTCAATGATGGCCTGGAGTGTAAGGATGTGATAATAGTCTAGTACTCAGGTTGAAATCTATCATGTCATCTAGATCTAAGTTGCCTCCTCTCGAGAACCACAAAGAGCTTCTCCTCCATGACTCGAGGATAGGGAATTGGAATGGCCTATGGAATCGAAAAGGATGGATATGGATCTGCATTTGTATCTAGGCTAGGCTTCAACTTTGAACCATCTTTGTTATTCGTGCTTGTGGAACGATCGAGTCCTCACTATAACGACTTCAACAATAACTTCAGTATCGGGTTGCTCGCGACCCAATTTTTCGACACTCTACTTTGTTCTAGTGATTCCCATTCTCTTTCTCTCTCTGTTATCAACTCTGGTAGCAGATTTAGAGGTGAAAATTGTGGCCAACCTCACAAATTCCATTATTGATACAATTATCCAAAGGTTGATGGATGTTATTGAATTGGAGGGTAACCACCAAATTCTGGATACAAGATTTATCACTATAGAGGGATTGTTAATCAATATTCACAACCAATTGCAAGATCAACATAAGAGGCTCCCTAGGCCCATAGAAATATGTTCGAAAAATATGAACAACTTTCTTGGAGAGGCCAAATATCTAATTGATGGGGCCAAGCAACATAGAGAGAGAGGGTGGTGTATTTTTTGTTGTTACTTCCTCTGCAACTCCAACCTTCCCACGCAAATTAGATCTTGGTCGACCACGTATGAATGCCTCTTTCAAGAGCTAAAAAGGGTCTGTAGAATATATGTAAATACTTAGCAGATTGTCTATGCTACAATGCCTTAGGCATACTTTCTTGTTCAATGTTTTCCAGAATTTGGCTCCATAGGCTTGGGCATTCAATCTGCTCAATATCAGCTACAAACATGGTTCACTAAACCTCATTGCTAGGCTTGTGTGATTGGCTTGTATGGCATGGTGGGTGTTGGCAAGACGTCCTTTCTCTAAGACATCTACAAGTGAACTATGCAAAGGAGGTTAGTGGCATCTTTGATGTTGTAATTTAGTTTATATTTTCTCAGAACTTTTAGATTAAAGAGTTGCAAGTTTTTATTCTCTTATGTTCCATCAAATTGATTCACGTGTTTCCCTGAATCCAGACCTAGTAAGATTTAAAGGAATGGTTTCCTGACATAGTATGTTGATTTTCACCAAGAGATCGCAGTAGGGAAGATTCAACTTGATTTTCGCAGCAAACACATTTAGGTTGCTTTGGAGTTTGTAATTCCCCCCCATAATTTTGGTTGGCACAATTAATGGCTAACTTTATCATTTCCTAGAGAGTAACTACTACAACTTAAAGCTATTCCTTACATAGGGAATTGTTTGTGAAACAAGGATAGCTTGCCAAGTTTGAGCGTTGAAGGAAGCTGGTCCACTTTGTTGAAGATATTCTTCCATCTTCCAATAAAAGTTACAACTTCTCCAATTTTAGCTACATCCAAAGGAACAAGTTCTTCCACCTTACAGAGGCCTGTAGTGAGAAGAGGAAAATCGAGAGGTGCCACTCTAGGTGAAGACCGAGTTCAACCCTGGTGTGTTCAACTTTATTTTGATTTTGATAGGTCATATTAAATATGTTGATATGAACTACAATATTAAAGATCTGCAAATTTCCATAAATTCCTATAATGACAGGTAAGACAAACAATATGCATCCCTCATTAGTGCAATAAATTCTCTATATGTTAAGATATACATCATTGAATCTGAAAACATTTAAATCTAATGGTGTATATCCTAGCGTATATGATATTTATTGAGGTGCATATTGTTTACTTGCAGGTAACCCAACAATATTTCAAGTTTTCAAGAAACGATAGGTAAGTGATCCACGTGGCATATGACAACCCAAAGATGGATATTAACCATCATGACTGTCTTTACATTCTCAATGTGAATAAAAAATACAATCATGGAGAGTGCTAAAACATTATTTAGCTCTGGTCACAATAAGGACAACGAAAACATTATTTGATGATTGGTATGGTTCACTGCTCTCATGGCAATTTCATTACTCAATTTGAAAAAATTAATTAAAATATATATATTTAAGCAATTTCACAGTATTGACACTGGCATAGCATGACAACACATTTATTGTGTGTATTAAGGAACACATTAAGCTCTCTTTTAAACAGTTGTTAGCATTCACTAGCATCTCCATGGAATTTCTAACACTTGTCTTCATTACCTCCCTCATAATCTATTAATATTGGCTATTGGGTCTCACACTTTTGCCATATTTTATTTGGGCCTTCTCCTTTTCATGTTCATGGAAGCAACCAATTGTATGACAAGATATGTGAGCTCTTGGAAAGAGAGAATCATAGTTTCTTCATTTTCCCCTTAAAATTAAACTCTTGGTCAGGTTGTTAGAAATTACCAATAACAATAGGAAATTACGAACAATAGTTGATCTAGGTGGATATCGGTGGCCACCCACCTTTTCCGATTGTCTCAAAACACTTTTCTCGCAAATTTGGCAATTTACTATTTTTAGCAGTTTTTAACTTCTGGGGCCATTTTGAGGGACCAAATGAAGGTTTTTTTAGATTGAGGTTCTCAATGATAGCTGTGGCATTATTGAGCCCCCAAAATGAATCTCCTCGACGATACCTTTCGAATGAGCTATCATACGCCTAAAACGAAGATTGTATGCAAAAGTTACGACCCCAGGAAGTTGATGTACTAACTTACCCAAATGGGGCCCACATGACTTTTGGCGCTTCATCTCCTAGGGTTAGGTTTTTGGATGTCTAGGACTTTTAGAATTCCTGTTTATTGTAAAAATTCCTTCAGAGCCTCATTGTAATCATCTTCTTGCGAATGCGAGTAGCCGTCACATCTCTTCTCAGAGATAAGTTGCCACCATTCTATCGAGTCTTTCACTCTCTATTTTACAGTCTCTATACATTTATTTTATTAATAGAAATTGAGTATTACTATATATCTATGTTTATGGTTTCATATCTGATATATTTATGTTATATTATTAAATATCTGCGATATCTCTGTGCATTTCTTTATTATATCTCCAATCTCATTTTGTGCCGAAAATAATCCGGATCAGTGGTATCAGAGCAGGCTGTTCTTGGTCTTTTTTTTCAGTGCATGTCCCCAACGAGGTATGAGTATAGAAATTTGGGTCTCAATATTGTCTCTCTTGAGGACAATTTCTCTCTCACACCCAAGAAACCCTCAGTGGCAGAAGAAAAGAAAAACGATTGAGCAGACGATCCTATCAGTCTGTTGCTTGAGAAAGCTCTCACGTGACAGAGGGATGAAATGATGGAGAATTTTTCCCACATCCTTCAACGCATGCTGATAGCAGCAGGTGCATCTTTATCAAGTGTCCACTTTGGAGGCACCTCTCCTTTCAAGGTACAAGTTAATATTGATATTCCTGTATTTGAAGGACAAATATATGCAGAAGCCCTAGACAAATGGTTAAATCTACTAGAAGGTTATTTCTCTGTTCACAAAATTTTCGACAAAGAAAAGATCACCTTCGCACTCCTTGAAGCTCTCCCCCATGTCAAACATTGGTGGGAAACTTATTGGGAGCAGAGTTCCACAGTGGAGTTTGAAATATATGGGGTCGATCCCACTTGGGATTTTTTTGTGGATGCGGTAAAGGAACAATATTACCCTATTGGTAACTATGAGGACCAGTACATGAGATGGACCACATTGCGGCAAGAGAGGGGCCAAGTAGTTCCAGAGTTCACCAATACCTTCCATACCTTGTGCACCAAGCTAGGTATCAAAGACTCTGAACGACATTTGGTTCTGAAATACCGTGGGGCTCTACACAGATACATCCAAATTGAAATGGATTTTCTAAACATCTCATCACTCGGTGCTGCCTATCGATATGATGTTAAAATCGAGCAGAAATTTAAGCACCAGAACAAACAAGATTTTGGTTCTGCAAATCCGCAACAACCAAAGTATGAAAATGACGTCCCTAACAAATAGTCTCCCAAAAACCTGTTCAAACCACATGAAAAGAAGGGTCACAGGAAGACAAAGAAGGACACCAGAAAATGGTGCGATTTCCACAAAAGCCCCTGGAACAACATCAATGAATGTCTCTCAAAACAATCATTGGTGGCCGAGATAAAAGACAAGGAGCTGAACCCTGATTCATAATTTGATTATGAAAACACTGGTAAAGGACAGATCATTGACGCAGACCCCACTGCTATTTTCGCGACCGCAACAATTCAACCAGAAGAACCAACAAATCATGAAGACGGGGAGCACCCTTTTCATTCATAGATATGGGCGAGGGGGACCCCGCTACATTTTATTGTTGATAGTGGAAGCCAGAAGAACCTCATCTCAGTAGAGGTCTTCAAACAGTTGGGATTGTCGACAACACCACACCCGCAACCATACAACATCGGGTGGCTTCCCCAAGGATGAGATCTTCGTGTTAGCCAGCAATGTCGATTGTCATATGGTATCCAACCCTTCAAGGATGAGGTATTATGTGATGTTTCCCCACTAGATGTCTATGATGTTCTCTTGGGCCAACCATATATGTGGAAGCGCCACACTGTTTATGAGTCTCGACCCCGCAGTGTCATTGTTTCTCTAGGGGGTCATATCTACATAATACCAGAGGTAGTTCTAACTACTGTTCCACCTAAAAAGTGTCACAAGGTAGTATCTCATAATGCAAAATTTAGCTTCTTTACAATCTGCTCAAAATGGGAACAAAAGGACACTGCAACCACTACAGCTTCGCCCCAAGCACCTTCTATCCAACTGAAGCAGGTCGACAAGGTTGCAGCAAAGAGAAAAGATTCCTTCTGCACAATGTCCTCTCATGTATCCCAACTTGTTGAACAACCTCAGCCTCAACAGGTTTGTGACAGACTTCCATAAACTGAGCAGTGCGACGTCTCTAGAAAGGCAAGCAACTCACCAAGATGCAGATTCAACAAACGCTTTTCCCTCTCCCCCAGGAACTCAACACAATGGAGACCATTGCTTCCTAAGGAGGGAGGATTGATCTAGGTGGATATTAGTGGCCACCCACCTTTTCCGACTGGCTCAAAATAGGTTTCTGGCAAATTTGACAATTTACTATTTTTAGCAGTTTTTAACTTCCGGGGCCATTTAGAGGGCCCAAACGAAGGTTTTTTGAGATCGAGGTTCTTAGTGATAGCCGAAGTCATGATTGAGCCCCCAAAATGAATCTCCTCGATGATACCTTTCCAACAAGCTATCATACACCTAAAATGGAGATCGTATGGAAAAGTTACGACCTCGGGAAGTTGATGTACTAACTTACCCAAACAGGGCCCACATGACTTTTGGCGCTTCATCTCCTAGGGTTAGGTTTTTGGATGTCTATGAATTTTTGCATTCCTATTTATTGTAAAAAGGACTTTAGAGCCTCATTGTAATCATCTTCTTGCAAATGCGAGTAGCCGTCACATCTCTTCTCAGAGATAAGCCACCACCATTCGATCGAGTCTTTCACTCTCTATTTTACAGTCTCTGTACATTTATTTCATTAATAGAAATTGTGTATTACTGTATATCTGTGTTTATGGTTACATATATGATATATTTCAGTTATATTATTGAATATCTGTGATATCTCTGTGCATTTCTTTATTATATCTCCGATCTCATTTTGTGCCGAAAATAATCCGGATCAATAGTAGGATCTACATATACAAAGGGGTTGAGAAACTTTAATACGAAATACAAGCATGCACATATTTCCTCTAGTGTAGTAAAATTAGAGTTTAATTATTCTTCCAAAGATGCAATGTTAGCAACATATTTTGAACGAGGCAGGGAGTTTCGTACTTGAGTGTTGGCATTTATGTTTATTGTTTTGCTTTGTCACTATTATCATATGCCAAAAACATTTCTCTCCTCCATTTTGGTTCTTTCATCTTGCTCGTCCACTAGAGGAGCTGGAGAAACTATATAGGATAGTATGCCCTTGGTATGAAATATTATTGCTCGCAAAGGGTGGACACCTTGTTACTTAAGAAACTTGTCATTGCTTGTATGACCAAGCTGCTATAATGCATGAAATATATTTACTCCCTAAACCCTAAATTTAAACTCATAGTTGTTTATGCAACCCATCATTGCTTGGCTTGTGATCTATTATCAAATAATCTAGCACTTATCGAAAGCCTTCACAATATGCTAAATTTGTGTAGCAATTGGAAGTAATTGCCATTGTCACCTAGGCAAGTACTTCTCTCATTTTAGTGATGGATAAATATCCAATGCAAGGGAGGCTTACCTTGTGACCTCAAGGGATCCTATAGAAAGCTAAAAGGAAAGTCTACGCCCCCCTATCTTGGTCACTTAGTGAGATAGGCTAGGTATAGGAGGTAAGACAAAGTTATGATGAGTTTAGACAAGGTAATTATTAGTGTGTGTGTGTGTGTGTGTGTGTGTTAAAAGTGTTCCAATGCATTCAATGATAAATAACAAGTCTAAATAAGTCCCATACTACTAGCTATCAAAGAAGAGAGGTTGTTGTAATAAAACTTGTAGTAATGATAATCTACTTCAACAATATAACAATTTACAATAGTAGTAGTAAATCAGCTCTAAATCAATAATAAAATGGATGGAAAAATATCTACTAACAATGAAAACACTTACAAACCATCCACCAATTATTGCATGAGGTTAAGAGAATTGAATTATGTTAAATTTATCAGCAATATGCTTAAGCCTTAATGGTTGTAGCAAACTTTTATAACAACAACAAGAAAATATCTAAAAATGCAAATCATTGGGTTAGTATGAGCATGAGAATGCAATAAATTATCTAACCTACAAGTTCCTTTTGTGTGTGAGAGAGATTTTATTAAGGTTTTGTATCACTTGTGAGATAAACACTAGTGCCATTTTTCTTCCTTGCACAAATGGAGTAAAGAAACACCTTGAATTGGAAGTTAGATGGCCAAGAAGAGAAAGAGATTTGAAACCCTAGGAATATACCTTCATAGGCATAATATCAAACCCCAAAGAAACTAACCCTAGGGTTTATACCCTAGTTTCATTTTCTTTCTTCTATAGTGTCTAGCTTGAAAATCCAAGTGAACTAGGTCAAACCCCAAGGTTTATACCCCCATAAACCCTAGGTCTTGAACTAGAAAATACAAACCCTAGTGGGATAAACAATATTAACCTCTATACTAAGTCTTAAATTCTTCAACAAATTAAGATGAATGAAGATATGGAAAGGGATAAAAAATCTTGATCCCTCCTAGGGTTTCTAGCAAAAGAACCTAGCATACAATGTAACATTCAACAATTAACCATCTAACATAACATCCACCATAATATACCATGAACATGCATTAAATATTGAAGAAGAAAAATTACTAGATCAAGTCGATATGCATGAAGAAACTCTAGCTCAAATATCATCCACCAAAACAAGAGAAAGCATCCTCAAGATTATCGTTCCAAAAGTGCGCACAAGTAGTCCATAGAGAAATAGAGAGAAGGAGAGGCAAGTAATGATGTTCTCACAAGTGTTGAGTTATGATTTACAAAGATGGAGAGATAGCCTCTTTATATGAGGCAAACCTAGCGCTATATCTCTCAAAAATCCCTAAAAACATAATAAATCCATGATACAAGTGAGATAGGTCTAGGATGACCCCTAAAGTAGCCTCAAACAATAGATAAACATGCTAATACACCAAAATATGTTCTCCAAGGTCACATGTGTGGGTGATGTCATGCTCTAAGAGGGTGTAGGAGACCTCCAAAGGCCATGTCTCATCATCTAGTGGTGTAAGCAAGGTGGAAGTTATGTCTCCTCATCAAAGGTCATGTCATATCATCAAGGACCCAAATCATCATCAAGTGGTGACCCAATGGAAAGCTAACCCATAAAACATCCTAGCACATGATATCATCATAAATATGCTCAATGTTTTGGGTGCAAATCACACCGTCCAAGGTGGAGAAGAGGCATGCCATCTCTCTGAGGGGTGTCCAATCAAATGCTAGTGCAACATCATCGATCAAATCTTGGGAATGCCCTAGGGTGCACTGTCCAGAATATGGGCTTCCTTCCCATATCTCAACCAATATGACCATATCTGCAAAATGAGAGCTCATCTATGCATCATCCAGGGTCGAGGAGGTGTGAGAGGATGCGTCTAAATGTGTCAAGTCATAATGTGACCCAATGCTCTTCATCACACATGCTATGTTTTGCATATAATGAAAAATGTCCTAGGTGAAATTAAGAGGACGTCCTCCAAAGACCATGTTAAGTGCATCAAGGTCAACCAATTTAGTCAATGCCATAGAATCAAGTAATACCAACAATCACAAGGTGCAATATTCCTTAGAATCATACAAAGTAAGTGATCACTTAATACACAAGCCACATGAACAATTCACATTAGATATGCCCTTCAAGATTCACATTAGCTCAATACTTTATGTAATTTGATAAGTTTAGGTATGTGAGGACCATCAAAAGACCTTACTAGGTGTTCCAGTACCCAAGTAGAGAGAAATTTCCCAAGAAATCTATCTAAGTGTAAGTGTGATGATGAAAACGTGTTGGAGTTACTTCATGGTGATGGAGTCATTAACATGCAAGGTACCATGGTTGGTCCATTTCCATGAGCGATGCCTTTGTAGAGGGAGAGCTTGTTGCTTGAGATACCCTTTCATCAAAAATGTGTGTATTCCAAACCCATTTCTTGCATTTTGATATTCATTTTATGCATTGCAAGTACCCTTTTTAGGTTTCAATAATTTTATTCTTTATTTCTTTCTTGTTGGGATTAATTCCTTTTAATTGATATGCATTCAATGCATTAGGACTATGGGTGATCGCCTCATATCGAGGGGGTAGAGTTCAAGTTGTCCTTTGGATTTTGAAATTGGTCATTCATTATCGCATATTTCTTTCTTTCTTTTATTCATTTTTATAGCAGCTGCATCAACCTCGACATTCTAGCCCTTCTTCTCATAGGAGAATGAACCACGATCCTTTTTGGTGTACATGTAAGAACCATACCAAATTTTAGTACACTACGGAAGGCTCCATGATGGAAAGTTTTAAGTATGGGGGGAATAGTATGTTACCCTCATAAAGCCCCCCTAGTATATAGTACTCCTATTCCCTAGGAGTGACAACACATGACTAGAATACTAAATATGGCCACCAAGGTTAAACAAGGAAAAGAGAATAACTTCTGAGCTTATGATTCATTATCCAACTTCAATCCATGATCCTTACTCACATGTCAATTGCATTAAATATGACACTTTATATGAAACAAGGACTAATGTACCTCATAATGTGTTGGATCACCATCTTCCATTGAACCATGTTGATCATGTATGGTGAGATATGCTAATGAGGAATGAGGGATATGGGGGGTTTCTAGCTATGGAGACTACTGATCATCATCATCGAGATCATGTCTTCATTCTGGGCCATGAGACATGATCTCCTCTAGGTGAGAGGGTCTGACATGACCAATTTGAAATGGATGGAATAACATCACCCACCCACAACCCAATCAAGGGCATGGGGGATACAACCACCGATGTAAGAAATTTGCTTCCCTAAAAGGGTATTCAAATGCACTGCTATGAATAACAAACATCATGCTAACAAACACACAATATTAGTAAAGGAAACACTACTTCTAAATTCTTCAAGAAAGTTCTATTTCCATTGGTGTAACGTTTTTGGAAATGTTTGGCTTCCTTAAGTCTGGTATTGATATGTGACATCCACTTTTCCATCTCCTACAATATCTTGGGTCCAAAAATTAGTCAATCCTCTAAGTGACCCAAACTCGAAGGGGTTATACAAGACTTTTCATATAGAAATTTGTATGGAGACATGTGGATGGAACTATGATAGTTGTTATTGTATGCAATTCAACCAAGTAGATATACTTATCCCATAAATTCTATTGGTCCATTACATGCATCCTTAGCATATCATCCAAAACTTGATGAACCCTCTCAGTTTGACCATCTATTTGAGGATGATAAGCATTATTAAAATTTAACTAAGTTCTTAAGGAGGCCTAAAGGCGAGTCCAAAACCAAGAGTTTAACATACTCTCATTCTAAACTAGTTTTTTAGGTATTCCATGCAATCATATTATTTACTTAAGAAAGACTTCAACTATTGTTATAGCATCATAGGTGCTCTTTGTTAAAATATTGTGTAACTGCAAAGAATATTCTTATCCCCTTTTGTGGATAAAGTAAAAGATAAAATATATTTATTATTGATTAGATCAATCCCCTCTTGTGGATTGATCATGTCGAGCATTGTAATTGACCAAATCCCCTTTTGTGGATTGGTCAAACCTTAATTGTAATAGGAAGAATGAGAAGTTAGCCCCCAGATTAAATAAAGGTGGTTATAACCACCCAGAATGAGAAGTCGGCCCTGCCAGTGAAAAGAAACTTCTGTTCACACCTACCAGATTGTATAAATAAGAAAGGTCGGTGCCTCATTTACTCACTCACTCAGTTGTTCATCAGAGCGCAAGTTTGGAGCTGCAGTTGGAGAAGAAGGAAGAGAGAGAGAGAGGTGAATTCTTGGGAGAGGACTTTCTCTAGTGTTTGGTTTATTGTCTTGGCATTGCATTGGCTATCTATATTAAGGAAGTTTTGCTGGGTTTTCTTCCCCGTGAGGGTTTCCCAGGATAAATGTTGTGTACTCTTGTGATTGTGTTTCTCTTAGTGATCCTATCTATGTTATTGTTATCTAGTAAATTGAAAGTAACCTAATAATAGCATAAACTTTAACATGGTATCAAAGCTAAGTTGAATAGAGCATATTTCACAAGAAAAAGAGAAAAATGTCATTATTGTCGTACATGCAAATTAGGGATTTTTATTGAAGAAGAATTTCAGCCCCAAATCCATCTAGAAAAGTGCGCCCTACCACAAGGAACATTTTGGCATCCTCAGTGCAACTTTTCAGTGGCTAGATATCCCAGAAAGTGAAACCCTAGTTTTCACAAAGTACCAGAAAATCAGAAGTACCAGTGTACCAGAAGTACCAGAAAACCAGAAGCACCAGTCCAGAAATCCACAGATCAAGTTTGGAGGGGTAAAGTTGGATTTTCTGAAATCTAAACACACCAGGCTACTCACCTCAATCCAGCACATCTTTTGGTGAGTTCATTTTTCAGATCCAAGAAATTTGTTTTTTCTATTATTTCTATAGCCTGGAGGGCTAGGGTTTCTTCTACAAGAAAGAATGGCTACCAGTATGAGGGTAGAAGACAAGTTGGAAGGATATAGAAACTTCATATATTGTAAGCATAGGTTGCAGATGATTCTAGACGAGAATGATCTCCTAGAACATGTTACAGTGGGTGTAACAGAACCATAGGAAGAAGAGAAAAAGACCAAGCATAAGAAGAATGAAAAGAAAGCAAAGAGAATCATGTCAGATTCAGTAAAGGATCACTTTATCCATCATATATATGAACTATAGACAACAAGGAAAATGCATGAAGCACTCAACAGGTTATATGAAAGCAAAGACATTAGTTGGAATCTTACCTTAAGAAATCAACTTCGTAATATGAAGATGGAAAACTCAGAATCTGTCACATCCTATATTATAAGAGTTTCTCAGATTAGAGATCAACTTGTAGCTATTGGAGATGTCATTAGTGACAAAGAAATTGTAACCACCACCCTAAATGGGTTTCCAACATTTTGGATTCCTTTTGTACAAGGAGTGTGTGCAAGAAGAAAATTACCCAAGTTTGATAAGTTATGGGCAGATTGCACACACGAAGAATATAGACTTGCAGACCAACAGAAGAGATTAATTGTTGACGAAGAGGAAGCTCTTACAGTTCAAAAGAACAAAATAAGTTCCTTCAGGAGGAACAATAAAGAAGCTAACTCTATAAGATTTTCAGATAAGAAGAAAGATGTTTCAAAGATCAGATGCTAAAATTGTCAAAAGTTGGGACATTTTTCCTATGACTGTCCTCAAGGAAAAGGGAAAAGAAAGCATCAAGCACATGTGGCAGAGGAAGAGGAATCTCCTCCTTCAAAGAAATATTTAGTAGAAATTGAGAAATATGTACTTTAAGTTGAAGATAGTTGATCCGAAGAAAGATAGAAAATGGTGGAGTCTGTGGAGCCTTCCCACACAAAAACAAAAGTATCTATGCAGACTTATGGAGGAAGTATCAAAGAAGAGGATGAAGAAAGAGATAAAATATTTATTTCATAAAACATACTGTAAGTAAGTTTACAGGTCTTAGAAGAAACAACTTATGTCGTAACTTGCAGAAGTTAGACAACATGAGAAGGACGTATGATATGGTGACAGTCAGTAAAAATCAGACAGTATCCAGTATCTATATAGGAGCAGGAGGCTCCTAAAGATGCAGAACATAAATGTTCAAAGATGAAGAAAAATATGGATACTCAGATAGAGTTGATGAGATGCAGGTAACTACAGGTTGCTCCAGTACTGTTATTATAGATGGAGAGGGAGCAGGTTGATCCAGTATGAAGTCAAAAACAAATGTTTTAACTCAAGAAGGCACCCAGGATATTACATAAAAAAACTTCAAGGATGATGATTAGAAGCTCTTAGTTTGGTGCAAGAGGAAGCTATGTCTCCAAGTTCGAAATGGAGGATCGTGATTTGATGCAGTTAGGAAAATAGATGAATGGTGCCCAGATATTTTGATCAAGATGAAAGTTATCCAGTAGATGGATGGTGCCCAATAGATGGGTAGCATGGTATTATACCATGGAAAGATTTTGGACCACAAGAGATTTTTTAGATCCCATAGCTAGACCTTCGTAGATAAGGAACAGAACTTCATAGAGAAGGTGAATGAGAAATTTTCCAAGGTTGGCCTCGGTCCAAGTGTTGAGTTTTGGATACTCTAGGGACATGCTAGAATACCCTCATAGAGAGGAGTGTGGATGTTTCTCCAAGGGGCAGCGGGAAAATACTCTCCTCTGGCCAAGGATTGAGTAGCCTAGAACACAAACCTTGACCATGTGGAATGGTTAGTTGGCTCTTGAGGTTTGTGTTGTGATCCTGCTTGGATCATGGAAAGGGAGTCTAGTCTTGCCCAGGCTAGCATCTTAGCTTCTCTAGTTCATGTGGGATGACTAGAAGTGAAGCTATGGTAGTAGTCCTCCCCAGTGGATGGCAGAGATAGATGACTACGAGAGAAGGGAGAACATAAAAGGAATGGAAAAACTCATAGACTATCCTCTGTGTGAAGATAAGACATCTTTTGTGTGAATATAAGAAAAAGTATCTTCTGCATGAAGATGAAAGTAAGAAAGAGTATCTTTTGCGTGAAGATGAAAGAAAGAAAGAGTATCTTCTACGCGAAGATAAAGAGAACAAAACTTCCAATGATTTATAGATATGCCAGTCATGATGCCAGATGACCAAGTGGATTATATTGATGCCTCTTGTTTCCTAGTTGATGATGTTATCCAGTTGATGTTGTTACCTAGTTGATGATGTTGCCCAGTTGATGATGTGATCCAGTTGATAATGTTTCCCAGTTGATGATGTTATCTAGTTGATGTTGTTACCCAGTTAATGATGTTATCCAGTTGATGCTATTGTTTAGTTGATGATGAAATCCAGTGACCTATAAAAATATAAAGAACATCCTTCTTGTTAAGAGGGAGTGTTAAAATATTGTGTAACTGCAAAGAATATTCTTATCCCCTTTTGTGGATAAAGTAAAAGATAAAATATATTTATTATTGATTAGATCAATCCCCTTTTGTGGATTGATCATGTCGAGCATTGTAATTGACCAAATCCCCTTTTGCGGATTGGTTAAACCCTAATTGTAATAAGCAGAATGAGAAGTCAACCCCCAGATTAAATAAAGGTGGTTATAACCACCCAGAATGAGAAGTCGGCCCTGCCAGTGAAAAGACACTTATGTTCACACCTGCCAGATTGTATAAATAAGAGAGGCCAACGCCTCATTTACTCACTCATTCAGTTGTTCATCAGAGCACAAGTTTGGAGTTGCAGTTGGAGAAGAAGGAAGAGAGAGAGAGGCACATTCTTGGGAGAGGACTTTCTCTAGTGTTTGGTTTATTGTCTTGGCATTGCATTGGATATCTATATTAAGGAAGTTTTGTTGGGTTTTCTTCCCCATGAGGGTTTCCCAGGATAAATGTTGCATACTCTTGTGATTGTGTTTCTCTCAGTGATCCTATCTATGCTATTGTCATCTAGTAAATTGAAAGTAACCTAATAATAGCATAAACTTGAACACTCTTAATGGGAATGGAGTGAGCATTCTTGGTTAATAAATCCAAAACCACCATAATACAATCATGTATCTATAGGGCCATGGGTAAACCCCCTATAAAATATAAAGAAACAACCTCCCACTTGCTTTCAAGAATGTCATGAGGCCAAAACAGACCGATGGGATGGCAATATTATTTCATGACTTGCTGACATTCAAGGCACTAGGCATTGAATTGAATTATATCCTTCCTCATACCCAACCAAAAGTAAACTATTTTCATACTCACATGCATCTTTGTTAATTTTGGATGAGCATTGTAAGGTGCTTGATGAGCTTCTAATAACACCTACTTTCAAAAGGTCCTCTCTCTTMGGTATATACATCCTTTCTAAGTATCRCAATAGTCCATTTGTATCTAGTGAGTAACCTTCATATTTAGCTTCTACAACATTCCCCTTTTCCAAAACAAATTTTATTTCCCTATACCAATGATCCTCATGAATGTGACTTAATATGTGATCTRTCAAATCTAGTTTTAAGGAGATCATTGATTGAATCATTGGTCTTTGACTTAATGCATCTWCCACGTCATTTTYCTTCCTTTTTATACARGAAATCATAAAATCATATTCATTGAACAACTCTCTCTAACGTCRCTAAYGAGCATTAAGGCCTCTTTGAGTAAATATATGTTGAACACTATTATGATCAATCCTTAATTCAAGGTTCTCCAAATTAGGTAATGCCTCCATAACTTTAGTGCCATCATAACAACTACTGATTCCAAGACATGAGTAGGGTAATCTCTTTCATGATCCTTAAGATTCCAAGATGCATAGACTATAACATCCTCTTCCTAGATTAACATTATACTCAAGCCTACTTTGGAAGCATCAATACGAACTAAGAAATAATTATCCATATTAGGCTCGTAAGGATTGGGGAACAAGTCAAATGTTACTTCAAGTCAGTAAATGTCAACTCACATTCATCCATCAACTCAAATATTTTTTCTTCCTGCTAGAGAGAGGCGATGGAATTGTGATTTTTGAACAACCTTGTATAAATATCCTATAATATCCTACCAACCCCATGAAACTACATGCCTCTTGACCATTTTTTAGTACTATACATTCCATTATCACTTCAATTTTACTAGGGTCTAGTGCTATACCTTCCTCAATGATCACATGACCCAAATAATGAATCTTTTTATGAAAGAAATAACACTTCAATGTCTTTCCATATAGATTATTATCCCAAAGACATTGAAGATCAAGACTCAAATGTCCTTGGTGTTCCTTTCTTTATGAGAATAAACGAGAATGCCATCCATAAAGCCCTGTGCAAAATGGTATAGATATCTGCTAAAAACACTATTCATTAGATTCATAAATGTTGCTGGAGCATTAGCTAACCCAAAAGGGACCACCATGTATTCATAATTCCAAATTCTACTTCTAAAAGTAGTTTTGTGAATTTCTTCATCCTTAATCCTGAGTTGGTGATACCTAGATCTCAAATCAATCTTAAGAAACATTGAAGATTCCTTTTGTTGGTCAAACAAATCATTGATTTGAAGGGTAATTGAAGCTTCCTTTCGTTGGTCAAACAAATCATTGATTTGAAGGACAATATACCCATTCTCTATTATAGATTTTCTCAAATCTCTATAATCAATAAAAATTCAAAAGGTACCATCATTTTTCTAAAAATGACAAGGATTATTGATGCACCTGAAAAGGACACCCTGGGCTAAATCATTCCAAGATCCAATAACTACTTAAGTTGAGTACCAAGCTCATTAAGCTCTAGAATCATCATTTGATAAGGTGTCTTGGATATAGTTTCTTATCCTAGTTTAAGGGTGATAGCAGAGTCAAATCTCTCAAGAAGGAGGTAGGCCTATTAGCTTTGAATGAAAAACACCATTTAATTCAAATAGCAATGGATGGAGTTTTGGTGCAAGATTACTATTCTTGTCAACAAATTCAACTGGATAAATCCTACATCCTCCCTAAAACGCTTCCTTACAATCCTTAATGATATACGATGAAGAGAACCCTAGCACTTGATCCCTTGAATCACTATTAAGTCTCTTCATTATTATACCTACCGTCGGCATGGTATATAGCGATCGATATCGTGTTGACTATCTATTAATTCACCGTGGACCAAATTTTTTTGAGTCGTTTTCTAAAGTTTTACATTACAGTTTAAATTTCTTTATTATTCTTAATTGTTTAAAACATTTTTTTGACATCTAATTGGTTAGGGAAACCAACTCGTTATTGTTGAGTTGATGGCTACCAAAAAACATTTGAGCTGTTTTTCCAAAGTTTTACATTACAGTTTGAATTTCTTTATTTTTCAGAGCTGTTTTCCAAAGTTTTACATTACAGTTTGAATTTATTTATTTTTCTTAATTGTTTAAAAACATATTTTTGACATCTAATTGGTTAGTGAAACCAACCTGCCAAGTTGACGTCTAGAAATAAATAAGTGGCTGAACATTTTCTGGAAAACTGTGAATGTGTAGTGATGTGGAGAGAGTTGTGGACTTGACTCTGACACTGTAGTGAATACTTAGTGCATTCGATGATCTGGCAATGAAAACTCAGAGTAGAATTACATGTAGCGTGGAAACCTACATGCACATTTCTTGTCGACCATTCGATATAGAATAAAAGTTTTGTGCTGTAAAAACTTTATATTTCTTGGTATCGGGTGTGCCAATCGATTGGAACAAGGCAGGCGCTTCTTGCGATGAGTATAAGCTACATGGGTAGCTTGAGGGTGTAGGTGATAGCTGCAGAAGGATATGTATATGCAGGCCTGCTCTCCAAGTTCTTTGTTCATTGTTTCCAAGAGATGAAGGAAGTTGTCTCCATCTGAAAAAACCGTTTGGTCTCTATTGCTACTTTGATATTTGAAGAATTAGATGATCGACTATGTTCATTGTTAAGAGACCCATTTCAACTGATTTTCTAGGGCTTATGATAGATTCCAAAGAAAACACTAATGCAACAGACTAGGCTAACACTAGTGCTTGTGCTATTAGAATTGGATATATCATAGAGGAACACAAAACTTTCTTCTTTGTTGGAAAGCAGGCCACTTCAAATATGTTAAAATGGCAGTAGTTCTTCTGTCCATCCATCAAGACTGGCAGAAAATGTCTTGGAAGCAAGTTATGGACGAAAATGGCTCGGAAGCAATTTCTAGACGTTTGTGGGAACGATGATCCAGACATAAATACTTTGAACAAACTCAAAATTGTAATATCAAAAATTTTCTTTCCTAATTGGGTCATAACATTATGACGGAGGATTAATGTATTGATGTGATTGTCGCGTTTTCTTGCAGGTGGACATGATTGTTAAAGAGTCTCTGAGACTGTATCCACCTTTAGTAGCTCTAGTCAGATGGACAAAGAACGAGGTCATAATGCAATTATTAAGCCGTTCGATATAATGCACATAGTTGTTTTAGCTGGAAATCAATGGTTGCACCTTCTGAACAAGATAGAGATGACACAACCTATTTACTTCAAACCAGGATCTCCTTACTTACCTATGCTTCACGAGAGACCCTCTGCAATGTACGCTTTAGAGACCCTCCTGCATCATACTCCTTACATAATTTGCATCGTACTCCTTACATACTTGTGCTTCAAGAGAGACCCTCCTGCATCTTTAGAGCGAATCTATCCCTCTATCCGATGATGCATCTTTAGAGCGAGCAGCTCTATCCCTCGATCCAGTGAAGCTATCCCTCAATCGGTTGCAATTGCTTGGGCCTCATAGCAACTTATTTCACCAGTCACCTCTTCCTCACAACTTTATCACCAAATATTACAGATCAACAAAAGTAAAATGGAAGTTTGTGTGTGTGGACTACCATACCCATTCAAGAAGTTACGTATCCTACCAGTGATCATCCTAGGCTATTGTCTCCCTAAGCTATCGGCTTGATATCCTGGTTTTTGTTGTTGTTACTGTCACTATTTGAGGAATCACACATAGTTACTGTGACTCTTTGAGGAAGTGCACACAATATTGGTTGTGATAGCTATTGCTAGAATTATTTCTAGGGGATAATAGTGAGAAGTGGGATCTATCTATCACTATTTCTATTGTAAGTATTGATAATTTGTCATGGTCAATCAAATGTATACCTTGTTTGTTCATGTATATTTTACAGTGCAAAAGTGATTCTGGTTAGTAGCACCAATGACTAACCATTTTTTTTTTCTTTTGATCCAGCTTTATCCCATTCCATGTGTGCTAAGCTTGCTATTTCTCTCCCCGACTGAGTGCTTTGCAGGTAAATCTAGTCCAAGAAAATTGCCAGTTCTATGCTGGCTTCACTATTGAAGCATACTTTTCATATTCTATGCAATTGTTTTCTTATAACATGGTATAATGACTTTGCATATACAGAGAAACATGATCTTCTTCTATTAACCCTGATCAAAGGATTGACAAGATTCTTCCAAGATGTGGATTCTATAGAAAAAGAAAGAAACAATATTTATGTTCATTGATCGGTCAAGAATGCATTTATCCCCCTAACCTGCCATCTCTGAAAGTGGCATATCAACATTTGTTCCTTATCCTCGTGAAAGTCTCTTCCTTGATCAACTCGCAGGATTATTACGAAGAATAAGACTAGTGGTAGTGTTTCCCCTAATCCAACGAACACCTTTTCCAATCACTGTGTGAATGGATAATGAGTGTCGGTGTGGTGCATGTTTCTCCTATGATCGAGCACTACTTTTATGAATTGAAGTTTCCATGATACCGATAGTGTAATTGGAAAATCCGTTATAGCATATATCATTTAAAAATGAGATTTGTTGCCTTAGTTGTTGGTCTCGGAGAAATGAATTGCACCCGAGTTGGGGTAAATTCAGTCCTCCACTCATGAATTCATAATTGTGTCAAGTAATAATTAAGTAAATTTCGGACCTCGCTTGTGTTGAGCCTATGTTGATGGGTAAACTTGGTTTGTTGGTTCTTCGTCTGGGTCCAGTCTATGTTGATGGGTAAACTTGGTTTGTTGGTTCTTCGACTAGGTCCACTAAATCTGTTGGTACTTCTTCTCGATCAATGGATGAAACAACCACCTCTTTTGGAATATAGACTTGTTTTAGAAGAATGTGAAGAATGGGTTAAAAAACTTATGATATGTGTGATTTGGTTTTCATTTGTATGGACAGGTAAGACTTTCAAGGGTCACTACATGGCACTAAATGTATTCTCTCTCTATAGCATGATAACACATATATATGTAACGAGGCATGGAATATGTAAGGACACATGGAAAACGAGCTATGATTTTTCATGGAGTTCACTGCATGGACCAATTTGCTTCAGAAAATGCGCCTGCATTGTTGTCTCTCAAAAAAAACTGAAGATAGGTTGAAACCTGAGTATTAAAAATCGACTTTGCATAAAGGGCACCTGCAAAAAGACAATCAATAGTTGTCATAGATGACGTGACTTCGGTGACATTGAATTTTGTATCATTGGAGAGATGTGGTGAATAAAGTTATAGCTGGAAGCCATTTTAAAATTCCACCTAACACAATAAGCAAATTTGTAAATCGTTGTTTTTTTCATAACTTCAAACTAGTACAAATCAAATCACTTATGCAAATTTGTCAAGAAGCTTTATTTTATTGTTTAAAGAGCCATTTATTCCCATCCTTAAGATTTTGTGATGCAAAAAAACTTGACATTGTAGGCAGGGACTTCCCACGTTGTCTTGGCATGTGAACTTGACCTATAGGAAAGAAACTTGACAGTGTATGCAGGGAATTGCCACGTTGTCTTGGCATGTGAACTCGACCTATAGGAAATATGAATATTTCATCTATTTGCAAAAATTTGATCCAAACTTGACACTGTAGGTAGGGACTTTCCACATTGTCTTGGCATGTGAACTCGACGTATAGGAAATATGAATATTTCAGTGATTTGCATAAATTCGATCCATCCAGATTCAAATGAACTGGACCTCCATAGAACAACATATAGCTGGTATTCACCCTTTTCCATTTAAACATTATAAATTCCTGCATAGTGGCAGGTATATGCTGCCATGCAACCTTGTTTACAAAATGAACCTTTCTTTCCACTGAAGTAATTGAAGAAAGCTCGATGACTTTATATCCAATCCATGCCCACTATTAAATCATAGGTTCCTTAAGGTGTGCTATAAATGTTCATATAAAGTACCATACAATTTTCAATAATAGGACCCACGAATTACTTAACTCCAAATGTCATTTCTACATAATGGAAGTCATATCTGGTTGACTGAAAACAAAATAGCACGAATATCTGGTTGATTACTGAGTTTTTTATTTCGTTGAACAAACCTTGTTGCGATTGAACGAAATTTATTATCCTTTGAAATTCTGCCAATTTCCAGCACTGATATCTGGTTGATATCTAGTTAGCCAATGGTTTGAAAACAAAACAACATTGATATCTGATTGATTACGAAGTTTCCTATTTCGTTGAACATATTGTCCTTTTCTTTTATTATTAAATTGTTTTTAAATGAATGGAGGGAAGGAACTAATGACTTAATTTGAATGGTGGAGTCTTGAAGTTCTGTAAATTTCTACCTGTCACTTCATTATTGAGTATTTCCACTGACCAGATATTAGCATAGAGTTGGGACCCAATTCTTTATGCAAAACAAGTGGCATATACCGACATAAAAAGCAAGTGGGAGTCACGTGGGACGTGTCATAAATTAAAGCAGCAGCAAGTGGGTCTCCCTCAGCGATCAAAATTCAACACGTCACAGCCCGTCAGAGGGGTCCAGCACGTCTTAGAAGGGTTATTAAATAATTCCACGTCAAAAGAAAATTAATTTCAATTTTTGAAAATTATTCCGGAAATGTTAAAAAAAACCTAAAATTTCCTAGGAAAGGTAATATTTTAAATTACCAGACATTAAAATTTGTCAATTACCATTTAACACTCCACTCAACACTGGTAAGTGGTGTACAATGTACACTATACAGGTAGATAAATGTTGCTTCATGCGAAATTGTGGTAACATTGAAGTTTGAACAAGTTCCCTTCGAGAATCGAAATATGAATCTCCTCACGGTAACTCGGAGCCTGGAGACTGGTGATCGTCTCACAAGGAAGTTCAACAATTCTACGAGACAACAGTTACAACCTTCTCTTCTAAACCATTTAAGTATAAATATGGCTTTCATAAACCTCCAAATTAATTCCATTCAAACAGCTTGGCCTTGGGGCACATATGTCAGCTCTCGCTGCAATGGATTTCCGGAGATTTAAGTCTCACAACATCCTATCAGCTCGGCTCTGGAATGGATTCATCTAGTCTCAGATAAGAAATTTATATTAATTTAATTTCGTGGGTTTTGCTAGGAATTATAATGAGATATGGGTGAAATGTGGCTTCTGGACTGTTTATGCCCAGAAATAATTGTTAGAATAGTATCTATAGGTTTGAGTTTTATGGGTTGTTAATTTGAAGGAAATTTATGAGAAATTTTGCGAAATGGCCTATAGAAGGCAATGTGGTTTAAAGGATGTTCGGGGATAGTCTTTACTATGCCTTTTTTCATTGTGAATTCCGTTGGAAAACATGGAATTTGAATAATGAGAGCTAAAATTGTGTGTATTCACATAAATTTGGAGTTTGAGTAAGGAAAGTTTAGTTATATGAAGTTGTTATGGATTTATTTTAAGGTAAATTTTATATTGTTTCAGGTTTAAATCTAAAAGGGAAAATTATGTTATGTCCAAGATTTTTCAGCCTAGTAGCTATCTTATGCAATGTTTTCTTTTAACGTCATCAGAAACATACCTTATTTATAGGACCTCTTCTCTTAGAATCAAAATCTAAAATGGATTTGATCAGAGATTTGATCAAGGATGTTGGGATTTTAATATCATGTTAGTGTAGCAGAACGATTCAGTTATAAAATGTGTTAGTTTGGTTTTGGTTTTATCGGATAGAATATATTTGAGAGGCTTATAAACACTGATTTATAGAAGGTCAGTTTCAAGGGAAATTTTTCAGTGGTTGTAATGCCAAGATGAAGTGATGCGGTGTTTCAGAAACTGGTGTAGGATTGAGGTGAGCTTTAAGGGTAATTGCTCGTAGATTATTAAGTTCAAGTTCTATTGTGCCTCGAGAAGCTGTTTGTTGATGTGTTTTCATTGTCACCCATCAACCAAGTGATTTTGGTCTATCCTTGAACCTGGATTTATCTTAATTGGGGACCCATTTTTGAGATTTGAAGAGTGACGGGTGATCCTCACCTACTGATCATGAAAACCCAGAAATCTTTTTCCTTAAGAATTTTGGACTGAGCTCGAATGTTGTATTTTTTCCCTCACGCAAAGTCATATGGAGTGATAGGTTTCCGTCTGAATAAAAAATGGATGCTGAGAAAGAGGAACATGTGGATGTGCACCCATTCATTAGAAACCCTTCTGTATCAACTTTGCCCAACATTTCATAGAATGGAAAACAAAGGTCATGTGTTCGATATTTTGCTAATTTTGTTTGATAACCCAAGGAGAACAAGGGTAATGACGTGGTTCAAAAGGGAGTCTTATCCTTCCATTTTCATACTTCAACAAGACAAATGTCACAATAGGTTTTCTCTGTAAGAATCTTTGAAGTGAAAGAGGAGGACCATCTCTATAAAAATGGACGAGGGTTCTCTTTGTTCCCTACAGTTTTCCCTCAACGTTGATTCTCTTTTCTTTTACGTTGATCCTCTTTTCTCTTAGGAAAAAGTGATCAATACAGCTGTAGGATTTAGTTGACCTTTGCGAGCAATTTCTTATATTTGTTTTAGAATAATTACAGCTTGAACAAGGAAGAAAGTTTTGTTTTCTTTACTTGGAATGAGTGTTCAAAGGTTGGGTGAAATTTGGCGAACACTAGAAACAATTCTCAGTGACATTTTCCTAATCTTTGCCCATTTTCCAGATCTGGGTAATCTTGTATTCCTATCTTATATGATTGCTTATTGATATGTTTTACATATAAATTTCATGAAATTGTATTCTAGTGTTGTGGTGCTTGAAATAAAATATTATCAATACCTGCAAAAATCAATGAAAAACTCATTGAATTGTAATTGGTTCACAAAGTTGATAAAGACAATATGGGTAAATACCCCCCTTTTATCTACATGGGTATTTAGCAGCCCCCAAAACACAATATGCAGTGCTTCTAAAAAACAACTAAATGTAAGATAAAAAGGGAAAATATGAACAATAGGACATGTACAATACTCACATATAAAGCTATCCCAAAAACTCGAAGAATTTTAAACAACTATCAAGGAATGACACATTTATTGCAATCCTTAATATGCATTCTCTTAGCTAGCATGCCATTTTGCGCTCTGGTTAAAATTTTACTAATTGTGATAAACATATTTACAAAGTCTTTATAGTTGAGAATTAAGTGCTCAAAAACAACTTCAAAAGGATTTTGACTTTTAATATAGGAAATAGCATAACATAAGGTTTGTGCATTGCCAATGCCAAAAACGTTATTACTAGGAATATGCTCATCTAAACTAGAGACTATCTAGAACTGGAAAAAAAAATAGACCTTTATTGAAAGGACTCAACCTATGACTGATTACATCTTACAACCAACTGATCAGTATTTTATCCTTCTTTTCCACAGTATGGCCTCTCCTTGCTGCTACTAGGGGGAGCCACAAAGTTGCATCCTCTCCAACTCTCATCCCCAGGTTATGGAGGTAATATCAAAAACAACCTATATGACCTTTGTTACAATAACATAAAATATGCTCAGTAAAATATCTATGTTGTTACTTCCAACTAAATGTTCCTTCAACAACAAATTCACCCTACCTCCAATATACCATCATCAGTTAATTGCTACCTTGCCCTTAGAGTTGCTTGGTTGCATATTTTTAGGTGTATTTCAGCTGAGAGTTCCCCGTGGCACTGATATTGCTATGAGTTAAATCATAAGTGGCTAGACCATGATAACTGAAAAATTTGTAAGGGATTGGTGTAGACCTCCCAAGAGAATGCAGGTGCCTAATAAGCCTGGAATTACATTTCAACCCCGAGCTTCCCCAGATTAAACAAAAAAGTCAAAATTTATGTCCTACCTACTTGCATATATCTTATAGATGAACAATTCCTCTAGTACAATTGGTTTGTGATGGAACAAAGGGGACACAATTTATCGACCGTTTCCCTTTGGCCACAACTACCGTGTTGTCTTTGGGATCATTCTCTTGAACACTCATCATGGAATTAAATCACAGAGAACCATGGGCATATATGTAGGGGTCTTATGAGGAGAGGCAAGATTAGGCTCATGTTTAAATAACAATATTTTACCTTTCAAGGGAATGGCGTGAGATAAAATCTAGCATTAGAAGTATACTTAAGGTTAAACAACTATTGCTATAATTAGGGAAAAAATAGAAACAATAATGCCCTTTTAATTTTATGTTCACTAGATCAACATATATGAGAAAAGAAATAGACAGATCTAAAATAAATTTTGAGTATAAACAATTTTTTTTAGTGAAAAGACAAACCTCAAGCTTACCTCCTAATCTATGAAAGATGTACCTGTCACACGTGTGAATGTAAACTATTAAAATATGCTTAGAAATAGTTTTATGTTCATGGATCAAATCTCTAGGATTTGATCTCTGTCATATGGACTTAGGGATAGTTTTGCCAAGGTATAGACTATCACAATACAACTACAACACGTACCCCACAAGAAGGGACAACAAGGTATTGACCATAGCTAATAAAACAATAGCAGGTACCCCATAAGAAGGGACATCAAAAAAACCACAAAAAGGACAACAAGATCTCCACAAAAAGGGACAACAAGATCTCCACAAAAAGAGGCAGGAAGATCTTCAAAAGAAGGGACATCAAGATCTCCACAAAAAGGGAAAACAAGATCTTCAAAAGAAGGGACAACAATATATCCACAAAAAGGAACAACAAGATCTCCACAAAAAGGGACATCAAGATCTTCAAAAGAAGGGACAGCAAGATCTCCACAAAAATGGACAGCAAGATCTTCAAAAGAAGGGACAACAAGATCTCCACAAAAAAGGACAACAAGATCTTCAAAAGAAGAGACTGCAAGATCTCCACAAAAAGGGATAACAAGATCTTCAAAAGAAGGGACAACAAGATCTCCGAAAAAAGGGACAACAAGATATTCAAAAGAAGGGGCAACAAGATCTCCACAAAAAGGGACAACAAGATCTTCAAAAGAAGATACAACAAGATCTGCACAAAAAGGGACAACAAGAACACCATAAAAGGGACAACAAGATATCCACAAAAAGGGACAGCAAGATCTCCACAAAAAGGAACAATAAGATCTTCAAAAGAATGGATAGCAAGATCTCCACAAAAATGGACAACAATATATTCAAAAGAAGGGACAGCAAGATCTCCACCAAAAATTACAACAAGATCTTCAAAAGAAGGGACAACAAGATCTCCACAAAAAGGGACAATAAGATCTTCAAAAGAAGGGATAGCAAGATCTCCACAAAAAGGGACAACAATATCTTCAAAAGAAGAGACAACAAGATCTCCACAAAAAGGGACAACAAGATCTTCAAAAGAAGGGGCAACAAGATCTCCACAAAAAGGGACAACAAGATCTCCACAAAAAGGGTCAGCAAGATCTTCAAAAGACGAGACAACAAGATCTCCACAAAAAGGGACAACAAGATCTTCAAAAGAAGGGATAGCAAGATCTCCACAAAAATGGACAACAATATCTTCAAAAGAAGGGACAACAAGATCTCCAAAAAAAATGACAACCAGATCTTCAAAAGAAGGGACAACAAGATCTCCACAAAAAGGGACAACAAGATCTTCAAAAGAAGGGACAGCAAGATCTCCACAAAAAAGGGACAACAAGATATTCAAAAGAAGAGACAACAAGATCTCCACAAAAAGGGACAACAATATCTTCAAACGAAGGGACAACAAGATCTCCACAAAAAGGGACAACAAGATCTCCACAAAAAGGACAACAAGATCTTCAAAAGAAGAGACATCAAGATCTCCACAAAAAGGAACAAGAAGATATTTGTTGCACGAAACTCCTAGACTACATATTGACATTATAGACATTTCAAGATCCACATTGATAAGCCATTCTGTTACTAAAAAATGGCAATTATAACATAATTAACATAGACACATGTCAAATAAAAATAGAATATAGAAGATAAATATAGCTATATATATATATATATATATATATATATATATATATATATATCCATGGCTCCCAAGAGACTTTTGTATGAAGTGTACTTTAAGAGCCAAGAGTCACTGTTACTAAAAATCTAAATTGTGTAGATTTTTTGTTTGCTGAAAATCTTATATATGTAGCTTCAATTGTAGTATTGAGTTTTGGTGGGTCAATTTTCACAGTTAAAGAAAAACAGGTTTGGATTATTGTTACTCATTGTAAAGAGACATAAAAATGATTTTATTCCCATTTAATTCGTATTTTTATATTCCCTATTTTTTTTTTATTGTGTATAGGTATAAATTATTGAAAAATGTCACCTCTGGGTCGTCCTAAAATGGATAAAAGACAACGTTCAATAGCTGATGCATTTGGTATTCCTCAATGCTATAATCAACCATGCAACTCTGAAAATGAAGTATATGATCATCTATTTGAATGCCACAAATCAGATAGTGAAAAATTTCTTGAAGAGGAACCAACATCCAAGAGGCCCAAAAGAGCATTCAAGTCCAACTGGAAGACAATATTCCCAAAGGCTTATGCCGTGAAAGATTGTAATGGCATTGAAAGGATAAAGTGTTCATGGTGTGTAAAATTTAAAAGGGAAACTCCATTTGCTAAAGATGGAAGTATGACCCTTCAAGTTAGTGGTCTAAATATCCATGCAACATCAGAGGCTCATAAATTTTCTTTGCAACTTTTAGAGGGGGAAAGAAAACGAAGTACTCTTCCAATTACTAAACATGTAGAGCTAATGGTGGATGCTCAGAAGGAGAGAATTATATCGGTAATTGAAAATGTGTATTTTGTCGCCATACATGATTTACCTTTAAAAGTGTATAAGTCAATATGTGACTTTAATAGGTATAAAAACACTCCTCACATGCCTCTAACAGATGAATATTCAGCATATACAAATACAACATGTGGAAAAGAGTTTCTACAAGCTGATAAGGAGGTATATTGGAAAAAGTTAAAAGATTATATTTTCAATAGCCCATTTTACTCAATTTCAGTTGATGAAAGTACTGATCGGACTATGGTGCAACATTTAATCATTTATATTACATATTTAACAAATAAAGGAAGAGGCCAATGTGTTACAAAATTCATACGCTTACCTCAAATTAGGGATGGAACATCACAATCTATGTATGACGCTGTGACATCTCTTTTAGCAGAAATGGATCTATCCTTGGTAAAGTTGGTTGGATTTGGATCTGATGGAGCTTCATCCATGAGGGGAATTCATGAAGGTTTATCTACTAAGCTTCGTAGACATGGTCCTCATTTATTAGATATACACTACACAACTCATCGGGAAGCATTAGCATCAAATGATGTTTCATCTTATTTTGTAGAGTTGCAAGCTATTGATAAGTTTGCAAACAAGGTTTATTCATGGCTAGGGAAATCTACTAAAAGACATGGAGAATTGAAAGAGTTAATGGAGTCATTTCAAATCACAAGGCTAGAAGTGTTACAAA
>ML778797.1:866129-892376 GCA_009831015.1 Picea engelmannii | reverse complement strand
AGTGTTGGGGACTCACCTATTGTGGATAGTGCTAGATGTTTGGGTGAAATGGACGAATTTGTTTGTACTATGTATAGATCATACCCTAAAAAGCATATGTTTGGAGCATGGGATCTATGTGGAGGTGAACCTGAATGGTTTGAGGGATTTCCATGTTTGATATAGCTATGGAAAGCTATTCTTGTTATTCCGGCTAGCACAACAGTATGTGAAAGAGGCTTCTCCAAATTAAATCGGATAAAAAATGATGATAGATAAAGACTTTCTTTAGAAACATTGGATATATTAATGTTTCTCTCTCTCATTGCACCTCATGCTCTAAACGAGGTAGATTGGAACACTATTTATGAAGAATGGAAACAGATGAAAGATCGAAAGCCTCTTCCACTAGAAAAATAGATTCATATCTATAATGATCGAAGATCTGGTAATTTTGAAGAATGTGAATGTAAGTTTCAATATTTATTATTAGCATTGGCTTACCTTACATAACACTTGTTGAAACCAATCCTCATTTATTTGAAGTTTTTTGTTGTAATTTCTTTCAGTAATAGAGTACTGTGATATTACGTTGGAGACTGTGCTTGTTTTCCTGAATTTCCAGATTGCAGATTTATGTAGAATAATTCCTAGTTATCTGTTGTTTGAATCACTTCACAAAATGCAGTGTTTGTACTCTTGAATTTACCAAATATTTTCTTAGTAGATACATATATGAAGTTTTGACAAAGGTTTCTAGACTTCAGTTTGTGACTGTAGGTTGTAATTCTTTGAGTGCAGTTCTGAACTATAAATTAACAAATTAACAAACATCCTCAATGTGTCTTTGCAGATGGACATTTCCAAAAGACATGCTCAACCATTTCATCCCTATCATAAAGCATGCAGAGATCTGGTAGTTTTGAAGAATGTGAATGTAAGTTTCAATCATTATTTTTATCATTGGATTACCTTACGAAACACTTGGCAGAACCACTCCTCATTTATTTGAATTTTTTTGTTGTAATTTCTTTCAGTAATAGAGTACTGTGATAATTTGTTGGAGATTGTGCTTGTTGTCCTGAATTTCCAGACTATAGATTTATGTAGAATAATTCCTAGTTATTTGTTGTTTGAATTAGCTCATAGAATGCAATCTTTGTACTATTGAATTTACTGAATATTGTTTTAGTAGATGAAGATTTAAAGTGTTGACAAATACAGTTTGTGGTTGTAGGTTGTAATTCTTTGAGTGCGGATCTAAACCGTGAATTAACATGATCTAGTAATCTAGTCTATTTTGTGATTGATTACCCTTATGATCATAGTTAACAATATATCAATGGTTATACTAGTATCAATAAACAAGATGTATTACTCTGAATATTTTTGAGGTATTACTCTGAATATTGCACCAACAATTTCTTTTGTAATGATCTTTTCTCAAACATATTGAATTTAATCATTGCAGGATATTGTGCAAGGCTAAGTTGCAAGGAGCGGGTGGCAGTTAATTTCCAAAAGGAACAACTTATTTGGGGTTTTTCGTTAACTTCCAATTATTTTTTGGACATATGTATTGCATAGTAGCCTTTTTGGGGTGGTAGTTAATTTCCAAAGTTTTTTTGACGAATGTATTGCATACTAACCTTTTTGGGGTTATGCTGGCTTAAGGACATGAGTTGGGGATAGATGAAATATGATGGATAAAAACACTCAAGTATAACTTTGTTTTGGAGACAAAATGTATTATTTTAGTTTTAAAAGAATTAATACAATCTAAAAATTATGTTTCTCTATGAATTTACATTTTCAAATTTGACTAAATATCTATTTGATGTTGTTATAATTGTAATATTTTCCAGCTATTTAGCCATTTAGCTTGTACTAATTATTTTATTAGAAATAAATTTGATTAAAAATGTAATATTTTATTTAACACATTTTTTTATGAATTGTGAATTTAATTTATTATTGTCAATTGAAATGCAATTTTTCTGGAAACTTTTCATTCTAGAAGGGTTGCATGATTATATACCCTTCTCACAGAAATTAGAGCCTGCTCTTCAAATTTGATCACTGGTCTCCCTGCCTGAGAATTTCGTAGTGTTGTAGTTCTGCTGACCACATCTTACGTGTCTCCCGAGTCCCATTGACCACATTATTCATATCTCTTGACCGATGACCTATCATGCGTGGTAGTTGCATAGGAAAGTTTCTTTATTTTTCCTTCATGCTTCATGCATTGGACATGGATGGTTTCCCATTCTTCATGCTTCATGCATTGGACATGGATGGATATAAATAAATGTTGTGACATCTTTTGTCCCATTCTTCATGCATTGGACATGGATGGATATAAATAAATGTTGTGACATTTGAAATAATTTTATGTCAAAGACATTTTTAAGGGTATGTCTCTCCACACTATAATGTTTCAACCATAATATGCATGCTCTTATTCTCCTATATATTAATGTTTTTCTATTTGATTTTGTTTACGTTTCTTATCTAATTTTCCTATTGTCTTTAAAATATAACTCCCAAAGGTAAGCAAATCCAATTTCACTACACCCTTCAAAATTGCAATGCTTTCAAACTTGGTTATAAATAATGGATTGTAATGAATGAAGGACATACTCAGGTACAATAAATTGAGCGCATACTTTGGTAGGAGATTAGCCTCTACTTGATTCATTGATCACGTTGTTGATTTGCTTCAAGATTCCATGGACAACACAAGTTACACTTCAAATTAGAAACTACTTTGATGGATTTGAATGAGAGGTTTCTTCAAGATGCAATTGATATGTTCATGTCTTAGGAGGATGATGATGGGTTTCATCTCTATCCTCCTCCCCCGAGTATCATTACAAACCTTCTATTAAGTGCTCACCTGTGTATTCAATTAACCCCTTGCATGTCCATCTATCGACTTGTAGTATACCAAGGGAGGTAAAATGGGGTACCTAGGGAGGTACCCAATGGGAATGTAGTTATGTCTTATTAGTGGAAGTCATTTAATATATGAGAATGTGGTCATTCAATGTAAGGTGGACAAGGCCCACTATGGTAGTTGGATGTAATAAATGTGAGAAGGCTCTCTAGAAGGTTCCCAGGAGATTGAGAGAGCTATATAAAGAAGTATAAGAAATGTAATGAAACATAGTGAATAATATTGTGAATGTATCAAGCATTGCTTGAGGAGTGTTATCCTTCCTTAAGGATTAATATATGGTGTTACCCTACCTCAAGGGTTTTCTATATTATTGTGTTCATATTATGGTGAATGGTTTATGGTTTATTCTTGTTCTTATTGGAGTATATTTGAAGATCTGGTATACGTTCTTTACAATTGGTATCAGAGCACTTTCCTCGGTAGACATTGTGGGAAATTATTTTTTATTTTTGCAGATTTTTTTTTCGGAGTAGAAAAAAGAGGGCCGCGACATTCCAGAAAATTTCGGTATATTTCTATGCAAAATTTACAGAAACAGGTTGTCGATCTAATTTCCTCTCAGAAAAAAAATCAATTAAAAAAAAAATCGTCCGAAACGGAGTCTGGGAAGTCAATATATTGAAGTTTTAAAATCTGCAATTTTCAGGGTTTTTTCTACAGACGATGTCGCGATCTTTTTTTATTTCTGTAGCAGTTGTAGGTTGAATTTGCTGAAACAAATTACTAATATGAGTTCCTCTCACAATTTCACCCAATTTAAAAGAAATAACTCAGCCGAAACGGAGTCCAAGAAGTGAAGTTATGAACATTTTAAATTCTACAGTTTTTCAGGGTTTTTTCGGAAAAAAACCACGATTTTCTGCAGTAAGTTATTTTTAACTTTAGTTTTTGTTGAAGATTTATTCCAAGCATGCTATTTTTTACTGGAAGAGATTATGGCCCTAGTATTGAAGAATTTATACAATCTCACAAGTCATTATGGAAAGGGAAGTGGACATCTTTTGTAGACTGGGGTTTCCAAGGTGATGCTCTCATATGGTGGAAATTATTTGACCATTCTGAGTGGATGTCATTTTCTGAGGAGGCAATTGAAAAAATACTTTTAGACAAGTGGTCTCATACAAAGAGTAAGGATAAAGACATCACCAAGAGTTTATTTTCATGTGGAAAATTTATATTATAGGTTCATGGTTGTATTCATAAGGAGAAGGTTATTGTTTCTATTAACCCTAGTTGTATGCATAATTTTATCAATATTCAATTGGTTAATAGATTGAAAATTCCTGCAAAGAATATCCAAAGCACATGGGTTTAGGGTGAAAATGTTAAAATTTTTAAATATTTGAAGCTCAGTATGGATAAATATGTGTTGCATTCAGATTTTTAGGCTATGGATATGGATGAAGTGGATATTGTTTTGGGATATCCTTGGATAGAATTAATGGGTACCATTAACATTAGTGTGAAAAATAAGTTTTTGAAGTTGTGGTACAAGAAAAATAAAATTACATTGCAGGATGTGTCTCTTAGTAAGAAAGAGGGACCCATGGAAGCTAGCAAAGAAGTTATTGTTGACACTGAAGTTGAATCAGAGGCAAAGTCTACAGAAGGAAATGAAGAAAAACTATAGGAAGGACACAGTCAAGAAGCTAAGGAGGTCATTGAATCAAAGGCACATAGTGTTGCATATTTGAAGAAAAAAAAAGATTCCTATAGTTGTTGTATATCACCATCCACATCATATAGAGAAACAACAGTCATCAAGGCAAGGGTGTGTGCATCAACACATTTATGCACTAGTAGGGAACCAAAAATGAAATCGATCAAGAGGTGCATGGAGTCCTACTAGCACTACAGGAAGAACTCGAGATACAAAAACAATCCCATGGAAACCCCTACATGATGCAGAGAAAGATTAGGGTGGAAAGGCA
Organism: Picea engelmannii; assembly: GCA_009831015.1. NCBI lineage: Eukaryota > Viridiplantae > Streptophyta > Pinopsida > Pinales > Pinaceae > Picea > Picea engelmannii. Next base: position 887,507 of record ML778797.1, on the reverse strand, counting down.
GCAGATAGACATCATGTTAGACTTCCATTGGGATGGATGGATGGTCGTACTTGGTACCAATGGGCTACATTACTTAGCCGGTCATATTGTAGGGTTTATTCTCATGTTTCGAAGATGAAACATGTGAAGGGGGATGGAATGTAGTATACCTAGGGAGGTAATATGGGGTACCTAGGGAGGTACACAATGGGAATGTAGTTATGTCTTATTAGTGGAAGTCATTTAATATATGAGAGTGTGGTCATTCAATGCAAGGTGGACTAGGTCCACTATATTAATAAAGGCCCACTATGGTAGTTGGATGTAATAAATGTGAGAAGGCTCTCTAGAAGGTTACTAGGAGATAGAGAGAGCTATATAAAAAAGTATAAGCAATGTATTGAAACATAGTGAAGAATATTGTGAATGTATCAAGCATTTCTTGAGGAGTGTTATCCTTCCTTAAGGATTAATATATGGTGTTACCCTACCTCAAGGGTTTTCTATATTCTTGTGTTCATGTTATGGTGAATGGTTTATGGTTTAGTCTTATTCTTATTGGAGTATATTTGCAGATCTGGTATAGGTTCTTTACACAACTTGTCATCTCCTTCAATGCCATCGATGTTTTTCTACTCTTCTACTAATTTATATGTACTTGTTGTGATTCAAACATGTACTGATCTTTTTCCAAGGCCCCTAACAATGAACTATTTTCCTCTATAATCCTACAATGGTTATCAATTGTGATTCCATTTCCACAAACAACAAACTCATGAATCATGTTGTATCCTACCATTGTGTAGGCATCCATTTATTCTAGGGAAGCAATAATGGAATCAACAAATGCAATCTCAATGTTTCCTTCACCGTCCATTGTAGGCACTCAAGACTTGTAAGATCACATGACTTTAGCCACATTTTCCAATCATCCACCCTATCTCTTCTTGTACACTCTTTTATCACAATAGAGTTGTTAGCGTCTCCAATGTTTCCCTATCCAAATTAATTGTCAAAGTATTAATTCTAGCAGTCAAGATATCCAAAAGATGGAAATTTATGTCATCTCCCTTGCTTAATTATATGTCTATGGAATTGGCCCTATAAGAGATGTCAAGCATAATGTATACAAAATAATTCTCATTTTCCCCACTCATTTTACTTCCTCCTTTCAATTTGTTCATTTATAATCTCCTCCCACAATGCATCAAATTATTTGTACACTTTCTTCATGTGTCCTCCAATGTCCTACAAATCCAACTACCCTACAGAAGGAATGAAATCATTGATATCAAAAGCATTGGATATAACACACAAAAGATGCATACATTTCCCCAATCCTTTAATGCCCACCAACTTACCCAACGAGGAATAGAGAAGACAACAAAGAAAAGTAGAATGAGGAGTTGGGCTCAGTGGTTGCACCAATAATTACCTATATTCATGCACGTGTTGACCCGTCAACCCCAGATCTTTGTTGCCATTTATGACCCAAACCAAGCCAAACCAATATATATGTCTCTAATATTAATTGAGCTTGTGTTGTCATAGGTGAGTTTTTTTTTTATTGGAGACTCATACCTCAGAGCTACATGGGAAATGTTGTCCATATCGACAACATATCATATGTTTAATGGTTTTTGTAATTGAATGAAAAAGATTCCTTCATATGTTTTAGCAGGGTTAAACAACGATTTGAAAAATAACAAGAAGAAGACTGGTAACTTATCCCATGGGGGTTTGACCTTGTTGACCAATATATTATCATGTTCATTCATAAAGGGGGTTTTAAAATTGTGAAAAATAGAGTCAATATATTCTAGGTATTGAGGGGGGTATGCGATATACAAGAGGGTTTATAGGTATTGGGAGGTATAAAAAGAGTTATCTGGTAAAAATAGGGAATATCTAGTAAAAATATGTTTTTTTATTGGAAATATGTAATGGGAGGGAGGTTCATCGAAAATATTTTGGGAGGTATTTATGAATATCTACTAAAATTAGAGGTATTCTTTAATATTCCATGAGCACACGTGCTATGTCACAGATTCACTAAGTTGAGACCACATGAATTAACCTAACTAAACTTGTCATTTTGAGACACTTGGCACTAACACCCTAGATAGTATCTAGTCACATGGCAGAGGAAGGTAGTGAGAGTTGGAGTTGTCAACAAATCTTAAAAGTCTAGACACATTTTACAATCTGTAAACATCACATGGAGTAATAAAGGAAAGAATGACCAATATACATTTCTTTGGAAACATTGATAGATTATCTTTGTGCTCAAGATGTTTTCATAGTGGTGAAGCTCATATGTTAAATTAATCCATGTGCATAGGATTATTGCATGGTGGGAAATGGTATGTTCCCCATGGCATATACCACCAGTGGCAACCCCAATCCCCTGAGCCCATTCCCTTTTTTGAGTGAGTGACATTCACTAAGTGACATGTTTCATAGCTTGCTCGCACTACAAAATGTCTTCTCTGGCATATACTTGTCACCTTTCGCATTGAGAAACTAACACATTGTACAAACATGTGTCAAGACTATACAAGGAGGTGGGTGGGATTGAATATTAAAATTTATAAAATTTTGGAGAAGTATAGAAAATGCATTCACTTTATCAATAACCTCAGGAAAGAAAATCAACAACATGTCAACAACAATGGTGGATGAAGATCAAAAGGATTCAATATTTGTGGATGGATTTTCATGTAAAAAAACAAGACAATATGTCTGTGTCAACTTCAAAGTCTCAAATACTCAATTCCTACAAGGATGTTGATCCAAGTATCACAAGATGAAGATGACAAATATGCTATTGTAACTGAAAGTAGTAGTACCCACATAGTTGTATGGGCCTAGAAAGGCCGCCTTTGTGTCCATATTGTCCAAGATGGGGATTGAACTTGAGACTTATTGTATAACAACACAAAGGCTAAACCAACTCCCCCAACAAGGAATCACATTCCTAAATTGTTCCAAAAAATTATTAACATTGTCAAATGTCATAATTATGGGAGAACTCCTAAGGAAACTAATTCTTTGGTTGATATGGGTAAAAGAAAGATAAACAACTCAACTAAGCATTTATGATTTGTTATCTAAATTTGATATTCTCTATTGGACCACTTTCTTTGATCCATAGATGAAAATGAAGAATTAGCAGCAACTAATCAAACCAATGTAAGCATGTTCAATAGTTCCATGAACAAATAATATAGAACTAACTTGTCAAGATCAAATAACAATATTTTTGAATACCTCTATCTATTTGGAAATCAATAATATTCCATTGGCCATTAATTCCTAGATAGAAGTATGACCTAAAAATCAACATTATTACAATCCAATAGAATAGGGGTAGGCTTATCTAGGATTTGACATTTCATATGTTGTTTTCTTTAAAACTAAAACTTCAAAAATTGTTTTAATTCTCACTTCTTTTCCTTGCACATAACATTGATTAAACATACAATTTGTTTATAGTGAGAAGAATTAGGGAAGCAATTGATATTTATACAACATAAGATAATTATAATATGGTTAACATTGAGGACATTAGGCTATTGGAGTGTGCTGGAAACCTAATCTTCTTAGGGTTACAATATTCCTTACTTGATGGAATGTGAATGGTCAAGTGATAGTGTAACGATAATTAGGAGTCTATTTTTGTGTTTCTAACAATGGTATCAAAGCACCTTGGTACTTAGGACCTAATTCACTATGGTAGTTGTCCATAGCATCTGAGTGTGTTCATAAATACCTCATTCTCTTGCAAAAAATGCCTTTGTCTACCTGCCAGTTTGAGCCCCTCTATTTGCAAGTCTATCCAAGTGTCTTCTTGGGTGATTCCTCTCCCATTTCATGTAGAAATAACCCTTCTACATTCTCTGGTATATTCTCCGTGCAAAACGATTCTTGGGTCTATTTGTAGGTGGATTTGCATCCTCCTCGATCCACGTGAAATTGCTCTTAGAGTGTTAGGTTTAATGATTAGGGTTTTCATGCTATAACATTCTCTCATTCATATCTCCTTTTGAAATTTTGGTTATCGATGGAAAAAATATGATTGCTAAGATTCTTTTGATGTGCATGGAGAGAGTCCCTTTGATTTTGCAGAAAATTACCTAGAGTAACTCTGAGATAGTTCTCCACATGATTAGGGATTTTTCTTCACTCAACCTAAGTCGAACAACTCACCAGAGGTTGATGCAGAGACTAAAAATGTGAGTAAACCTGGTACTGCACACCGTCAAGAAGGATTTCCAACCTTTAACCTTCAACATTGAATCCCGCTAAAAACTCTAACAAAGATCCATTTTGCTCGTTCTAACACTGAGAACACTTCCCCTTCATTTTAGTTGTTGGGAACTATGTCAATGTGAACTACATCGATACATGTTCATACTATGGAAAACAACCATGAAATATAACCCCTATGACGTGCATAAAGTTGTAGAAAGTCGTAGATTCACCCCCTTTCTCCACATTTACCTGGCATGGCGACATGTTAAGACATAAAATGTTAAGAGTCCCCATTGTGTAAGATCAGGTTGTTGGTTCGATTTTGATGGACCATTGCCTTTTGATAAGTCTAGTGTGGTGAGAATGGAAGCAACAATTTAATACATGTTGTGGATATAAAGGATGTTGCATAACTAGAGGCATATATACACACGATATATGAAAGTTTATGCAACATCGATGGAAGACATAACCCTAATTCCTGTATTCTTGGGTTTGGATGAGAACAAAGTATCCTCCAACCATAACTGTGCCATAATTAACCTCAGCAAAAGGATTCTCGGTTGGGCGGAATGCTACATCTATTGGGAGGTGATACTCAACCATGTATTTTCTTCCCCGCAACAAATCTAGTATCATACATTGACATGCATGGTGTAACATCGCCACCTCGTCCATTAATATATATAGTAATATCCTTTGATGAATCAACTCTATCAAGGAGATCTATAAGGTACTCTTGGAATCCCATCACATGAGACTGACAAGCTCCTTTTGTGCCAAGCCTAGATATGAGACTCTACTAAACTTTCTCATGAAGTGCAATTGACAAATCAGATATTTCATTATGGAAAATACCTTGAAGAAACCGAGGACGTAGCCCAACATAAGTGTTTATCAAACTCTTGATGGGAGCAGTTACTGAAACATGCCTATCTTGAGCTCTCAATATTGGTAAAGAAGGTTTACTACCAAATTAGAGGATGAAGCCAACAAGGATAATACCCTAACAATATGAGGAAAAAAAAATTCCATGTGAAGTATGGATAACACCCATTGAGAAGATTTCATACCGTTGGCAGTCCCACATTCATTGGAATTCACTTGGTAGGATTGTGTTTTGGTGGCTTGGAGACTATTGTGACAACTGTGGGATTTTTGTGTACAATATCGATACCTTGATGATCTATATGAATCTATATGAACAGTTACCTTGGAGATCATCAAGGTAACTAATTCCAAGTTACCTTGATGATCTATATGAACAATCAATACATAAGGAACTTAAAAAGACAACTTCATATTCAAGTACATATGCATATCAACTTTCTCTTTCCAAGCCAATCATCATACCTTGGAAAGAAATCAGGAACAAAAAGCACAAAACCAATATCAGATATGAAAATGAAGTGACCTTTCATAATCCTAATTATACCAAACCGATCTAGTTTCAAAGTGTTGGATTACTTCAAGAAAGTTCACATTCACCTGCTCCAATTCAAGAGTAGATTCATAAATGCCAATATTATCAGTGAGTTGGCCACATGGAAGATTGGTGTTTTGATCATCATCCTTTTAAGCATTGTGGACAACACAATCATCATTCAAACATATGTTCCAAATACCAGAAATTTGCAAGAAGAAGTCTGAAAAGAGGACTTATTATTTATCTTCCATGGATGGGAGGAAGATTCCATTACCATTTAATGGGTCTATCCTTCGACCCTACATCAAAAAAACCTAACTTCTTCCAGTCATGGGCCCTAGGTAAGTAGGTAGGTCATTTTCTCTCTGGCATATGCATTTATGTGTTCATGGTAGTTTAGTTTCATTTACTTATATTTGCATACCACATCTCATTTACATATTTCTTTATCACATTGTTGCATAGTTGTCATGATACATTTTCTTGAAATCATATCACATGCTAGTTAGAAATTTTTGAAAAAACGAAAAATTTTATTTTTTAAGAAGTAGTTGAAGTTTAAAAAAAAAAAATCGATTTCTTATATGAATAAAGGGGTGAGTGCACCACCTTTTTATACCCCAACATGTATTTTTTAATTATGTGTAGGAACATGTTTTACTAGGAGATGTTGAGGTTCTCATGCACTCTACGATGAGCACATGTCCCCAAGTAGGAGCCACGTGTTCCCCCTGATCCTAGGGGTAGCTAAGGAGATGATGTGTAATATACCAGACATAAAATGTATGCAGAACATAAATAAAATGCTAGTAATGGCAGAATAAAAACAATATATCCAGAACATTCACCACAATAACACTGAAACGATATAAGAATAACAACAAAAATAACACTTTGAATCTAAAAGCAATGTTCACGGGCCTCTTCGAGCGGGAAACCTCTAGTTGAGAAGAGCTGTATTACAATAATATCCAAGCTAGGGTTATCATACCCTCGACTCCTATTGATACTAAAAAGAAGCATCTAGAGGAAGATCCTTCTAGAAGCGGAAGCTTCTATTAGGTCTTCTTACATCTACCTTATTCTATTTTATTGAAAGGCCTTATTAATATTGACTTTTATTACATCCGAATGTATTGTTCTACCTAGGTGCGGGTTAGGACCCTAACATGTCTTCCCCCTTAAAAACATCCTTGTCCTCAAGGCTTGAGATAAGGAAATTGTTGCAGAATCGTAGCTAGTTCCCAAGTGTTGTTTGCTGGAGTTGTATCTTTCCACTGGACTAACACTTCCTTGATGGTTCTCTAACGTAGGCGATGCTCATGCTGGTCCAAAATTGCTTTTGGTTGTAGCCAAATGGATCCTTCTTCAGCTAACTCTGGAAGGTTGGTTTGAATTTGGCACTTAGCTCCAATCACCTTCTTTAAGCATGAAACATGAAAAACATGATCTAGCTTTGAATGGCTGGGAAAAGCTAATTGATAGGCGACTTGTCCCACACGCTTGAGCATAGTATAAGGACCATAAAATTTGGGTGCTAGCTTCTGACAATGCTCGGCCTTGAGGGAAGTTTGCTTGTAAGGTTGCAGTCGAAGAAACACCTAATCCCCTTCTACAAATTGACATTCAGAGTGACCTTGATCTGCTTGTTGCTTCATCTGATTATGTGCCATGACCAAATTCTCTTTGAGGGTACGGAGAATGGCCTCTCAAGCTGTAAGTGTTAGGTCAACTGCTTGGACCTTCGAGGCACCAGGTAAGTATGAGAGAACTAAAGGTGGATTTTGTCCATATACCACTTCAAAAGGAGTCATGCCTGTAGCTGTATGGTATGAAGTGTTGTACCACCATTCAGCTAGGGGTAACCATTGAGCCCACTGATTTTGCTTTTCCAAGGAAAAACACCTAAAATATTTTTCCAAACACTTGTTGACAACTTCTGTTTGGCCATCAGTTTGGGGATGATAAGATGTGCTGAGATGCAATTATGTGCCTTGTATCTTGAACAGTTCTTGCCAAAAATTGCTTGTGAAAGTTGGGTCACGATCATAAACAATAGACTACGGCATGACATGAAGCTTGAAGACCTATTCCATGAAGATTTGAGCCACCATGGATGCTGTAAACAGGTGTTGAAGGGAGCAGAAATGAACATACTTGGAAAGGTGATCAACAACCACCATGATGATGGATTTATTTCCCGATTTGGGTAAGCCGGTAATAAAATCCATAGAGATATCCTTCCAAATAGCAGGTGGAGTCGGCAACAGTTTTAGTGTGCCCGACAATTTGACTGTTTCTCCCTTGTTGCGTTGACACACATCACATTCAGCTACAAAATTAAGAATGTCCTGTTTCAAACCATCCCAGAAAAAGGAACGTTTGGCCCTGTCATAGGTTTTGGTGAACCCAGAGTGCCTTGCTGTGGGTGTAGCATGAAGCTCAGAAAGTACTATGGATTTAAGCTTTGATTGTTTACTTAAATAGAAACAGCCTTTGTATCGAAGTTCCTCATGGATCCAAGAGTACCATGGGGAAGCTGGAGCATTGGACTACAATTGTTGGATCAACTGCGAACTTTTGGGGTCTTGTAGCCATTCCTGGCGAATGGCTTGGAGCCAATCTGGTATAATGAATGAACGAGAAAAAATGGATCCTTCATCTTCATATTTTTGGGAAAGTACATCCACAACCACATTGTCTTTGCCTTTCTTATAAATAATCTCATAATCATATCCAAAGAGTTTAGTTACCCATTTTTGTTGTTCTAGGGAGGAAATGCGTTGTTCCAAAAAATACTTGAGGCTTTGATGGTCTATCTTAATTTGGAACCGTTGCCCCAATAGATAAGCACGCCACAGATCCACAACATGCAGAATAGCCAACATTTCCTTTTCATAGATGGATTTGCCCAGATTTCTTTCAGATAGTTTCTTGCTGGTAAAGGCCAAAGGTCAACCCTCTTGCATAAGGATGACACCAATTCCTTTCCCTGAGGCATCACATTCCAGCACAAAGGTCTTTGTGAAATCGGGAAGGGTGAGGACTGGAGTGGTGCACATGGCCATCTTCAAGGTTTGAAAATCTTGAGTAGCGGCTGGAGTCCAAGTGAAAGAGTTCTTTTTGAGGAGAGCAGTGAGAGGTGTTGAAATCTTCCCATAATTCTTAACAAACTTGCGATAATACCCTGTTAAGACGAGAAATCCACGCAAGCTCTTAAGAGTCTTTGGGTGAGGCCAGTCTTGCATAGCTTCAATCTTTTTAGGATCCACCCTGATGCCATCTTTGCCAACCAGATGACCCAAGTATTCTACTTCTGAGGTGCCAAAAGCACATTTAGACTGTTTCAGGAAAAGTTGGTGCTGAGAGAGTAGATGGAGAACGTGATCCACATGAGGATATCATCAAAGAAAAATAAGACAAAATGGCGGAGAAAAGGATGGAAGACATTATTCATGAGGCTTTGGAAGGTGGAGGGGGCGTTACACAAGCCAAAGGGAATGACCAAAAACTCATAGTGGCCCTCATGAGTTCTAAAGGCAGTCTTGGGAATATCTTCCTCTTTCATACATATCTGGTGGTAGCCCGAATGAAGATCCAATTTAGTGAAGAATTGGGTGCCACTCAATTCATCCAGGAGGTCATCAGTGATAGGAATGGGGAATTTGTCTTTGATGATAAGTTTGTTGACGGCATGGAAGTCAGGACACATTCACCAAGAACCTTCTTTCTTCAGGACCATGACCACATGAGATGAATAGGGGCTCGTACTAGGGTGGATAACGCTTGCATTAAGGAGTTCCTGGACCATTTTCTCAATTTCATTTTTTTGGGAAAAGTGGTGACGATACGGACAAATATTGGGAGGAAGGATTCCTGGTACAAGGGGAATGGAATGATCATGAACACCACGGGAAGGAGGGAGGCCTTGGGGAGTGGAAAAGACCAATTGATGTTTAGAAATGATGGCTTGGAGGTCTTGCGGTACATAAGGTGTCTATGTTGCTTGTATGGCATGGATTTGGGCGATAACACTAGAATGACCCTTTTTGAGCATCTTTTCCATGCGATGGGAACTAATGATCTCTGGTGAACCTGCGGTGATGCCTTGGAACTTATATTGGTGGCCCTCTTGGTCGAATTGCATGGTTAAGTATTTAAAATCCATGAGAATGGGACCCAAAGTCTTTAGCCAGTCTGCACCCAACATATTGTCACAACCTCCCATGTCGATAGAAAACATATGGGATTTCAGGTGGTAGTCACCAATTTGGAGATGCACATTTTCACAATGCCCTCCACATTTCATGGAACCACCATTGGCAATCATGATTTGGAAATTATTGACGTCATGGATGTAGCAATGAGTTTCTTGGGCAATGCGGCGATGAATAAAATTATGGGTGCTTCCACTATCAACCAGAATGATGACCTTTCGATGCTTGATGTAACCGATTAGCTTGAGGGTTTGGGGAGTGGAGAAGCTAGTGAGAGCACTGAGGGAAATGACTGGTTCTACTTCGGGAGGGTCTGAGGGAGGGGTTCTGTCAGTGGATTTAGGTGATTCAGACATAGAGGGAGTTTCTTCATCTTCTTCCAAAATCTCCTCAAAGATGGCCATAAAAATCTTTTGTTCTTTACACTTGTGGACCAGAAAATATTTGTCATCACAGTTATAACAAAGGCCTTTGAGTTGGCATTTAGCCATTTTATCCGGGGTCAATTTTTGGATCTTTAGTGGAGCAGAGGGAGTAGTGGGATTTACTGGTTTAGGGCGAGGGATGAAGGAGGGTTTGCGGCTTTGAGAAGATACAACATGTTGTGCTTCTTTAGCTCTTTTGGTAGCCTCCACCCAACTCTCAGGCCGAGCCATGAGGACATGGGTCCAAATTTCATCCTTGAGGCTACTGACAAAATACTCTCGAAAAAAGGCGTTAGACATGCCCTCTCTTCTAAAATCCAGGCGCTCAAAGGAATCTATAAAGTGTTCCATTGTTCCTAATCGTTTCAGCTTTGTCAAACGGCCCAAATGGTTGGTGTCAGTGTCAAAGCGTTCATAAAGCTCTGCTAGAAATCGTGTCCAAGCAATATACCTGATCCAGGGGATCAAATTTTGCTCAAAATTCAAAGTACTCGGAATCACTTAAAATCGAACGAGAGCGTAGGCCTCTTCGTCACGAACCCAACACAACTTATTTGGGTTCAAACGGACGTCGAATCAGAGAGATATTGCGTTCTGTTCAAAATGACAAACAGGTAAAACAAATTGTGCTGACTGTACAGTCCATACGGATGCTGACGTGGCAGGCCGTACGACATGTGGTAGGGCCATACGACACGTGGCAGACATTCGTGTGGATAGTGTTGACAGGAGAAATTGACCGTCCGTCAACTGGAAGAGTGGAACCGGTCCGGGATTGTCTAAATAACCCAAATCGTTTGGGATGAACCACCTTGACGGGTTTAGCGGCTCCGTTAGCTGATCTAAGTCCTAAGAAAACAAAAGAAAACTACTCTAAAATAACTAATCTAACTAAAAATAACTATTAAAACAAACTAATAAACTAATCTAACTAAAAACAACTATTAAAACAAACAAAAAAACTAATCTAAGTATTCTATATACAATCTACTATCTAATACTATGCTAAATCTAAGAAATTAAATATCTAACTACTAACAGAAATAAATCTTATTCACAAAATGTACAATTTTTACAATTCACAGATTTGAATGAAAACTTGAAAAACTCATTTGTATTCTGTCCTAAGACAGGGAGAGCTATTACTTTTTTATTTTTATGATTTTATGAAAAAGAAATAAAATAAAAACTAACTAAACTAAACAACTAATATACTATCACTAACTACAAATCTAAACTACACATATATCTAACTAAACTACTTGAATTATACTAACAAATTAACTATCAAATAAATAACAAACTGACCTGGAAAAATGTTCCAGGTTTGTCCTGTGTATGCTAATTGTCTTAGCTGATCGGAGGGAGGAAACCCGCACCGAATTATCCAGGAGCTTCTCGTAAACAAAAAGTTGTAGTGCTCTTCAAATATAATTACAGGGCAAACAAGACATAAAAACCACAACAATCTTATAATTTATAAATCTTCACAGTTAGATAAACCTGTTTGCAAAGATCTATACGAAATGATTCAATTAACGAAGAAGAGAAATCTGTGATTCATTAACTGAAACCAAGTAATTGTTGTACTTTTTAAATAATGAAAGAGATCAGGTATGGATAACACATTAATCAAATCATATCATCCTGCAATATATTATGATAGCTAAAGTAGTCTATAATCAACTGCAAACTGACATGCATAAACTTGAAACAAAAGATTGATATTATGAAAGCGAAAGCTGTAACAAAACATCAACTTTCATCTCAGTCTGTATCAGAAATACATAGCCTGGTTCTCCCACAAGTGAGGATGATTATGATCAGTTTATTACAAAAATGAAAGTATTTAAAGCTCTTCCACAGGGTAAAACATCCCTGTGGAAGTTATCAAAACTGTTTACACAAATCTGGGAAAATATCCCAAGTTTCTATCTCTAACTCAAACTAACAACTTAAAAATAAAAACTACATCAAACAAATATCTCCTAGACTGCCACAGCATGTCCAATGCAATTCGAATGTACCTGAAAGAGGTAAAAAATAAGCAAGTTAAAAGGATATTTTATTAATAAAATTGATAAAAATCTACTTCTAAAGACTAGCTACAGAATCTTGCGATTCTGTAGCTGGTATAAATCAGACACAGAATCATATTAAAAATCAATGTAAATCTTAAAAAACATATTCAAACTATAAAAATATTTGATTTCTTAAAAGCATCATGGAAATCGACACTTGTATGCAAATCAAACAAACTAAATCAAATGATAAACTAGATAGCTATACTCTGTCTAATTCGTTACCAATTCAGGTATACAAAATCGTATCGAACAATAATGAAATCATTTTCATATCAAATTGAAATTGATACAGTTAAACAAATCATAGTCAATCGTTTATGTTGCCTCATCCATCAAGCGGAAACACGATTGAATCCATATGAAAACAACAAGATCATTTTCAAATTGATATAACTGTATTAACAAATGATCCATGCTATTAGCGAATCAAATAAAAACTGGTGTGTAAATTTTCACAAACGAAATCATAATGAAATCAATCGATTGATAACAGGATCTATAAGAGTTGTCCAATCGTTTGTTATTGCTAATTGGGGCAGACAAAATCGATTGATTCTCAATGAAATCGCTACTTGAATTCGTTTCAAAATGAACTATTAACCGAATTTCATCATACGAATTCGACAGAGATAACATAAGTCAATCTGAGTTAACAAACTCGTTTTGAAAATTAAAATCAACAGAGCAGCATCAAGTCTATTTTATATATGAATCCAACTCATGAAAACAATCATGCTAACTCAAAATATGCAACAATCCAATCAAAATAAGAGTGAATCGAACAATTTGAGTTTAACATAGTCGTTGTGAATCAAAACAGTTCCATGATTTGGGCGCAGAGATCTTTTGCACAGGCTAAATGAGAATATTGTTTCCATACAAAACATAGTCGTTCTTTCCAAATCGGAGTCGAACAGAGTTGTATTCCTGATTAAGAATATTACATCACATAACATATTAAAAGATCATAACAATTCAAACTTACGAAATCGTTCCAAAATCACACCATAAAAACTAAATCAGAGCCGATATAATCCAACCACAACGAAATCATACCAAATCAAAACATGGTCGTGCTCTAATTTTAGCACAAAAATCTCCTGTACAGGTCAGATACAGACAAAATCCAAGCGAAAGTAAACACCATTGATCACATTAACTCACACCAACAGACAAATGAATCAAACCCAGTGACAACCAGTCAATTGCTAAACCGGGCATGACCAAATCGTGTAACCAAATCAAAACTTCATTTAATTTTAGCAAAACGAAAACAATGTACAAGATCCACAAAACTATGACAGAGTCATTTCGAATGATGGACAGAGCTATTTGAAAACCAAACTCAATTCATTATATTGATCCTAGCAATTCACAAAACGAAATTGATATCGAAATTCATACTTGGATGATGAACAGACAACTTGATCATGACATTTTGGAATTCACGAAGGCTGTAGCCGATTCGACATTCCTAAATACGATGGAACCAGTGGTTTTCTGCTTCTTGTCATTTGCTTGAAGCTTGTCCCTTTGGCTTGTCAACACTGCAACTTGGTTTTCCAATGATTTGATTTTCGACTGTAATAAGGGAACGTCGGTATAGTAGCATTCCAACCACACATTACATTGGTCGCATGAAAATTGTTCGGGCTTCGAAATAACAGTCGAGGGTTTGGTTAAATCACCGAGGGTTTGACTAGGAAGCTTGATCCCTGGGTAACTAGGATTTTTTTTTAAGCACGGGGGAAAATTAGAAATGAAGTCATAGGGTGGCTCGAAGCACAGACCTTGGGAGTAAGGGTACTCACTAGCTAGGAAGCATTCGATATCAGAGTCAGAATCTTCACTGAGGACTATGGGATTCTACTCAGTGTTAGGTTTAGATTTATTCCTAGCAAGTCTCGATATAAGTCGAGCATTCTTTTTACCTTTGCCATCGACAGTAGGGTTACCTTTGACCTTTTTACTCATAGGATTTTTTATAGCCTCAACCTTGTCTGCTAAGACGTCGGGTAGGTCGATATCAGGGTCGACCAAGGGTTTGGGAGAGGGCAGTAGGACATGGTAAGGCACGGGTGGCTCGACCTTAGTTTCACTAACCACAGGCTTGTCAATTTGGACAGGTTCTGTATCAGCAAAACCATTTCGAGAGATAAAAGCTTTTCAACTATCACCGTGAAGATTTAAGTGGTGAACAAAGATGAGTCTGATTAGGCTGCGGTGGAACAAGCTACTATTGGCCTTCTCTCTTTTAAACCTTTTAGCCATTTTGTATAGGCTATGCTGGAAATAAAATGGCATATTCAATGGATAACCCATGAAATTCATTAACAATCGAAGGTGATAAAGAAAAACCAATCCATACCAACCCTCACAGGTCACGAATTGTTTAACAACTATCGAAAGATCATGCCACCATGGTTTAAGTGTGGAAATCGGCATACCTCTGTCACAGGATGTAACCTTTCGTGAGACGAATAGTAGTGGCCATGGCACCTGCTCAACTTTAGAGTTTTTGAACCATCGCTGGCCTGTGGCTGCTAATCCTATGGCAGAGCTAATGAACTCTTCACTGATTTCAAGCTGAATTTCACCTATCTCGGCCCTACATCTGTCGAAAGGAAGGGCGAACTGCTGCGCAACAAACAAATTGAAACCCTCGAACCTCTTTACAAACGTGAGCCAACCATTATCTTGCAAATCTTTCCAAGCGTTATCGAACAATAGCAGGGCTTGATTACCGTTTGGCTCTATTCGCACCACTGGTGCCATAGAGACGAGCAGAGGGTGGTCGATGTGAACTAGGCAGGGTTTGAACGTGGCATACACAAGAGCAGGACGCTCACAGGGTTACCAATGCTAGCAGAGGTGGAACAAGGATAAGGTAAGAATTAATGACATATCGTGCGAAGGTGGTGGAGCTATTTCTGCCATGCAGAATAGTCATTATCATGGTACAACCGCCGATGCTTTAAACTATTCAAGTCACAACGCATATGTATTAAAAAATCATGCCATCCAATCAACCAATGAAATGAATGGTAAGTGGATCAATCATTCGCGCGAGTAATATTGATACCATAGTTTTAAAACCAAACGAACAAATCGAAACCAATACCAAGTGTTGTATGAAATGATTCACACTAAGGGTTTAAACCATAACACCAATGCTTTTTCATATAATGTGCCAAGTAAATTGATGAAATAACATGTAAATCCAATTACCAATGCATCACAACTCAATCACTCATGAAACAAAATCACATAATCCATCAAAGAATGTCAAATGAGTATAGATCAAAAGGGCTTTGCCAACTGCATAATGATAAGTAAAATGTAAACGCAATGGGCATATCGACAAGAAGGATAACGACAATTCAATAATGATTTTAATGCGACTTCGAAAGAGCAAGTTTTCATGCTTACAGTCGTGAAAACAAAAACAAAGGTAAGTGTGCAAATATCGCATAGAATAAAAGTGTCGTTTGTTTGAGAATTGCAACGAAAAATTAAGGTTTGCAAAACACTGGTGTAGGCAGCTTATAAGACAGTAGAAACATGTGAATTGGCTGCCAACAATGGCGACACACTGGTAGAAGCAGTTATCTCTGCCAAAAAGAACAAATTCAGATTAGGACAGCAAAGATAATTCCAACTCAAAAACAACAACCAGAAAATCGTATAAACATCATCATTAACCAACTATTCCAGCAGTGTTTTAAAAGATTAAAACAGATAACAGTCTTGAGACAAGCGAGTCACGATATTAAAAATAAAATCTCCAATACTGTTGACAGAGCCACTGTTGCCAATAGGCGTCCATAGCGTCGACAGGGTTGTCATTTAACCCACTCTGACATCCCTATTCTACCAAGAAGTTCTAGATCAGAATAAAGGACATTAAGAGGTTTCTTATTTGCAAATTTTCACATACCTGACATTGCTTCGCTGTCAGCGGGCCTGTTCAGTACCCTGACGAAGTTGTCTTGGCGTCATGCATGCATTTACCCACTACCAGCAGACCTATTCAGCATCCCGGCGGGTTTACAAGCACTTCCCACAACTCTTTTGATGATTTATTTTGTTTTATTTTTCAAATATATATAGTTGAGCGGGGTGATGCTGAAAATTCTGATATTTTAACATTTTTTTTATTTTTTGTTTTTTAGACCTCATCATAATTTTTTAGAACTGTCCTTTATTAAGATCCAGAGATGTTTCATCTACAAAAACAACTTCCTAAGGAAGGGAGACATCTTCTGAGTCATTCCCTTAAGGAATAGGGACAACGTAAAAAGATAATAGATGATCATGACAAGCTTTACTCAGAGATCGAAATCAATCAACTTCTTTCAAACAACAGAGTTTTTTGCCAACACAGATATAAATTTCAGAAATATACAATTGATGTTTATACATTTTTCTTAGCAGTTATTTCAGCGAAGGAATTTTCTGTTTTCTTTATCTGAATATACAGGTATGTGTATTCGCAAAAAACACAAACTGATAAACTCAAAGGAAAGATCAAAAGTAGATAGAAAACGAAAAAAACAAACAAAAGAAAAATATGTACATAGTATACAAAGGTTGTCATCAAGAAAAGTATCTTTTCAAGGCTTGGCCATTCACCATATAGGTGTCAGGCTGTCCTTCTAGATTTTGCAATCGAAAAGAACTGGAACCCAATTTTTCAGCAATTAAAAACGGTCCAAGCCACAAATTTTGAAATTTCGTGTGCTCTCCCTTTCCCTCATGTGGTTTGTCCCATTTCAGGACGAGATCACCTAGTTCGAAATTCCTATCAGAAGCAGAATTAGAATCGAACCATATTTTAACCAATAGTTGATGTTGATCTAACTTACGTTTAGCTTGGGCTCTTACCTCTTCTAGCTTCATCAAAGCGTTAATTCGGTTTTCCAAAGGGGGGCAATCTTCTTCTTGGATTTTCTGTGACAACTGTAGCGAAGGAAGAAGAATGTGAGGTGGAAGAATTGCTTCTCTGCCATAAATGAGAAAAAAGGGGGAATTACCTACAACAACTTTTAGCATTACCCTATCAGCCCACAGCGCGTTTAACAGTGCATTATGCCAATTTTTGTGATTTTCAACCATCGTTCTCTTGATGATTTTAATCAAGTTCTCATTTGTTGATTCTGCCAATCCGTTGCCCTGGGGGTAGTAGCTAGCAGAATACTTTAGTTTGATTCCTTTTTCCAAAGCAAACTTGCTCATCTCAAGAGAAGAAAAGTAAGAAGTGTTATCGAATACTAAATAGTCAAGGATACCAAAACGAGTTATAATATTTGAATTTAGAAAGACAATTACCTGACTGGTGTTGACAGTTCTTAACGCAACAGCCTTAGACCACCGAGTAAAGTAATTTGTGTCCATCACAATAAACTTGTGTTGTTGTGAAGATGGGGGGTTGATTGGACCTATGATATCAAGGCCCCACTTCTGAAAAGGAGAATCTACTGAAATGGGATTCAAAGGAAAGGCTGGTTTTTGTAACCGCCCTGATGCTTTCAGACAAATAATACACTTACGACACAAGGCATGGGCGTCTCTAAAAAGCATGGGCCAGTAATAATTGGCTCTTAAAAACTTATGAGCAGTGGTGTCACCGCCAAAATGGCCACCAGCTTCTCCTGCATGCAACTCTAGCAAGACTTTTCATGCTTCGTCTTTTTCAAGACAACTCATCAGTACGCCATCAAAACTTTGACAAAACAGGATACCATTAACCAGATGAAAGGAGGCAGACTTTAATCTCAACGCTCTTCTTTTAGTTGGATAGAGGTGATGGGGGGATGATCCATGTTCAAGACAGAATCTAATATCGTCATACCAAGGACTGACAGGGTTTTGTGCGCAACAGATTGTGTTTTGATCATGTCGTCCTAGGTTTGACGGGTCACTTTCTTCTTGCTGTCCTGCTGCTGAATTAGAAACCGACTTGCATAACCCTTGGCCTCTCACTATTTGAGCTGGGGTGATTTCTAAGTCGTACTCCTACAAGGAGGTTACCCAGTTAGCTCTCTTTTCACCTAGTTCCTTCTGCACTAACAGGTTCCTCACGGCTGGGTAGGGGACAATGACTTTCATCCTAGACTTCAAAAGATAGGACCGGAAGTGCTTGACTGCTTTGAAAACAACGTAAGCTTGCCGATCTACCGCTAGGTATTTAAGTTCAGCACCTTTGAAAGCAGATCTCATAAAGGCAATGGGTACTTCGTTGTTCTCGGTGTTCTTTTGGGTTAGGACGACGACATAAGAATGGTCAGAAGCAAAAGTATAGAGTGTAAAGTCTTTAGAAAAGTCGGGGCTCATGACAGATGGAGCATCTATTATGGCCTTCTTTATTGCATTAAAAGCTTGATTTTCTAGGGGTCCCCAGTGATATTTGGTGTCTTTCTTAATTAAATCCTGCAAAGGCCTGACCATTTCGGAGAAGCTGGGGACAAATCTTCTCACAAAGTTAATATGGCCTAAGAAAGACTGCATGGATTTTTTGGATGTAGGAGGGGGAAGTTTTGTGATGGTTTGAGTCCTTTCAGGATCGATAATCATCCCTTCTCTTGACACAATAAATCCCAAGAGTTTACCATGTTCTACTGCAAATATGGATTTTTTAGGATTCAAGGAGATGTTGTATTTACGACATCGTTGTAGAACAACTCGTAAGTGAGCTAGATGATTGGTTTTGTTTTTAGAAAAAATGGTAACATCATCTAAGTAAACTACAACAGACTGATTGATTAAGCCTCAGAAAGCAATGTCCATTGTTCTCTGAAAAGTGGCACCAGCATTAATCAATCCAAAGGGCATTGTTCGATAAGCATAAGTGCCCCACGGGGTACGAAAGGTAGTTTTAAGTTGGTCTGGTGGAGAAATCAGGACTTGGTTGTATCTCGAGAAACCATCCAGTAAGGGTATCCTCTCAGAACCAAATACCTGTTGAAGGATTTGTTCCATGGGTGGGACAGGATAGTTGTCTTTATCAGACGCTCTATTAAGGTTTCGGAAATCGACACAGAGTCGAATTTCCCCACTTTTCTTTCGGACTGGGACAAGGTTAGAAACCCATTGAGTGTGTCTAACAGGAAAAATTATCTTAGCATTTAGGAGCTTATTCAACTCTTTTTGAACCGTCGGTTCGAGCTTAGGGTGCATTTTCCTCAGTTTTTGTTGAAAGGGTAAGGTTTGGGGTTTCATAGGAATGACATGCTGTATGATGTTAGGGTCGAAAGTTTTAAGGTCATCATATGTCCATGCAAAGACATCTTTAAATTATTTAAACAATTTAATAAATGCAACTTTTTCTTGTTCAGAACATGCTACCCCTAGATTAATGCACTGTGGATTGTCCTCCTTAGTTCCTAAGTTTACTTTTTCATAAGATAACGAGGAACTATTGGTTTTACAGTTGACCGTCTTTTTAAATTTATCTTGAAGATCATAAAACTTCTCTAATCTAAACACAGATTTAGGGATCGAGTTTACCATGTCCGATGAAGATTCAAGAGTTCTTGATCTGGTATTACCGTGAAATCACGCAAATTGTCGTTGTGCATGTGTTTGTCTATCACCGTGCCTTGAAAATTTTCTTCCATGTGCAGAAAGTTAATAATCTGTTGATCGTCGTCGAAGACTCTCTGATTCGTGATGTTGTTGGGAACTGATGGCCGGAACAACAGTTCGACGGAGAATGCATCTGGGGACAAGCCTTCTACAGGAAGAAGTTTAGAAGCTACGTTAGCTAATAGATCAGCTTTAGAGTTATTCAATCTAGGAATAGAATTTATATTGAAAGCAGAAAATTTATTCATTAAATTCCATACCTCGGATTGGTAGCTTTTGAGATGCGGAGACAGAAAGTGGATATAATCTCTTACCTGTCTAACCATTATTTCGGAGTCGCCAAAGACATCCAAGTTTTGAATGTTCATATCCACGGCTTTTCTGAGACCTTGCAGTAAAGCCTCATATTCTGCAGTGTTATTAGTACATTCAAATTCTAGCCTACATGCAATCAATGTTTTGTTACCTGCAAGATCGATAATAACGCAGCCTGCACCAGCTCCTTCTTTGGACTTTGACCTGTCGAAATAAAGAGACCAAATTTGATTTTCATCGGGTACATGAGACCGTTGCGTAGAAGCTGTTGGCTGCACATATGCTACAATCTTGGACTGATGTTCTGGATTGGTGATAGCTGAAGCTTCGACCATGAAATTGCCGAAAAAGGTGTCCATTCCTTGTACTTCGGGTGAATCCGTAGGAGGTGTAAATGGTTCGTTGGGATCGTTCAAATCTGTGACTGTGAACTTAAGGTAGCGTTCATGATTTACCTTGATCTTGTTGGGCTTCCCATTCTCTGGAAGCCATAGGTGAGACCAATCTGTCACGAAATAACCATGTAGCTGCTCTGACCAATCCCTGCTTAAAAACAGACCATACACTTCTGGAATATCCACAACAATTATATCAATGACTTGATGAACCTTGGGGTTAGACGATAATCTAATAAGCACATTCTTTAGTTCGCCTATAACCTTGACATTGGTCCGATCAAGTTGTATGATTTTAAAAGTAGATGGTTCAACTTCAGCGTTAATCTTCTGGCATACAGACCATGGCATCACATTGGATGACGCTCCTGAGT
Organism: Picea engelmannii; assembly: GCA_009831015.1. Lineage (NCBI taxonomy): Eukaryota > Viridiplantae > Streptophyta > Pinopsida > Pinales > Pinaceae > Picea > Picea engelmannii. The sequence continues at coordinate 866,454 of ML778797.1, read as the reverse complement.
CTACCATACAATTGTGCACGTTTCTATTAAAGATTTCAAAATTTAACAAAAATGGGGGTATATTTTTGCGAGTACTAAGAGTGGTAGCTTGTGGCTTTTTACTCGCAGTTTCTAAAGTTATTTTATCTACGTTATTTACATTATTTACATTACTTACAGGAAGGCTTTCTTTATCTTGAGGATCAGTGTTATAACCCTAAAATGCACCATACAGGTTTACCTGGCATCAGGCCAACTCATGCCTCTTCATAGCCAAAGCCATGCTGAGTAATTCCTCAAAATTCACTTAAAAACAAGCAACCCGCGCCCTAACTTCTTACTGGGC
>ML778797.1:831094-850846 GCA_009831015.1 Picea engelmannii | reverse complement strand
TTCATTCTTACTGTGTTTGCCTGAGAAAAGGGGTTGAGATTTTGGGTAGAAGGATAAAGATTAAATCTGAAGGGTCATGATCTGCATGTAGGCTTAGAACCCTAGCTTACTAGTCCGTAGGGTAAAATACCCAACAACAATCAGGGTTGTTTTTAGTGGAATTCTTCTGAGGAACTTTGTTCTGCACAACCTTGTTACCACTTGAATCACCATTTTTGCCATTCTTTGAGATATTCTGTAACATTTTTTGTAGCAGGAATGGAAACTTCAATAACTCATAAACAAAAATGTTAAACCTCAACTTTTTTAGATCCTCAACTACATCATAATCTAAGTTGGGGTTCACAATACTCTGTTTAGTCTAAGATGGTTTAGATTGCTTTGGAGGCGAAGTTGTAGTGTTTTTGGAAGAAGGTTTGTTGGTTGTCTTACTCCTGGTATTATAGGGATGTATTGTCTCGAAGTTAGCTTGAAATATGCTATCCGAGAAGTGTCCAAAAATGTTTGGAGAAGAATCCTATTCTTGAACTGTCTCTTGTTCAACTACCTCCTCAGGAACCTCAGGAAGCATCAAGTTATCCTGGGCTTCTAGAATCATTTGAAGAGCGCATTGCAGACTTTCTAGATTAAGGCCTTCGGTGGTTGGATTAGGTCGGTTGGTGGGAAAAGGCTTCCGGAATGGGGGTTTGTAAGGCCTTTTGCTCGAGGAAGCTTCTTCGGTCGTCCTCTTTAAATCTATAACTTGATTTGACAGTTTTTGAACAACTTTAGTTAAGTTTTCTAAATCAGAGCTTTCAGGTTGTGTCTTACTTTGAGTGGGTCTGGGGAGGATTCCGATCTTCTTTTTGGAAGATTGACTAGTCTCTGTTTCGTTGCTAGTAGAGTCTTTAAGGCTAAGTATGTCTTTTTCAATCTGGCTGGCCTCCTCGAAGGGCTCTAACAACGTGGCTTTCTTAGATCGTTTAACCCAAATAGATATACTTTGATGCAAAGCTTTAGTGTAGTATGCTATTATAAGATTCTCGGCAGGCATGGAATCTGCAGGGATTCAATTTTTAAGTGTTAAGAATCTTTGATTAAAGTCTTTGACTTTTTCTTTTGGGTTCATTGCTAAGTTAGAAAGGTGCATGACTAAGACTTCTGGAGGCTTACCGTCTCCTAACTTTTCCAAAAAACATGACTCAAACTTTTCCCGAGACACGATGGTATGGGGTTGCTGGGCAAAGTACCATGTGGATTCATTTCCCTCGAAAGTATAGGGGAACAACCTACAGACAACGTCTTCATGTTCAACATTGCGGAGTCTTATGGCTAACATAAAAATTTTAATGTGATCTTCAGCGATCTATTTTGAATCAGGGTCAAACTTGGGAAGCCATTTCTCTAGATGTTTAGGTAAGGGATGCTGAGCTCCAGGTACAACTATGGCATCCTGGTCAAGCCAAGGTCTAGCAAGGTTGTTCTTATTTTCCATTGGTGTAGTGGGTGTGGGAGGTTGAGAAGGGGAACTCCCTTCGTCAGAAGAATATCCTCCAGAAGAGGAAGGAGATGATGGAGGTGGTGAAGGAGGTATCCCAGATCCTCCTGCAGTAGGATTTAGGATTGGATCTTTAGAATTCATAGTGAGATTAGTATCTCCGAGTTGTTCCCTGATATTAGAGAAATCTAAAGGTTGACCCCACGGTCGATTTGGTTGCCTCAAACGGGCTAAAGAACTATGTGTTTTTATGAGATATTGATGGACAATCTCTTATATGTCACCACCTGTAGGATTAGGGGTTGCTGGCTCAACTGTGATCTGTGGATCGTCGGTTGATGTGGTTTCTATTTGAAGGGGAATATTATCATTTGAATGGCTTCTAGTCACTATAGGTGAGCGATTAGGTGGTGGAGGAGTCTTGCGACCGCCTCATGCCATTAATTAATTCCAGGCCCTCCTTCTAGCGCCATTTGTTGATGGGCGAAATTGACTGTCCATCAACTGGAAGAGTGGAACCGGTCTGGGTTTGTGTAAATAACTCAAGCCGTTTGGGATGAACCACCCTGACGGGTTTAGCGGCTCCGTTAGCCGATCTAAGTCCTAAGAAAACAAAAGAAAACTACTCTAAAATAACTAATCTAACTAAAAATAACTATTAAAACAAACTAATAAACTAATCTAACTAAAAACAACTATTAAAACAAACAAAAAAACTAATCTAAGTATTCTATATACAATCTACTATCTAATACTATGCTAACTCTAAGAAATTAAATATCTAACTATTAACAAAAATAATTCTTATTCACAAAATTTACAATTTTTACAATTCACAGATTTGAATGAAAACCTGAAAAACTCATTTGTATTCTGTCCTAAGACAGGGAGAGCTATTGTTTTTTGATTTTTATGATTTTATGAAAGAGAAACAAAATAAAAACTAACTAAACTAAACAACTAATATACTATCACTAACTACAAATCTAAACTACACATATATCTAACTAAACTACTTGAATTATACTAACAAATTAACTATCAAATAAATAACAAACTGACCTGGAAAAAAATTTCAGGTTTGTCCTGTGTATGATGATTGTCTTAGCTGATCGAAGGGAGGAAACCTGCACCAAATTATCCAGGAGCTTCTCGTAAACAAAAAGTTGTAGTGCTCTTCAAATATAATTACAGGACAAACAAGACATAAAAACTACAACAATTTTATGATTTATAAATCTTCACAGTTAGAAAAACCTGTATGCAAAGATCTATACGAAATGATTCAATTAACGAAGAAGAGAAATTCGTGATTCATTAACTGAAACCAAGTAATTGTTGTACTTTTTAAATAATGAAAGAGATCAGGTATGCATAACACATTAATCAAATCATATCATCCTGCAATAGATTATGATAGCTAAAGTAGTCTATAATCAACTGCAAACTGACATGCATAAACTTGAAACAAAAGATTGATATTATAAAAGCGAAAGGTGTAACAAAACATCAACTTTCATCTCAGTCTGTATCAGAAATCCATAGCCTGGTTCTCCCACAAGTGAGGATGATTATGATCAGTTTATTACAAAAATGAAAGTATTTAAAGCTCTTCCACAGGGTAAAACATCCCCGTGTAAGTTATCAAAACTGTTTACAAAAATCTGGGAAAATATCCCAAGTTTCTATCTCTAACTCAAACTAACAACTTAAAAATAAAAACTACATCAAACAAATATGTCCTAGACTGCCACAACATGTCCAATGCAATTCGAATGTACCTGAAAGAGGTCAAAAATAGGCAAGTTAAAAGGATATTTTATTAATAAAATTGATAAAAATCTACTTCTAAAGACTAGCTACAGAATCTTGCGATTCTGTAGCTGGTATAAATCAGACACAAAATCGTATTAAAAATCAATGTAAATCTTAAAAAACATATTCAAACTGTAAAAATATTTGATTGCTTAAAAGCATCATGGAAATCGACACTTGTATGCAAATCGAACAAACTAAATCAAATGATAAACTACATAGCTATACTTTGTTTAATTCGTTACCAATTCAGGTATACAAAATCGTATCAAACAGTAATGAAATCGTTTTCATATCAAATTGAAATTGATACAGTTAAACAAATCATAGGCAATCGTTTGTGTTGCCTCATCCATCAACAGGAAACACGATCGAATCCATACGAAAACAGCAAGATCATTTTCAAATTGATATAACTGTATTAACAAACGATCCATGCCATTAGCGAATCAAATCAAAACTGATGTGTAAATTTTCACAAACGAAATCATAATGAAATCAATCGATTGATAACAGGATTTGTAAGAGTTGTCCAATCGTTTGTTATTGCTAATTGGGGCAGACAAAATCGATTGATTCTCAACGAAATCACTACTTGAATTCGTTTCAAAACGAACTATTAACCGAATTTCATGATACAAATTCGACAGAGATAACATAAGTCGATCTGAGTTAACAAACTCGTTTTGAAAATTAAAATCAACAGAGCAGCATCAAGTCTATTTTCGATACGAATCCAACTCATGAAAACAATCATGCTAACTCAAAATATGCAACAATCCAATCAAAATAAGAGAGAATCGAACAGTTTGAGTTTAACATAGTCGTTGTGAATCAAAACAGTTCCATGATTTGGGCGCAGAGATCTTTTGCACAAGCTAAATGAGAATATCGTTTCCATACAAAACAGAGTCGTTCTTTCCAAATCAGAGTCGAACAGAGTTGTATTCCTGATTAAGAATATTACATCACATAACATATTAAAAGATCATAACAATTCAAACTTGCGAAATCGTTCCAAAATCACACCATAAAAACTAAATCAGAGCCGATATAATCCAACCACAACGAAATCATACCAAATCAAAACATGGTCGTGCTCTAATTTTAGCACAAAAATCTCATGTACAGGTCAGATACAGACAAAATCCAAGCAAAAGTAAGCACCATTGATAACATTAACTCACACCAACAGACAAACGAATCAAACCCAGTGAAAACCAATCAATTGCTAAACCGGTCATGACCAAATCGTGTAACCAAATCAAAACTTCATTTAATTTTAGCAAAACAAAAACAATGTACAAGATCCACAAAACTATGATAGAGTCGTTTCGAATGATGGACAGAGCTATTTGAAAACCAAACTCAATTCATTATATTGATCCTAGCAATTCACAAAACGAAATTGATATCGAAATTCATACTTGGATGATGAGCAGACAACTTGATCATGACATTTTGGAATTCACGAAGGCTGTAGCCGATTCGACATTCCTAAATACGATGGAACCAGTGGTTTTCTGCTTCTTGTCATTTGCTTGAAGCTTGTCCCTTTGGCTTGTCAACACTGCAACTTGGTTTTCCAATGATTTGATTTTCGACTGTAATAAGGGAACGTCGGTATAGTAGCGTTCCAACCACACATTACATTGGTCGCATGACAATTGTCCGGGCTTCGAAATAACAGTTGAGGGTTTGGTTAAATCACCGAGGGTTTGACTAGGAAGCTTGATCCCTGGGTAACTAGGATTGTTTTTTAAGCACGGGGGTAAATTACAAACGAAGTCATACTGTGGCTCGGAGCACATACCTTGGGAGTAAGGGTACTCACTAGCTAGGAAGCGTTCGATATTAGAGTCAGAATCTGCACTAAGGACTATGGGCTTCTACTCAGCGCTAGATTTAGGTTTATTCCTAGCAAGTCTCGATATAAGTCAAGCATTCTTTTTACCTTTGCCGTCGACAGTAGGGTTACCTTTGACCTCTTTACTCATGGGATTTTTTATAGCCTCAACCTTGTCCGCTAAGACATCGGGTAGGTCGATATCAGGGTTGACCGAGGGTTTGGGAGAGGGAAGTAGGACATGGTAAGGCACGGGTGGCTCGACCTTAGTTTCACTAACCACAGGCTTGTCAATTTGGACAGGCTCTGTATCAGCAAAACCATTTCGAGAGATAAAAGCTTGCCAACTATCACCGTGAAGATTTAAGTGGTGAACAACGATGAGTCTACTTTGTATAGGCTACGCTGGAAATAAAATGGCATATTCAATGGATAATCCATGAAATTCATTAACACTCGAAGGTGATAAAGAAAAACCAATCCATACCGACCCTCACAGGTCACGAATTGTTTAACCACTATCGAAAGATCATGCCACCTTGGTTTAAGCGTGGAAATCGGCATACCTCTGTCACAGGATTTAACCTTTCGTGAGACGAACAGTAGTGGCCATGGCACCTGCTCAACTTTAGAGTTTTTGAACCATCGCTGGCCTGTGGCTGCTAATCCTGTGGCAGAGCTAATGAACTCTTCACTGATTTCAAGCTGAATGTCACCTATCTTGGCCCTACAACCATCAAAAGTAAGGGTTAACTGCTACGCAACAAACAAATTGAAACCCTCGAACCTCTTTACAAACGTGAGCCAACCATTATCTTGCAAATCTTTCCGAGCATTATCAAACAATAGTAGGGCTTGATTACCGTTTGGCTCTATTCGCACCACCGGTGCCATAGAGACGAGAAGAGTGTGGTCGATGTGAACGAGCCAGGGTTTGAACGCGGCATACACAAGAGCAGGATGCTCACAGGGTTACCGATGCTAGCATAGGTGGAACAAGGATAAGGTAAACATTAATGACATATCGTGCGAAGGTGGTGGAGCTATTTATGCCATGCAGAATAGTCATTATCATGGTACAACCACCGGCGCTTAAAACTATTCAAGTCACAACGCATATGTATTAAAAAGTCATGCCATCCAATCAACCAATGCATCACAACTCAATCACTCATGAAACGAAATCACATAATCCATCAAAGAATGTCAAATGAGTATAGATCAAAAGGGCTTTGCCAACTGCATAATGATAAGTAAAATTTAAACGCAATGGGCATATTGACAAGAAGGATAACGACAATTCAATAATGATTTTAATGTGACTTCGAAAGAGCAAGTTTTCACGCTTACAGTCGTGAAAACAAAAATGAAGGTAAGTGTGCAAATATCGCAAAGAATAAAAGTGTCGTTTGTTTGAGAATTGCAACGAAAAATTAAGTTTTACAAAACACTGGTGTAGGCAGCTTATAAGACAGCAGAAACATGTGAATTGGCTGCCAACAATGGCGACACACTGGTAGAAGCAGTTATCTTTGCCAAAAAGAACAAATTCAGATTAGGACAACAAAGATAATTCCAACTCAAAAACAACAACCAGAAAATCGTATAAACATCATCATTAACCAACTATTCCAACAGTGTTTTAAAAGATGAAAACAGATAACAGTCTTTAGACCAACGAGTCACAATATTAAAGATAAAATCTCCAATATTGTTGATAGAGCCACTGCTACCAGCAGGCATCCATAGCGTCGACAGGGTTGTCATTTAACCCACTCTGACATCCCTATCCTGCCAAGAAGTTCTAGATCAGAATAAAGGACATTAAGAGGTTTCTTATTTGCAAATTTTCACATATCCAACATTGCTTCGCTGCCAGTGGCCCTGGTCAGTACCCCGACGAAGTTGTCTTGGCATCATGCATGCATTTACCCACTACCAGCAGACCTGTTCAGCATCCCAGTGGGTTTACAAACACTTCCCACAGCTCTTTAGATGATTTATTTTGTTTTATTTTCAAATATATATAGTTGAGCGGGGTGACGCTGAAAATTATGATATTTTAACATTTTTTTTGTTTTTTGTTTTTTAGACCTCATCAGAATTTTTTAGAACTGTCATGTATTAAGATCCAGAGATGTTTCATCTACAAAAACAACTTCCTAAGGAAGGGAGACATCTTCTGAGTCATTCCCTTAAGGAATAGGGAAAGCGTAAAAAGATAATAGATGATCATGACAAGCTTTACTCAGAGATCGAAATCAGTCAACTTCTTTCAAACAACAGACTTTTTTTCCAACACAGATATAAATTTCAGAAATATACAATTGATGTTTATACATTTTTCTTAGTAGTTATTTCAGCGAAGGAATTTTCTGTTTTCTTTATCTGAATATACAGGCATGTGTATTCGCAAAAAACACAAACTGATAAACTCAAAGGAAAGATCAAAAGCAGATAGAAAACGAAAAAAACAAACAAAAGAAAAATATGTACATAGTATACAAAGGTTGTCATCAAGCAAAGTATCTTTTCAAGGCTTGGCCATTCACCGGATAGGTGTCAGGCTGTCCTTCTAGATTTTGCAATCAAAAAGAACTGGGACCCAACTTTTTAGCAATTAAAAACGGTCCAAGCCACAAATTTTGAAATTTCGTGTGCTCCCCCTTTCCCTCATGTGGTTTGTCCCATTTCAGGACGAGATCACCTACTTCGAAATTCCTATCAGAAGCATAATTAGAATCGAACCATCTTTTAACCAATAGTTGATGTTGATCTAACTTACGTTTAGCTTGGGTTCTTACCTCTTCTAGCTTCATCAAAGCGTTAATTCGGTTTTCCAAAAGGGGGAAATCTTCTTCTTGGATTTTTTGTGACAACTGTAGCGAAGGAAGAAGAATGTGAGGTGGAAGAATTGCTTCTCTTCCATAAACGAGAAAAAAGGGGGAGTTACCTACAACAGCTTTTGGCGTTACCCTATCATCCCACAACGCGTTTAACAGTGCATTGTGCCAAATTTTGTGATTTTCAACCACCATTCTCTTGATGATTTTAATCAAGTTCTTGTTTGTTGATTTTACCAATCCGTTGCCCTGGGGATAGTAGCTAGCATAATACTTTAGTTTGATTCCTTTTTCCAAAGTGAAATTGCTCATCTCAAGAGAATAAAAGTAATAAGCGTTATCGAATACTAAATAGTCAGGGATACCAAAACGAGTTATAATATTCGAATTTAGAAAGACAATTACTTGACTGGTGTTGACAGTTCTTAACGCAGCAGCCTTAGACCACCGAGTAAAGTAATTTGTGGTCGTCACAATAAACTTGTGTTGTTGTGAATATGGGGGGTTGATTGGACCTATGATATCTAGGTCCCACTGCTGAAAAGGAAAATCTACTGAAACGGGCTGCAAAGGAAAGGATGGTTTTTGTAACCGCCCTGATGCTTTCTGACAAATAATACACTTACGACACAAGGCATGGGCGTCTCTAAAAAGCATGGGCCAATAATAATTGTCTCTTAAAAACTTATGAGCAGTGGTGTCACCACCAAAATGGCCACCAGCTTCTCTTTCATGCAACTCTAGCAAGACTTTTTATGCTTCATCTTTTTCAAGACAACTCATCAGTACGCCGTCAAAACTTTGACGAAATAGGATACCATTATTCAGATGAAAGGAGGAAGAATTTAATCTCAACGCTCTTCTTTTAGTGGGATCGAGGTGTTGGGGGTCTGATCCATGTTCAAGACAGAATCTAATATCGTCATACCAAGGACTGACAGGGTTTTGTGCGCAACAGATTGTGTTTTGATCATGTCGTCCTAGGTTTGACGGGTCGCTTTCTTCTTGCTGTCCTGCTGTTGAATCAGCAGTCGACTTGCATAACCCTTGGCCTCTCACTATCTAAGCTGGGGTGATTTCTAAGTCGTACTCCTGCAAGGAGGTGACCCAGTTAGCTCTCTTTTCACCTAGTTCCTTCTGCACTAACAGGTTCCTCACGACTGGGTAGGGGACAATGACTTTCGTCCTAGACTTCAAAGATAGGACCAGAAGTGCTTGACTGCTTTGAAAATAGCATAAGCTTTCTGATCTACCGCTGGGTAGTTAAGTTCAGCGCCTTTGAAAGCAGAGCTCATAAAGGCAATGGGTACTTCGTTGTTCTCGGTGTTCTTTTGGGTTAGGACGACGACATAGGAATGGTCAGAAGCAAAAGTATAGAGTGTAAAGTCTTTAGAAAAGTCGGGGCTCATGAGAGACGGAGCGTCTATTATGGCCTTCTTTATTGCATTAAAAGCTTGATTTTCTAGGGGTCCCCAGTGATATTTGGTGTCTTTCTTAATTAAATTCTGCAAAGGCCTGACCATTTCAAAGAAGCTGGGGACAAATCTTCTCACAAAGTTAATCTGGCCTAAGAAAGACTGCATGGATTTTTTGGATGTAGGAATGGGAAGTTTTGCGATATTTTGAGTCCTTTCAGGATCGATAATCATCCCTTCTCTTGACACAATAAATCCCAAGAGTTTACCCTGTTCTACTGCAAAGATGGATTTTTTAGGATTCAAGGAGATGTCGTATTTACGACATCGTTGTAGAACAACTCGTAAGTGAGCTAGATGATCGGTTTTTTTTTTTAGAAAAAACGATAACATCATCTAAGTAAACTACAACGGACTGATTGATTAAGCCTTGGAAAGCAATGTCCATTGCTCTATGAAAAGTGGCACCAACATTAATCAATCCAAAGGGCATTTTTCGATAAGCATAATTTCCCCATGGGGTACGAAAGGTAGTTTTAAGTTGGTCTGGTGGAGACATCAGGACTTGGTTGTATCCCAAGAAACCATCCAGTAAGGGTAGCCTCTCAGAACTAGATACCTGTTGAAGGATTTGTTCCATGGGTGGGACAGGATAGTTGTCTTTATCAGACGCTCTATTAAGGTTTCGGAAATCGACACAGAGTCGAATTTCCGCACTTTTCTTCCGGACTGGGACAAGCTTAGAAACCCATTGAGTGTGTCTAACATGAAAAATTATCTTAGCATTTAGGAGCTTATTCAACTCTTTTTGAACAGTCGGTTCGAGCTTAGGGTGCATTTTCCTCAGTTTTTGTTGAAAGGGTAAGGTTTGGGGTTTCATAGGAATGACATGCTGTATGATGTTAGGGTCGAAAGTTTTAAGGTCATCATACGTCCATGCAAAGACATCTTTAAATTATTTAAACAATTTAATAAATGCAAATTTTTCTTGTTCAGAACATGCTACCCCTATATTAATGCACTACGGATTGTCCTCCTTAGTTCCTAAGTTTACTTTTTCATAAGATAATGAGGAACTATTGGTTTTACAGTTGACCGTCTTTTTAAATTTATCATGAAGATCATAAAACTTCTCTAATCTAACCACAACTTTAGGGATCGAGTTTACCATGTCCGATGAAGATTCAGGAGTTCTCAGATCTGGTATTACCCTGAAATCGTGCAAATTGTCGTCGTGCGTGTGTTTGTCTATCACTGCGCCTTGAAAAGTTTCTTCCATGTGCAAAAAGTTAATAATCTGCTGATCGTCATCGAAGACTCTCCAATTCATGATGTTGTTGGGCACTGATGGCCGGAACAACAGTTCGATGGAGAATGCATCTGGGGACAAGCCTTCTGCAGGAATAAGTTTAGAAGCTATGTTAGCTAATAGATCATCTTCAGAGTTATTCAATCTAGGAATAGAATTTATATTGAAAGCAGAAAATTTATTCATTAAATTCCATACCTTGGATTGGTAGCTTTTGAGATGCGGAGATAGACAGTGGATAGAATCTCTTACCTGTCTAACCACTATTTCGAAGTCGCCAAAGATAGCCAAGTTTTGAATGTTCATATCCATGAATTTTCTGAGACCTTGCAGTAAAGCCTCATATTCTGCAGTGTTATTAGTACATTCAAATTCTAGCCTACATGCAATCAATGTTTTGTTACCTGTCGGATCGATAATAACACAGCCTGCACCAGCTCCTTCTTTGGACTTTGACCCGTCGAAATAAAGAGACCAAATTTGATTTTCATCGGGTACATGAGACCATTGCGTAGAAGTTGTTGGCTACACATATGCTACAATATTGGACTGATGTTCTTTATTGGTGATAGCTGAAGCTTTGACCATGAAATTGCCGAAAAAGGTGTCCATTCCTTGTACTTCGGGTGAATCCGCAGGAGGTGTAAATGGTTCATTGGGATCGTTCAAATCTGTGACTGTGAACTTAAGGTAGCGTTCACGATTTACCTTAATCTTGTTGGGCTTTCCATTCTCTGGAAGCCATAGGTGAGACCAATCTGTCGCGAAATAACCATGTAGCTGCTCCGACTAGTCCCAGCTTAAAAACAGACCATACACTTCTGGAATATCCACAACAATTATATCAATGACTTGATGAACCTTAGGGTTAGACGACAATCTAATAAGCACATTCTTTAGTTCTCCTATAACCTTGACATTGGTCCAATCAAGTTGTATGATTTTTAAAGTAGATGGTTCAACTTCAGCGTTAATCTTCTAGCATACAGACCATCGCATCACATTGGATGACACTCCTGAGTCTACCATACAATTGTGCACGTTTCTATTAAAGATTTCAAAAGTTAACAAAAATGGGGGTATATTTTTGCGAGTACTAAGAGTGGTAGCTTGTGGCTTTTTACTCGCAGTTTCTAAAGCTATTTTATCTACGTTATTTACATTATTTACATTACTTACAGGAAGGCTTCCTTTATCTTGAGGATCAAGGTTGTTTTTAGTGGAAGTCTTCTGAGGAACTTTGTTCTGCACAACCTTGTTACCACTTGAATCACCATTTTTTCCATTCTCTGAGATATTCTGTAACATTTTTTGTAGCAGGAATGGAAACGTCAATAACTCATAAAAAAAAATGTTAGCTCTCAACTTTTTTAGATCCTCAACTACATCATAATCTAAGTTGGGGTTCACAATACTCTGTTTAGTCTCAGCTGGTTTAGATTTCTTTGGAGGCAAAGTTGTAGTGTTTTCGGAAGAAGGTTTGTTGGTTGTCTTACTCCTGGTATTATAGGGATGTACTGTCTCGAAGTTAGCTTGAAAGATGCTATCCAAGAAGTGTCCAAAAATGTTTGGAGAAGACTCCTATTCTTGAACTGTCTCTTGTTCAACTACCTTCTCAGGAACCTCAGGAGGCATCAAGTTATCTTGGGCTTCTAGAATCGTTTGAAGGGCACATTGCAGACTTTCTAGATTAAGGCCTTCGGTGGTTGGATTAGGTCGGTTGGTGGGAAAAGGCTTCCGAAACGGGGGTTTGTAAGGCCCTTTGCTCGAGGAAGCTTCTTCGGTCGTCCTCTTTAAATCTATAACTTGATTTGACAGTTTTTGAACAACTTTAGTTAAGTTTTCTAAATCAGAGATTTCAGGTTGTGTCTTACTTTGAGTGGGTCTAGGGAGGATTTTGATCTTCTTTTTGGAAGAAGGACTAGTCTCTGTTTCGTTGCTAGTAGAGTCTTTAAGGCTAAGTATGTCTTTTTCAATCTGGCTGGCCTCCTCGAAGGCCTCTAACAATGTGGCTTTCTTAGATCGTTTAACCCAAATAGCTATACTTTGATGCAAAGATTTAGTGTAGTATGCTATTATAATATTCTCGGCAGGCATGGAATCCATAGGGATTCAGTTTTTAAGTGTTAAGAATCTTTGATTAAAGTCTTTGACTTTTTCTTTTGTGTTCATTCTTAAGTTAGAAAGGTCCATGACTAAGACTTCCAGAGGCTTACCGTCTCCGAACTTTTCCAAAAAACATGACTCAAACTTTTCCCAAGACACGATGGTATGGGGTTGCTGGGAAAAGTACCATGTGGATGCATTGCCCTTGAAAGTATAGGGGAACAACCTATAGACAATGTCTTCATGTTCAACATTGCGGAGTCTTATGGCTAACATAAACTTTTTAATGTGATCTTCAACGATCTATTTTGAATCAGGGTCAAACTTGGGAAGCCATTTCTCTAGATGTTTAGGTAAGGGATGCTGAGTTCCAGGTACAACTACGACATCTTGGTCAAGCCAAGGTCTAGCAGGGTTGTTCTGATTTTCCATTGGTGTAGTGGGTGTGGGAGGTTGAGAAGGGGAACTGCCTTCGTTAGAAGAATATCCTCCAGAAGAGGAAGGAGATGATGGAGGTGGTGAAGGAGGTATCCCAGATCCTCCTGCAGCAGGATTTAGGATTGGATCTGTAGGACTCACAATGAGATTAGTATCTCCGAGTTGTTCCCTGATATCATAGAAATCTAAAGGTTGACCCCATGGTCGATTTGGTTGCCTCAAACGGGATAAAGGACTATGTGTTTTTATGAGAGATTGACGGACAATCTCTTGTATGTCACCACCTGTAGGATTAGGGGTTGTTGGCTCAACTGTGATCTGTGGATCATCAGTTGATGTGGTTGCTGTTTGAAGGGGAATATTATCGTTCGAATGGATTCTAGTCACTATAGGTGAGCGATTAGGTGGTGGAGGAGTCTTACGACCACCTCGTGCCATTAATTAATTTCAGGCCCTCCTTCTAGCACCATTTGTTGAAGGGAAAAATTGACCGTCCGTCAACTGGAAGAGTGGAACTGGTCCGGGGTTGTATAAATAACCCAAGCCGTTCGAGATGAACCACCCTGACGGGTTTAGCGGCTCCGATAGCCAATCTAAGTCCTAAGAAAACAAAAGAAAACTACTCTAAAATAACTAATCTAACTAAAAATAACTATTAAAACAAACTAATAAACTAATCTAACTAAAAACAACTATTAAAACAAACAAAAAAACTAATCTAAGTATTCTATATACAATCTACTATCTAATACTATGCTAACTCTAAGAAATTAAATATCTAACTACTAACAGAAATGAATCTTATTCACAGAATGTACAATTTTTACAATTCACAGATTTGAATGAAAACCTGAAAAACTCATTTGTATTCTGTCCTAAGACAGGGAGAGCTATTGTTTTTTGATTTTTATGATTTTATGAAAAAGAAATAAAATAAAAACTAACTAAACTAAATAACTAATATACTATCACTAACTACAAATCTAAACTACACATATATCTAACTAAACTACTTGAATTATACTAACAAATTAACTATCAAATAAATAACAAACTGACCTAGAAAAATGTTCCAGGTTTTTCCTGTGTATGATGATTGTCTTAGCTGATCGGAGGGAGGAAACCCGCACCGAATTATCCAGGAGATTCTCGTAAACAAAAAGTTGTAGTGCTCTTCAAATATAATTACAGGACAAACAAGACATAAAAACTACAACAATCTTATGATTTATAAATCTTCATAGTTAGATAAACATGTATGCAAAGATCTATACGAAATGATTCAATTAACGAAGAAGAGAAATCTGTGATTCATTAACTGAAACAAAGTAATTGTTTTACTTTTTAAATAATGAAAGAGATTAGGTATGGATAACACATTAATCAAATCATATCATCCTGAAATAGATTATGATAGCTAAAGTAGTCTATAATCAACTGCAAACTGACATGCATAAACTTGAAACAAAAGATTGATATTATGAAAGTGAAAGATGTAACAAAACATCAACTTTTGTCTCAGTCTGTATCAGAAATCCATAGCCTGGTTCTCCCGCAAGTGAGGATGATTATGATCAGTTTATTACAAAAATGAAAGTATTTAAAGCTCTTCCACAGGGTAAAACATCCATGTGGAAGTTATCAAAACTGTTTACACAAATCTGGGAAAATATCCCAAGTTTCTATCTCTAACTCAAACTAACAACTTAAAAATAAAAACTACATCAAACAAATATCTCCTAGACTGCCACAGCATGTCCAATGTAATTCGAATGTACCTGAAAGAGGTCAAAAATAGGCAAGTTAAAAGGATATTTTATTAATAAAATTGATAAAAATCTACTTCTAAAGACTAGCTACAGAATCTTGCGATTCTGTAGCTGGTCTAAATAATACACAGAATCATATTAAAAATCAATGTAAATCTTAAAAAACATATTCAAACTACAAAAATATTTGATTGCTTAAAAGCATCATGGAAATCGACACTTGTATGCAAATCGAACAAACAAAATCAAATGATAAACTAGATAGCTATACTCTGTTTAATTCGTTACCAATTCAGGTATACAAAATCGTATCGAACAGTAATGAAATCGTTTTCATATCAAATTGAAATCGATACAGTTAAACAAATCATAGGCAATCGTTTATGTTGCCTCATCCATCAACAGGAAACACGATCGAATCCATACGAAAACAACAAGATCATTTTCAAATTGATATAACTGTATTAACAAACGATCCATGCCATAAGCGAATCAAATAAAAACTGGTGTGTAAATTTTCACAAATGAAATCATAATGAAATCAATCGATTGATAACAGGATCTGTAAGAGTTGTTCAATCATTTGTTATTGCTAATTGGGGCAGACAAAATCGATTGATTCTCAATGAAATCACTACTTGAATTCGTTTCAAAACGAACTATTAACCGAATTTCATCATACGAATTCGACAGAGATAACATAAGTCGATCTGAGTTAACAAACTCGTTTTGAAAATTAAAATCAACAGAGCAGCATCAAGTCTATTTTCAATACGAATCCAACTCATGAAAAAAATCATGCTAACTCAAAATATGCAACAATCCAATCAAAATAAGAGCGAATCGAACAGTTTGAGTTTAACATAGTTGTTGTGAATCAAAACAGTTCCATGATTTGGGCGTAGAGATATTTTGCACAGGCTAAATGAGAATATCATTTCCATACAAAATAGAGTCGTTCTTTCCAAATCGGAGTCGAACAAAATTGTATTCCTGATTAAGAATATTACATCACATAACATATTAAAAGATCATAACAATTCAAACTTACGAAATCGTTCCAAAATTACACCATAAAAACTAAATCAGAGCCGATATAATCCAACCACAATGAAATCATACCAAATCAAAACATGGTTGTGCTCTAATTTTAGCACAAAAATCTCCTGTACACGTTAGATACAGACAAAATCCAAGCGAAAGTAAACACCATTGATCACATTAACTCACACCAACAGACAAACGAATCAAACCCAGTGACAACCAATCAATTGCTAAACCGGGCACGACCAAATCGTGTAACCAAATCAAAACTTCATTTAATTTTAGCAAAATGAAAACAATGTACAAGATCCACAAAACTATGACAGAGTCATTTCGAATGATGGACAGAGCTATTTGAAAACCAAACTCAATTCATTATATTGATCCTAGCAATTCACAAAACGAAATTGATATGGAAATTCATACCTGGATGATGAGCAGACAACTTGATCATGACATTTTGGAATTCACGAAGGCTGTAGCCGATTCGACATTCCTAAATACGATGGAACCAGTGGTTTTCTGCTTCTTGTCATTTGATTGAAGCTTGTCCCTTTGGCTTGTCAACACTGCAACTTGGTTTTCCAATGATTTGATTTTCGACTGTAATAAGGGAGCATCGGTATAGTAGCGTTCCAACCACACATTACATTGGTCGCATGACAATTGTCCGGGATTTGAAATAATAGTTGAGGGTTTGGTTAAATCACCGAGGGTTTGACTAGGAAGCTTGATCCCTGGGTAACTAGGATTGTATTTTAAGCACGGGGGCAAATTAGAAATGAAGTCATAGGGTGGCTCAGAGCACAGACCTTGGGAGTAAGGGTACTCACTAGCTAGGAGGCGTTCGATATCAGAGTCATAATATTCATTGAGGACTATGGGCTTCTACTCAGTGCTAGGTTTAGGTTTATTCCTAGAAAGTCTCGATATAAGTCGAGCATTCTTTTTACCTTTGCCGTCGACAGTAGGGTTACCTTTGACCTTTTTACTCATGGGCTTTTTTATAGGCTCAACCTTGTCTGCTAAGACGTCGGGTAGGTCGATATTAGGGTCGACCAAGGGTTTGGGAGAGGGCAGTAGGACATGGTAAGGCACGGGTGGCTCGACCTTAGTTTCACTAACCACAGGCTTGTCAATTTGGACAGGCTCTGTATCAGAAAAACCTTTTCGAGAGATAAAATCTTGCCAACTATCACTGTGAATATTTAAGTGGTGAACAACGATGAGTCTGATTAGGCCGTGGTGGAACAAGCTACTATCGGCCTTCTCTCTTTTAAACCTTTTAGCCATTTTGTATAGGCTACACTAGAAATAAAATGGCATATTCAATGGATAACCCATGAAATTCATTAACATTCAAAGGTGATAAAGAAAAACCAATCCATACCGACCCTCACAGGTCACGAATTGTTTAAACACTATCGAAATATCATGCCACTTGGTTTAAGCGTGGAAATCAGCATACCTCTGTCACAGGATGTAACCTTTCGTGAGACGAATAGTAGTGGCCATGGCACCTGCTCAACTTTAGAGTTTTTGAACCATCGCTGGCCCGTGGCTGCTAATCCTATGGCAGAGCTAATGAACTCTTCACTGATTTCAAGCTAAATGTCACCTATCTTGGCCCTACAGCCATCGAAAGTAAGGGCAAACTGTTGCGCAACAAACAAATTGAAACCCTCGAACCTCTTTACAAATGTGAGCCAACCATTATCTTGCAAATCTTTCCGAGCGTTATCGAACAATAGCAGGGCTTGATTACCGTTTGGCTCTATTCGCACCATCGGTGACATAGAGATGAGAAGAGAGTGGTCGATGTGAACGAGCCAGGGTTTGAACGTGGCATACACAAGAGCAGGACTCTCACGGGGTTACCGATGCTAGCAGAGGTGGAACAAGGATAAGGTAAGCATTAATGACATATCGTGCAAAGGTGGTGGAGCTATTTCTGCCATGCAGAATAGTCATTATCATGGTACAACCGTCGACGCTTAAAACTATTAAAGTCACAATGCATATGTATTAAAAAATCATGCCATCCAATCAACCAATGAAATGAATGGTAAGTGGATCAATCATTCGCGCGAGTAATAGTTATACCATAGTTTTAAAACCAAACAAAAAAATCTTAACCAATTCCAAGTGTTGTATGAAACAATTCACACTAAGGGTTTAAACCATAACACCAATGCTTTTTCATATAATGTGCCAAGTAAATTGATCAAATAACATGTAAATACAATTACCAATGCATCACAACTCAATCCCTCATGAAACGAAATCACATAATCCATCAAAGAATGTCAAATGAGTACAGATCAAAAGGGCTTTGCCAACTGCATAATGATAAGTAAAATGTAAACGCAATGGGCATATTGACAAGAAGGATAACGACAATTCAATAATGATTTTAATGCGACTTCAAAAGATAAAGTGTTCACGCTTACAGTCGTGAAAACAAAAACGAAGGTAAGTGTGCAAATATCGCAAAGAATAAAAGTGTCGTTTGTTTAAGAATTGCGACGAAAAATTAAGGTTTGCAAAACATTGGTGTAGGCAGCTTATAAGACAGTAGAAACATGTGAATTGGCTGCCAACAGATAGTTGGCATATGACGTGGCTTGTTTGCAGTGAATGGGATGGTGACACGTGGCCCAATCAATGGACGCCATGTGTCATTTGGATATTGGTTTAAAAGTTTTGTTGTTGGCCAGATTCAACCCCGTGACCTCCAGGCAGGGTAAAGCCTTGGGAAGGGTCGCCCAATCAGCACGCCCACATGTATTACTTAACATATATATGGGTTTAAATTTATTTGAGTTTGAAATGATGTGAAATGTTGTGCGGACCGGGCCGGGGCTAAGCCCCAGCCCACGGTTATATATATATGTCATATGACCATTGCTATGGGCGGTTAAACCCATGGTTATATATATATATATATGTTATGTGACCATTGTGGTGTGCACGTGTTAAAACCACGGTTATGTATATGGTTTAAAAGATTAAGCCCCATTTGTATTGCGCGCGGTCATGTGGTGGCCATGTGCCCATGGACCTTGGCAGTTAGGGTCTAGGCGCGCCCATAACCGTCCTACAGTTCACACCGTTTGTGCGGTTGCACCCGGTGTTGAGTTTTAACACATAAAAGCACGTGGGGGCTAGGTTGAGGCAACACGGGTGCATTTTGGCGATCCAGAGACAACAAGTTTGAAGGGGAACTTCCAGGAAGCCTATGTTCTTCAATTTTTGGCGAAACGAGGTGCCGAAAAAGCCCAGGTAGGGGTTGTTTGATGTTTTGAATCTATTGGAGCCATCTATTTGGCATTTTGAGCATTGTAAAGCACATATTTGAGCACTTTGAGAAAATAATACAAAAGATCCATTGGAAATTGGACCAGGAAATGTAGCCCAAGAGAGGGGTGAACTCCTTTATCATTTGTTGTGTTATGTGTTATCTGTTCACTGTTTATTGCTGCTATTTATATGCATATTGAATGAGTAATTTCTATAAAAAGTTGTGTTGCAAAATTGATCCATTTGTATTTTAACACATGAATTAAATCTTGCAAATAATTTCAAGAATACAAGTCTTCTTCATTTTTAGATCAAGTTGGTATCAGAGCATAGGTTTTTGAAGACTTGATTATTTTCAAGTGTTTTGTTTTCTGATGCTCACAAGGTTGA
>ML778797.1:753852-818683 GCA_009831015.1 Picea engelmannii | reverse complement strand
AAAAATGTGTGAGCTTTATCATGTGTAGGAATATGTGAAGGATTAATTCAAAAGACTTCTTGAATACTTCCTCCACCATTTCAAGATGTGAGGAGATAATTCAATCCTAATCCAAGGAGAAGATCATGGAGATTTGGTTGTCAAATCTTATCCAAGATATATGAGAGATATGTGTGAGGATTTGAAGGGATTATATTTTCTAATAAAGGGAAATGGGTTGAGAGAAAAGTGGATCTGTAATTATGAGATGTTTATCTTGTTTTCAAAGCTCTCATGTATAAAAGAGAGTGCCTTCTCTTCATGAGAGGGAATGAGAATCATTATTATGTATATTGAGGAGAGAATTATTATTATGTAGATTAAGGGAATTATTATGAGATAGGTTCTTGAGGAGAATTGTTATTATGTAGATTGGATTCATGAAGAGACTCCTTTTGTAAACCTGCTTGTTGAAGATTAATGCAAGTTTGGATTCAGTGATTTTGTCTCTCTTAGAAGTTATCATCTGTTGATCTAAAAGCTTCCATGTTGGCATCGGCAAGGGCCACCGATCCATCTTGGTAAGCTTATTGTAAATTGTTAGTGTAGATTTTCATTTCATGTATTTGTTATTTTGATTTCATGTTATTTTGTTTGATTTCACTATTCGAATTTGTTGCAAAGTGTGGTAATGCAGGGACAGTTGGATCTCCATATTTCACCATACACGAGCCTTAATGGAGCATTCCACTTGTTATTTTAGTTGCTCCAAGAGATATAATCAAAGTTCATATTTTCTTTTCATGAGCCATCAATGAACATGTCCATCACCTGAGCAAGAGCTTTTTCTTGTTTATGAGTTTTGCTTTCCAGCTTTCGAATTGTGTGAATATTGTCATTTTAAAAATTGTGTTGGTTTCTAAATGGTTTTCTTGTCTATATATACTAAACAAACATAGGAACCTATCTGTTATCAGCACATATAGTGCATCAACTCTACTAATTACGAATCTCGGTTGATAATTTATGTTTGGTAATATATTATGCAAATAATTGCACCAACATTTTGGCGTCGTTGTCGGGGAGTTGTAAACGGTAATATGTAGTATTTGTATTAGATTTATTTAATGGTTTTGGATTGGTTTTATGGATGACCTAAGGGCGGAGAGAAGATGGTAAGATGTGCGGGAAGAGCCCACACATCCACTTTGGTGGGGTTTCTCCAAAGTTAGGTTGTCCTCTTCCTTTTATGCAGAAGTGTGTTTCTCCTTATTTATGAAAAAGTGTGTTTTTATTTATGCAAATTTAGTTTTTATTTTTGATAAGTTAACTTGTGTGAATAGATAACCTGGTGACAGCAGGGTCTCAGTAACGCAAGGATTTCAAGTTTGGCATGTTTTATTTTTACAAATAGTTTTAATTTCTTAGCTTTAAATCTTTGATGATAAATCAATCTCCTTTTTCGATATGGTTTAACTATGAGTGTAATATTGGAACAGCTCACTCAAATCCTTGCAAAAGTTGGGATCTCCTCTTCTCACAAAGAGGAGATATTGACAGCAACCGAGGGCTTAATTACTCCTCCAACAACAAATGATGAATCAACATATGAAGAAGCTTGCATATTCAATGAAGAACAATTATGTGAGCAGGAGATCGAGGAGGATAACGAGGAGTTGTGACATGATATGAGGAGTGAAAACTATGCCTATGAAAGCATTATCGAACAATGGTTTCAAGCAGGTACCAGGTTAGATCCATTTAGTTTTTCTTTTTATTTTGTTAATTTACAGTTTGACACTTAATTTCGCACGTTTATGTATATTTTCGATTGTCAATTGTGAAATTCACAGTGAACATATTCTTATTACTGTTGTGCTTATGGTTACATTGGATCTTTGACTACACTTAATTAATCTCTAATTTTTAATTAGCATAGTGTAGGTAGGACTTTGCTTTCAAGTTTTTTTGAATAAGTATGCTCTCCTCCGCGCTTTGTGCGATCTTGAGGATCAGAAAGCAGGATGTCTCTAATGTTTTTAGGAATGAATTAGTTGATGATTTGCAAACATACTTAATCAATTTTTCATCTTCAATTTGCAATTCATTCTGTCTCCATTTGCTAATAAATATATTTTCTTTAATTTTATTTGAATTTGTTTTCTTTTTACGAATAATGCAATTAGAAAAAAAAAGGAGATAAAACACCAAATGCTTCAAGTTAAATTAGGATTCTCGTTTTTATTGTTTATAGGAATAAAAAAAAAAAAAAAAAACTTTTTATAATAAAAATTAAAATATTAAAATTTAGCTTTGTGATTGTGTCTTGATTTTATAGATTTGCAGGAATAAAACATTAAAATATATATAAATAAATAAATAAAAGCACACTCAGATAGGTTTCTTTATTCTTTATTTTATTTTTACAAGCAACCAGTCCGAGCATGAAACAAAAAATGCACTGATCATTCTTATTCCCAGTGTCTCAAATCATACAAAAGTCAACAAGACTTATTCAAACATTAAAAATTATAAATCAAGCATGTCCAATGAATATGGTGGCCATTCACTCTATCAACCTGAGAGTGGAACTATAGAACCAGAAAAGATATGTGAGGAGAAGAAACGATAATCTAATATGAAATGAACCAGATGGAGATCCAAGAACCCACACTTGATTTTCATCTCGGAGTGAATGGTTGTTTCAGATTCCAACTAATCAGAGAAAAAATCATAAGTGGACACACTGGATGGAGAGAAAGCACGATGCATCTAACTTAATCAAGGAAGGTGGCTCCTCCAAGCAAGATGGACCCAAAGATGACCATGGTCTTCTCTAACGTAGTTGTCTCTGCGACTCCACTGTTCGGTGGCAAAGCGGTGCCTTGGCCTGTGGCCAAGGGGCTGGATGCAGGAGTTTGATCAGCGGGTGATGAGGATGCACTTGGCGTTTTGGTGAATTCTGAAGGGGCAGAAGCTGGTGGAGATGTTATGGGTCAAAGTTTCTACTTCTGATGATTTTCAGGAGTGCGCTCTCTGTATTTGTATTGCCTGAATTGCTTTTCCTGCCGGACAAGAGTCATAGTGGGCAGCAAAGGTAAGTTTTATAACTGAATAAATTGGCAAGGAAGGGCCGCAATATCCTGGGCGATTCTTGTCGGGATCGGTGGATGAGAATGAAATATAGATATGAA
The DNA here is from genome assembly GCA_009831015.1 of Picea engelmannii. Lineage (NCBI taxonomy): Eukaryota > Viridiplantae > Streptophyta > Pinopsida > Pinales > Pinaceae > Picea > Picea engelmannii. The sequence continues at coordinate 815,510 of ML778797.1, read as the reverse complement.
ATATCTCAAGATTTTGCGGGTGGTTGCAAGACTAAATCCCATTTATTTTTGATTTCGTATTAATATGATTTACAACAATATTATGAGATACGATATCCACCCAATATTTTGGCACCCAAATCTCGCACGACATCTGTTTAAATCTTTACGTATGATTCCTGCAAATACTGTTTTGATCAGTTGTTATTTAATTATATCCTCCATATGGATAAATAAAGATTGAAATCTGTTTCCAAGCCGCAATAGTATTCTTGATTTCTATTGAATCTCAATGGGCACAAGCTCTCATCACAAAAGTACTCACAAAAACCCTGATCCTTGTTCTCAGGGTGAGATCTACATTAACAGATATATTTAGCCCAACTGCGACTGCTTTATTCATATCCAGTCGTTTTCATTACTTACTTATCAACATGATGCGATTTGCTTCCACAAACTTCAATGGACTATTTATCTAAGCAGTTATAGGAGCCAGAAGAATGTCACCATTCGAGACGATGGAGTGGGATATCAATCCTGAACATCCCCAAATGATAATTGAACATACTTTTATCATATCATTGGCTACTCTGGTAATTTGATTCCACCCTAGCCATTTGAAATCTCCACAAGGAAACTCGTCTCACTTTGGCAACTTTCGAGTCACTTTGGCACCACTTGTCGGGTCCTTTTCTTGTGCCTCTACCAGAAGAGTATCCTCCCATATCTCATGCCATCAGCTCCATTGGAGAGTCGCCGTGGTAACCACTGTCTATGTCTCCGAGATACCCAGCTTGCAGCGCTGCATTTGCCTCCTGACCTGGGTCAGTTCACACATTACACACAGATGATTCATGGCTCTTGACCAAAATGCCTTCATAACTACTATCTTCTAAAGAATAATGGCACAAGAAAAACAACTGCAGTAGAGTGATTGTTTTGCAAGAAAAACATGTAAAGAAAGTGAGTATTATTAATATATGATGCATTATCTATGCAAAAATCTGGCGCTTTTTCATTGTCACTTAGCAGAATATGTATGTCAAATAATGAGAATATCACCTTGCAGATACTACTGTGACATGCACTATAAAGTTATTAAAAATGAGAAACCATATGATCGTATACCTAATTGCAGTGATGCAGATGCTTTACGACTTACTGGTATTGGAAGGAATGAATTTATTAATATCATGAACAAGTGCAGATCTAAGAAAATTATGTGGAAGCTTAACAAATCAATAGTTAAAGAGTTGATACCAATGCAGCCAGTTGACTTCCCAATTGAACCATGGTGGGGTGTCTGTCTTGTCGATTTTACCTTGGAGGAATTTTGGAAACTTACAGAGGAGGAGACATCAACAATAGATAAAATCTGCAAAGAGAAGAAAATTCATTTGTATTATTTGATCCTGAAATCATACGGGGTCTATATCGAAGAATATTAGTATACTTTGAAGTCCCTGTTTATCCAGATGACCATTTAAAAGTTTCAAAGCTTCAAAGATTTGTTTCAAACATGGAGAAATCATATGAAGATCCCACAGAAGAGATATTGTATGCACTTTTTGTGGTTCCAAGTGAGCATGCAACAGTTGCCACATTGGCTACAGCATTACAAGCTGATTTGTGTCATCTTTAGGCTGCTACATCTATTGTGTGCAGATTAGGATGGGCAATAAAAGTCATTGATCCTGCTTCTGTTCTTCAAGAGTCAAGTATGCCTGGATCCACAAGTAGTTTGATCAATAATGATGATGATGGCACTTATTTGACAAACCTTGGTGCTGAGAATCCTTTGAGTCGAAGAAATTCAGATTTCTAGGCAGATGTGTTGAGCAGTGATATCTTAAAGGTAGCTTGGAAATAATAGAAATAAACAAAAATATTTATTTATTTTCATTTTCTTTGGGTGTGTGATATAAAATAAACCAAAAACAATAAGAAACAAACAAAAAGAAAAACAATAAATACATAAAAAGCATAAAAATAAGAAAAAATGTATCAAACATTGCAAATGGACATTTCACTAATTCCTGACAACAATATCAAAACATGTTTTTATGATTAGCGTTAATTTGTTTTTCTTAAAGTCACTTCAACGATGAAATAAGCGAGCAATGACAACAGGTACAAAAACACATTTTATTTCTTTAATTTGCCGCATTCATACTTAAATCTAACATTTTTTGTTTTACGATGATCTCACAAATTTGATTGCAGGATTAGTACTAATTTTGATTGCAGGAATGAAGATGCTCGCATTCCATGCCACAGTGATTCTCAAGAATCGCAAAACTCTTCAGAAAAACATGTTTTATTAAAATCTTTAAGGAGATAAATTTTTCATCGCACATGTCATGACGTTTGTCGCTACACCACGATCTTTCATAAAACCAACTATGCCATGGCATGATCATTTACATTTCTCCTTCCAATCTTATTCGTCACCCATGTGGGAATCCACTTTCCATCACCTTATCCTTCATGACTTCGCATGTGCCTATATTTCTGAGTTGCATACATCCCTTAATCTTTTTCAGTTCATTTTTCCTTGTTAATAAAACTATCCATCTCCCTTTCCATGATTCTATTGCCTTGCCATAAATGTTGTTACTACTGAGATCATTCATATAGTCCTACCAAATCTTTTTACAAACTCACGTTGGCTGATGTGGGATTCCTTAAGGCCCACCTTTCAACAATTCTTGCCCCATAGACCTCAACACCTTATTTGGAATATAGACTAGAGTTCCTTTGGAGTACCTGGAGGCTTTCATACCTTAATGACAAGTTCTCTCGCTAACACTCATGGGAATACATCATTGTCCCTTGATCGTCAGATCTTGCAAGTGGCTCGACATCAGCTCATTCATTCGCACTTTGCAAGATGTACTTGAGTACCTTGGCACTCATTGACATCAATGGTGAGTTTGCCTCGCATTGGTTAACGACATTCATCAATGGTTGGTAATCCAATGACTTCTCTTCATGCTCAACATCGACACATTCATTCGCATGACTAGAATTATACCATCGGGTTTCATAGCAGGTAAAGACTATACACTTTTCCATGACTCCTCAGCAGTTACAACAACATGACTTCAGCTACATGAGAGTACTACAGTTCCACTTTCATACTTCCTCTTTTCCATGATTCATCAGCAACAGTTCAGATTCCTCCACTTCACATTCTCTGATCCAGTAGTTACAACAGTCGCAGCTACAACAGCAGTCACCTTTCACATGATTGTGCAACAATGACATCTTCCATGCTCCAGCATCTGCATCAGCCATATTCCTATTACATAGTTCATCTACTTTTTGGGTAAGTGGAGGTATGTTGTTTTCTACTCTTTAATCATGCAATTCCTTACATGCTAGAGTGAATGAATTTGTAAAATTCCCTCACCATGTTCCATTTCTTTTCTCCTTTTCATACACATAACCCATCTTCAGTTGGGGGGGGGGATATTCATTACCATTTGATTCCATTTACACATTCATCACCTCATATATTGATGACCAACATGTCTCGTTTGAACTACACTTTGTTGCACTTTTTGCAACTATTGATCTATCTTGGAATGATTCATAACATGAAGAAAAGGATTTCTTATGCACATTGATGGCTTATCATTTCCCATGCATGTGTGCTTAAAATATTATTACAGCGAGAATACAAGTAAACAAAATAAATGTTGTTTACACAAGAACCAACATTTTATTTTCATAACAACAAGAGAACAAATAATGAAATGAATATTGTTTACACAAGAAACAACATTCTCCATATTCATGGTTGTCACACAAGAACCAACCATAAGAAAATGTCAGTTGTTTCTTATGTATTTCACATCATGGAATGATTTCATTCAGAAGCCAAAAGTCTTAAAGAATAACCATGAAAGGTTGCATGAGAACATGCCACAAGATCAGTTGGGGGGGGAGGATTTTCATCCTCTTTATTGTTAAAAAAATATAATCATGCATAACCAAAATTGAAAAGAAGAGTTTTTTTTTTTTGCAAGGTTGCATGAGGACATGCAACAAGTTCAGTTGGGGGGTATGTTGAGTCTCATGATTGTTGCATTTTCATCCTCTTTTCCTTTCAGCATTCATCACATTTATCCATATTCTACCACTCCATAAACCATTCATTAATACCATTTTCATAATTAAATATTGGTTTAACATTATTATTTTCCAAATCATTTATTTTAGTATTAAAAGGGAATTTGTGATTAAATATTAGAAAATTGACATGTTTTCATATATCTCAAAAATGTGTGAGCTTTATAATGTGTAGGAATATGTGAAGTATTAATTCAAAAGACTTTTCGAATACTTCCGCCACCATTTCAAGATGTGAGGAGATAATTCAATCCTAATCCAAGGAGAAGATCATGGAGATTTGGTTGTCATATCTTATCCAAGATATATGAGAAATATGTGTGAGGATTTGAAAGGATTATATTTTGTAATAAAGGGAAATGGATTGAGAGAAAAGTGGATCTGTAATTATGAGATGTTTATCTTATTTTCAAAGCTCTCATGTATAAAAGAGAGTGCCTTATATTCATGAGAGGGAATGAGAATCATTATTATGTAGATTGAGGAGAGAATTATTATTATGTAGATTAAGGGAATTTTTATGAGATAGGTTCTTGAGGAGAATTTTTATGGTGTAGATTGGATTCATGAAGAGACTCCTTTTGTAAACCTACCTGTTGAAGATTAATGCAAGTTTGGATTCAGTGATTTTGTCTCTCTTAGAAGTTATCATCTGTTGATCTAAAAGCTTCCATGTTGGCATCGGCAAGGGCCACCGATCCAGCTTGGTAAGCTTATTGTAAATTGTTAGTGTAGATTTCCATTTCATGTATTTGTTATTTTGATTTCATGTTATTTTGTTTGATTTCACTATTCGAATTTGTTGCAAAGTGTGGTAATGCAGGGACAGTTGGATCTCCATATTTCACCATACATGAGATTTAATGGAGCATTCCACTTGTTAGTTTAGTTTCTCTAGGAGATAGAATCAAAGTTCATCTTTTCTTTTCATGAGCCATCAATGAACATGTCCATCACCTGAGCAAGAGATTTTGCTTATTTATTAGTTTTGCTTTCCAGCTTTTGAATTGTGTGAAGATTTTCATTTTTAAAAGTGTGTTGGTTTCTAAATGGTTTTCTTATCTAGCTATACTAAACAGACATAGGAGCCTATCTGTTATTGGCACATATAGTGCATCAACTCTACTGATTATGAATCTCGGTTGATAATTTATGTTTGGTAATATATTATGCAAATAATTGCACCAACACTTCCAAAAGACCTCCATTTATCAGGCAACAAAGGGAAAACATAGGTTGGAAAATAAAGCCAAAACAAGAGGCAAAGACCCTTGACACTTTAAATCCCATTGTAATGGTTATCACAAAGGGATCATGATGGTGTTTTCCTTGCGAAAATCCTCATTCGAAAGATGAATGCCCAAGCCAAAGGGAAGAAGAATATTCAAGATCTATGGACAGGTTGAACGTCATTGATACAAATTTTTCCCTCCGTGATGATGAGTACATGGATATTACAAATGAAAAACTTGAGGAAATCAGGAAAAGGGTAGATAGACAAGATTGATTCAAATTTCTAAATGAAATGGACGAATTCTTGAAGGATAAGCTAAGAAAAAGGGAAATCTTGACATATTCAAGAAGAAACAAAGCACCATCTCCACCACCTCAAGCCGCAAAAGAAGTGTTAGTCCCTCCACATCAAGCAACAAAGGAAGTGTCTCCACCTCCTCCACCTCCAATTCATGACTTACTCCCATATCCTGCACTAGCAGACGAGGAGCTTCGCTTGAATATAGATGTACCAATTATGATAGGAAAGATGAATATGTCAGTACCCCTTGTGGAAATGTGCAAGATTTCTTCTGTGAGAGAAGAAGTTTTGAAAACTGTGAATGTACAAGATGAGGCTCAATGACTTGCATCTAAAGGTTCAACGTCTCACTTTTGAGGCCCAATGTCACCCTTTAGGGCATGAAGTCACCCTTCTAAGGGATTTATTTTATGTATTTTCATATTTTGTAAGTTGTAAAGGAAAATAGAGGAGGTCAACCTCATTTTAATTTGTTGTTGAATTTTTATGTGGATAGATTAGGATTAGATGACCTTGTATAAATAAAGGTCATGTCACTCACATTTTATCATCACTTGAGAATTACATAAGACTCTTGGTTGAAATTTTTTCCCTACTTGGAAAATTCGCTATCTCTCTTCATTGGTGCATTTTGGATGGAATAATTGTCTATTGGTGAAAAAAGTCTAGCACTATCTCTTATATTCTTTTTCTTGGCAATGTTGGTGGAATATCTTTAATAAGTAATGGTTTTTCATGTTATCTCTTGTATTTGGTAAGGAATTTATGTAATTGTATGTGTTTCTTATTACTTTCAAGGTTGTTTTGTCAAACCCTTGGAGGAGTATAAAGGCGTACACCCTCCATCAAGGACCTCTCTTTTATTGGCATTGAAAAGGCTATCTAAAAGGTTGCTACAAGGAGTAAAAATGCTTACACCCTTGTAGATTTACCTTGCTAAGGATTGTTTAATATAGGGAGTAAAAAGGATTACACACCTAGAGGAGTTACACACCCTATCTCATAAACAAGAGACTCCATTAACCCAATAGATAAGACACTAGTATATTTGCATTGGAGATTGAATATTCATGCATTAGTAAATGTGATTTCAAGGAGATTGAATTGCTTAAGTTTGGATTTAATTTCCATATGTTATATGCCTTCTTTTTCCCTAAGGGCATATTGATTTACTAAGTGATTGAGATTTTGTAATAAACATTAATCTACAACCAATAGGTCTTTATCAAACTCATCTTTCTCTTACTCTTTACTCCCTTTTCTACTGCTGAAATTTACTTGTAAGGCTTGGTAATTGTTCTACTAGTTATAAGCCATTTTTTGGGTGGTTTGCCTGTTGATTTTAGTGTCTAGAATTTGATGTTCTATTAGAATTTTTCTATACCCATAGGGAAGTTACAAATACTTGATAATAAATCTCATTTACAACCTCCTCTTACTGTTAAAGTTTTGGTTGAAATATTGGAGGATTGTCTACTCATTTTTAGTCTAATTTTCCAACATCACATACTTGATTTTGATAGTTTAATTTGTAGCCATTATAACTTATTTAATGCTGATATATATTTCCATACTGTTGCAATTTTGGGACAACAAGGTTTTGTTTCTTATTCCCCATTGGTTTTGAGGCTTGTATCTTCGAATATTTTCTTGTTCGAGGCATGTCTAACATTGTTTTACAGGTACACAAAACTTGGAAACCATTTACCATCTCACAAGATTCTTTTCCGAGCCTCTTTATTATCTTTGAACTTGACCCATAGGGGTACGCTTCGAAATATTACCTTCTCCCATTTCAATCCCCCTAGGTTCACTCGGGAAGCCTCCCTTGTGAGGGACTTGTCCTTCACTAAAATGAGGGGTACATCTATTGAGGTGATAGAGATAGTTGTTCCCAATTGTGTCTCACTTTCGTGGTTTGGTTTGGGATTTTCCCAAACTAAAAATTGTGCGATAACATGTCTAACAAAGTGGTTAAGGTCCAATATACAGGGTTTGATGTTCTAAGGGTAGTGTCCCCCATTATTGTTTGTTGATATGGAATCATTGAGTTGTTTGCATTGAACACAAAGATTATCATTTGAGTGATTAAGATCAGTTATAAAAAAATGTATACTTACATTGAAATATCCTATTCAGAATGGTATTGTTAGAAATTGGGATGACATTGAGGAGATTTGGCATCACACATTCTACAATGGGTTTCTTAGAAAGAACATCATGAACATATTATTAAAGCTCCTCTTAATCCCAAGGAAATAATAGGCATGATGGCTTAGATTGTGTTTGATACTTTTACTATTAATTTTATTTATGAAGCAACGACATGATGTCTCAAACCATGTTTGAGACTTTTACAAGTAGAGTGATCACAATAAAAAAGGCTCATCAAGGAATGGATTAGACTAATTTTATATTAATTGCTATATATAACTATTGGTTATAGGACATGGTTTTCAATTAAGTATTCCAAAATTATATTTTTAGTAGTTTTGTTGATGCATTAGATTCACATGTGAATTTTGAAGCATGCACAGGGGATGGAGGAAAATCAGATGGGCACTTTCAGATTCTTGATTTGTTGATTTTTCACAGTTTCTATTTTTAGAAACTTGGTATTTTTCAATAGAAGAAGATGGTATATTTGGATACCCATTGGGTGATAGGCTTATCGTTATTAAGTTAAGTATTATTCCATACTCAATTGTATTGTAGAAAACATATTTTACTGTAGAAAGGTTGATTGCATCTCCATAAATGTGTTGGATGGCTTAATTCAAGCCAATAACTATTTTTGAGGTTTGATTAACAACCATTCTATAAAGAGCAAGGAAAAATGAAATTATAAAAAGAAATGTGAGAAATGTGCATTGACTATATTTTGTTGATTCACCCCCAACCCCCTTCGATGACTTCAGGGAAGACCCAATTGTAGATTTAACTAAATAGGCCTTTGCATTTAACCAACATATTGGTATCTTTAAATAAATATGCATTTGCATGCAGTCAAGTACTGACCCAACCAAACCAATTTTTTTGATGAATCCTTCAATGATTCAATGATCATGGAAGGTATATTATAACACATTAAGAGGAGATTCCTAGATGTGAGGGTACACTATTCTATCCATTAGTAGATAAAACATATAGGAATGTGGATTCTTTATTTAGTTGTGATTTAGAAACCTAGGAATGAGAGAATGTCTTACTGGGCAACATTTTTCCTTATAATTTAATTTGCATTGTGAGATTGTTCATTTATGCTCTTTCATTTTTTTTTAATGAATGTTGCATATGAGACACCATCAAACATAGTGAAAAAAATAATTCCCAGGGTTCTATTCATGTCGAGGTTTGAACCTATTTCACCAAAATGGCAACAATCTCATCCACATACACTTTAATTAATTTCTTCTCAAGTATTATCCATTTTCATCAGTATTAATTTCTACAATATACTACGAGTCCATGATGTGAGGACTTTGGTGGTTCAAATCTTGATTTGTGGAAACCTGCTACCCATATTCTGTGCCAAACTTTTAGTGCTTCTAGTCGTGGTCGTAATTTTGACATGTTCAAGAAGATATATCCAAAGAAGGTTGATAGCTTGGCTCAAATACGATGAAATCATTTAGTGTTCGTTCATTACAATTGTCATATTTGAAAAAAAATGATCTGTAAACCGTCATGGATATTCCAGTGGGTAGTTCGTCACAACAAATCTAATAAAATACCAAAATATTTACTGTGAAGGTTAATTTCCTTTAGATCTAAAATTATTTAATTACTGGTGTTGTGCTTAAAATGTATGAAATAGATGAAATGTGAAAACTAGAGAAACATAAATAAATACCCAGACACCATACACAAATAAACAAAAGATATAACCTGGTGTTGATGGGGAAGAATTTCCCTTCAACAATAAGGGGTAGTCCCTAGTACATGGTTCTAATTAGACTATGCACTGTTTGGTTTTGGAGACCCATCTAGTTTCTAGCCCGATTGCCATTACTAGTTATGAGGGGTGATTGGATGGTTGGTGAATGCAATGAAAATGCAAATGTGACCTAACTAAGTGCACAAATAATTCTAAACTAACATATCCTAGCTAAGATCATTTAAAGTAATCAATTGAGCAGTTGTAAATGAAACTAATCCCCGCAAATAACTTCACCCAGATAGTTGTTATGAAGCAACAAGGTTAGACAACACATGTATGCAGAAACATAACTAGATTAGTCTAAATCATGAAATTACATACATAAGAAACTCTTTATCTCAAGGAAAAATATAAGAAAGAATAAGAAAAGATGCACTAATAATTCAATTTTCATAAGAGAAATCTATATGAAAAAATACATATTATGGCACATGTAAACAATACACAGTTAGTTTCAAATAGTTTACAACAAACACCATTTACAAGAGTTCTTCTCTCCAACAAAATTGGCCCTGAGGGCTTCTCAATTTTGGTTAACATAATAGTTTCTCCAAAATAGTTTAGCGAATGTAGAATGCTTGAAGAGCCCTTTCAAAATGGGCCTCTTCCTTTACTTACAGAAATTATAGTAATTGTTGAAAATGTCTTATTGAATTCCAAAAGAAGCAGTTACGAAACCTTTTAGCTTCCCCCTCAATGGCTATTGACATGTGTAAGAATAAGGATGAAACTGATGGCAGTTGGAAAATGACAAAATAAACTATAGTTGTTAACAAATTCAAATTTGTTTTTGTGTCTTATTCGTGGATTCTTTGCCTTCATGTATGCTTCCCTAACCTGGTACTTCCCATTGAGTGATATGATCTTGCGATACAAAAGTTCCTCTAGGCTAGTTGTGTTGGACGATGAATTATCGGTAAGGGTATTCATGTCTCTTGTTAGAGTGGCCATGAATGCCTAAATAATTGTCTGAACATTGGTCGATTGAACGAGGTGTTCTTCCATTGCCTCAATTGTTACCTTCATGGTTTCTTCAACTCTCTCCCTTATTTGATTTATATTATGTTGGATGTGTTCAAGGATCTATTCCATTGCAATGGTTTTCTCGAGCTCCATAATGGGAGGAAGGAGACCCGTATGTGTTAAGACTTGTGCGTCTTTGTTGATCCGGATTTAGGATCGGAACGAACTGATTAATAGACTGAATGCAATAAACATAGGATATGAAGAACAACAAAGATATCCAGTGAACAATATCTTCTATTGAATAAATGAAATAGGATGAAACTGTAAACTGCATAATTGAAACACTTGCTCAAATGGTGGTAGTTATCTCTAAGAAGAGATGTGGCTACTACATGCATCTTTCTGAGTAGAAATGATTACAATGAGGCTCCAAAGGCATTTTTGATATTACTCATGAATTCCAAAACACTAGAAATCCAAAAAACTAACCCTAGGAGGTGAAACACCAAAATTCATGTGGGCCCCTATGGGTAAGTTGGTACCTCAAATTCATGGGGTCGTAAATTTTTCATACAACCTATGTTTTAGGCGCATGATATCCCATTGGAAAGGTATTTCAGATAACTACACATTACATCGTCAAACTTTGACTATGTCTATAGTTTGATTATGGCGAGCCAATAAATCATTGTTTAGGGATCCAAAACGACCCTGGAAGTACAACAAGATGTGCTGACATGAAAAAATACAAAATAATGTAGTTGGATTAGATGAGAGGCCACTAGTATCCACCTGGAAGATGTGTAGGGCTTCAGACAACCCCAGAAGTGTAGAACCCACAATTACAAAGAAGTACAAAAGAACGTGTTGAACTAAAAAAGGACAAGAGGAGTCTGTTGGAAGAGGTGGGTTGCCACCAATATCCATATGGATCAATCCTCCCCCCTTAGGAAGAAATGGTCTCCATTGCATTGAGTTCCCCCATCAGGTGAGGAAACTTTTGGTGGATTTGGCCCAGGGTGAGCCACTTTCCTTGGTGTAGGAGCTTCCCTGCCTTGACAACCTGATAAAGTTGGATCCTCTGCTGGCGAGTGCCCTTGACCTATGTGTCCACTATTTGATCAGTGGATGCTTGCTCCGTGCAGTAAGGGTTGAGCTATGTTGGTGTCAACTATTCCAAAATCTCTGAGGTGTCCAATAATGGTGGAAAATATGGCCAAAGGAGGTCCACATTGAACATTGGGTGCAGGACAAGGAAGGGTGGAGTGTTGAGCTCAAAAGTACTACTACCCACATCCTTGGTGATAGTGTAAGTCCCATAACGAAGTGGGAAGAGCTTCCAATGGGGCTCTATGAGACGCTCCTTTTGCAAATGTAACCAGACTTTGTCTCCAACCTGAAACTGGTGCGTTACCCTATGTTGATCATGACATTGCTTATACTTAGCATTGGATTTCTGCAAAATATCCTAGACTTGTTGGCAGATGTGTTGAAATCGCTCAATGAATCTAGTGGATTTGTTAGTCTTAGAATGAACATGGGAAGAGTCTTCTTGTGTGGTGGAAAGAGGTAGTGCAACATCAATGGGACCCAAGGGTTGGAATCCCAGCCCCACTTGAAATGTGCTATGGATGGTGGAGCTATGGAGAGCCCTATTGTAACTGTGTTGAAAATAGGGGAGACTCCCATCCCATGTATGTGGATTCTTAGAGTTGTACATGCGTAGGATGTGCACAATCATCTGATTGATGACCTCTATTTGGTCGTCTGTTTGGGGGTGGAAAGCAGTGGATTTAGTGATTTTGGTGTCCAACAGTGACCAGAGACTTGACCAAAATGTGTTGAGGAACCTGTTGTCCTGGTCAAAGATGATGGTATGTGGTATCCCAAAATGGACTCACACTCGTTCGAAGAATATATTGTAAGTATCTTCCGCTATGATATTCTTCTTGCAGGCTGTAAGGATGGCCATCTTTGAAAACCGATCAATGACCACAAATACGCGGTCATTTCCTTGCTTGGTACTGGACGTAAGGCCATACATGTAATCCATTGATATGGATTCCAAAGGCTTATCGGGAGTATGAAGAGGGGTGTATAAGCCTTGCTTCTTGATGGTTGGCTTGGAAATGGCATAGGTATTGCAAGATCCGATATACTTGCTAACGTCTTGTTGAATTTTTGGCAAATAAAAATGTTTTTGAAGAATGACCACAATTTTCTCCATGCCAAAATGTCCTGCCATCCGACTGTAGTGGGATTCCGAAATCATGTTTTCATGCCTGCTTGCAATAACATAGAGATGGCCCAGATGGCATAATATTCTATTTTGAATGTGAAAATTGGTGACAGTCGTGCCTATACCCAAGAGCTGATAGGTGGTGGTGAAGTATGGATCTTGTTGATAAATTTTGGGCCACTCAGATACCTCATGTCCACAGGAATGGAGCAAAATGGTGAGTGAAGCCACAGGAGGTCGACTGAGGCAGTCAATGATGTGATTTGAGATCCCTGTCTTATAATTTATGTTGATATGGAACTGTTGCAGGTAGGTGGACTGCTTCTGATGGCGATCGTTTTGCAATTTCCCCTGTGTCTATATGAACTGCAGAGGCTTGTGATTAGTGTGGATGATCATCTCCTTTCCCAGAATGTAATGTTTCCATTGACAATATGCTTGTACAATGGAATAAATTTCCTTTTCATAGGTGGGGTATTTTCAGACAATATCTAAGAGTGTCTCACTATGGTATGCCACCAGATGACCGTGCTGAGTGAGAATTGTGCCTACAACATAGTCAGATGCATTAGTCTCAATCTCAAACAATTGTTGCAGATAGGTCAAGGAGAGTACTAGAGTAGAGCACAAGCGATGCTTTAGATCATAGAATGTTTGTTGTTGTTCCTTCCCCCACGCGAAATTTTTTCTGCCACCGCCCTTGGTCACCTGGCTGAGGGCCCATGCAATATGGGAGAATCCCAACATGAACTGTCGATAGAAGTTGGCCAGTCCCAAAAAGTTCTGAAGATCGGTTAGCGCGGTTGGGGATGGTCAGTCACGAATGACTTGGATATTAGTTGTATCAACATGTATCCCATGCTCATCAACAATGTAGCCTAAGTATTGGACCCTGTTCATGCCAAAAGAGTATTTTTCCAAGTTGGCATATAGCTTGTTCTGCTGCAGAGTGCTTAAAACCTACTGAATATTCCACATTTTCTCCTCCCAAGTTCTTCTTAAGATGAGGATGTCATTCAAACACACCACCATAAAAGAGTTGGTGAAGGGTCTCAATACATCATCCATCAACCTCATGAAAGTGGTTGGTGCATTTGTTAATCCAAAGGGCATTACCATCCATTCGAAGAGACCTTCTTTAGATTTGAAGGTTGTCTTCCATACATCAATTGGTTCGATGAGAACCTGGTGGTAGCCACACTTTAGGTCAATATTGTTGAAGATATTTTCCCCCTTGAGTTGGTCAAGAAGGTCATCAATCCTGGGAATTAGGTACTGGTCCCTGACTGTGATTTTGTTTAGGGCTCTGTAATCAATGTAGAGTCACCACGTCCTATATTTCTTCTGCACCAGTACAATTGGGCTTCCGCAAGGGGAGGATTTGGGTCTATGTTCCCCTTTTGAAGAAGGTTTTGGATTTGATGCCTAATTTCATCATTTTCCATCAATGAGCAACGATAGACTAGTCCATTAGGTAGAGGTGCACTGAGGGTTAGATCAATTGGATGCTTGACTTGGTAGTGCATCGGTACCCTGGTGGGTGAGGAGAGGATGTCTCTGTATTCTTCCATGATCTCGTCCACTTGCTTCTATTGCAAAGAGAGGCTCAGTGTAGAGACGACAAATGTGGTAGTGACCTTATGCTCACTGTGAGCATGGATCACAAATAAGATGAACTTCTCGGTTTGTGAAATGACCTTACTATATTTCTTAACAAAGATTAAATAAATAGTGGTAGGTGACGCTACCTCTGGTATCCTGCACAATTGTCTACCCAAAGTAATAATAACACTGCGGGGCTTAGACTCATACACAACATGACGCTTCCACAAATATGGTTGTCCTGAAAGAACATCACAAACTTCAAGGGGTGAAATATCACACAATACCTCATCTTTGAAAGGCTTGATGTCGTAGGGCAGACGACATTGTTGGCTAACACAAATATCTCTACCTTCGTGAAGCCAACCGATGGTGTAGGGATACAGGCGCAGTGTCATTGGCAGGTCCAACCACTTGATGATCTCTATTGAAATCAGGTTCTTCTAACTGCCGCTATCGATAATGAAATGAAGTGGAGCCCCATTTACCCACATCTATGAGTGAAAGAGGTGTTCCCCTTCCTCTGGTTATTCTGGTTCACTTGGCCATAATTTGGTGGTAGTGACAATGGAATTGGGTTCAACATCGATAATCCACTTCCCTCCTTTAGGATTTGATTCAGAATCAGAATTGGCCTCAGACTCAAAAGCTTTCAGCTCATGAACGAGTGACTGCTTGGAGCGACATTCTTCAGTGTTGTGCCGAGGGATTTTATGGTACTCACACCATTTTCCCGTGTCCTTCTTTGTCTTCTCATTGCCCTTCTTGTGTTGTGGCTTGGAATGGTTGTCCTGAGAGTGGCCATATTTGTTCTATCTTTTACTATGTGGGTTGGGGCCACCTTCCCCCTACTTCGACTATGAGGAGTTTGCAGATCCAAACTCTCGACTCTTCTACTTAAATTTTTGCTCAATCTTGACAACATATCTTTAAGTCGTACCCAATTAGATGATTTCAAGAAACTCCATTTATGTTTGAATGTATCTATGCAAATAGTCGTGGTATTTGAGCAGTAGATGTCACTCAGAGTCTTTAATACCCAATTTGGTGTGCATGGTATGGAAAATATTAGTGAAATCTGGTACTGTCTGGTCCCTTTCTTGACGCAAGGTAGTCCATCTAGTGTACTGGTCCTCATAGCTTCCAACAGGGTAGTATTGTTTTTTAATGGCATCTCGGAAGGAATCCCATGTAGGGGAAACCACAAATATTGCAAATTCCTCTATGGCCCTTTGATCAGAGTAAGTTTCCCACCAATCCTTAACATGGGGGATGGCCTTGAGGAGTGAAAAAGTAATCTTTTCCCTATCGGAAAAATTGTGGACCAAAAAATACCCTTTGAGTAGATTCAACCATTTATCTACAACATCCACATCTATCAATCCTTAAAATAATGGAATATCAAAATTTATGTGTACCTCGAAGGGGGTTGCATGGCCGCTTTATGAATATGCTTCTACTATGGGCAGCCGCCGAAGGATCTACACAATTTTTTCCATCATTTTGTTCCTTTGTCACGCAAGGGCTTCCTCGAGCAAGATTTTAAAAGGATCTCCTTTTCCATCATCTTTCTTTTCATCTCCCATGGGTTTTTGTCGAGCTTGGTGCGACTGATATTGCAATGATTTGATTGGTTGGAGTACCAACTTCTTGTACCCAGATCTTGTTGGGGACATGCACGAAGAAAAATAAATGAAGAGTAGACCGCTCTAATACCACTGATCTAGATTAGTAGTGGAATAAACTAATTAACAGACTAAATACAATAAACACAGATATATGAATAACAACACAGATATCAAGTGAAAAATATCTTCTATTGAATAAATGAACTAGGATCAAACTGTAAAACTGCAGAACTGAAACACTTTCTCAATTGTTGGTAGTTATCTATGAGAAGAGATGTGGCTTCTACATGCATCCGTCTAAGCAAAAATGATTACAATGAGGCTCCAGAGGAATTTTTGATATTACTCATGATGCCAAAACCCTAGACATCCAAAAACCTAACCCTAGGAGGTGAAACGCCAAAAGTCATGTGGGACCCTATGGGTAAGTTGGTACCTCAACTTCCTGGGGTTGTAACTTTTGCATACGACCTCTGTTTTAGGCGCATGATAGCCCATTGGAAAGGTATACCAGAGAACTACACATTACGCTGTCAAACTTTGACTACGTCTATAATTTGACTGTGATGAGCCAAAAAAACATTGTTTATGGATCCAAAATGACCCTGGAAGTACAACAAGATGTGTTGACATGAAAACATACAAAATAAGCCAGTTGGACTAGGTGAGAGGCCACCAATATCCACCTGGAATATGTGTAGGGCTTTAGATAACCCCAAAAGTGTAGAACCCATAATTACAAAGAAGTACAGAAGAACGTGTTGAACTAAAAATGGACAAGAGGAGCTAGCTGGAATAGGTGGGTGGCCACCAATATCCATCTGGATCATTTATGGATTTACACGTAGATTGCAAGTGAGCTTGTCATTTCCTTTTATGCTCTTTTCCCCACTTGTTGGCATCGATCAAGGGAAGCATATTTAATTCTTATTTATACTTCTGAGGGGAAGGGAATCCCGACTGGAGCATCTAGGTTCTCGACAATCCACCTTTTTATATCATCCAATCCCTCCTGGATGGTGGAAAACTAGACATTTTTTACTTGCAACCGATTATGTTGATCCATTATTTTAGTTGACAAATGGTGGAAGACATGAAGATGGGAATTAATATCTGTAATAGTCTCCTCGAGCTACCTCCTTAGTTTTTTAGCACATGTTTTGATTTCTCTTTGACTGCCCTCATCTTTTCTTGCATGCCTGAGATATTCCTCTAGTTCTCTAATCCTGACATCCTTTCCTTTGTTTTGGAGGAATAAATTGTTTAGTTTCCACTCTATTGTTGTATTGAAGGTGGTTCCAACAAATGCTATGGAGATCAGGTCCTTACTAACGTCCTTTTCCACTGTGGTCTTTGTGAGGACTAATACTAGGTTGGCACAAGTGACTGGGACCTTCCTGACCTGTTGTTTAACAATTATGCCCATGGATTTGTCAAATTTGAACTTCTTCAAGTTCACCACTTTGTTGGGTTTGTAGGGTATGCAAAGACCCAACTCCATTCCACCGAATTGAAGATGAATGCTGGGAAATTTCATTGATGTTTTCAAGATGTCAGTTTCCATAGGTGAGGCATCATTATTTAGAGCCTCTTAATCCCTTTTTCATTGCTCTTCTTCAACTTCCTTAGTCGTAGCTTCGTGTATTTCTCTTTGTTCTGTCGTTGTTTCTTCTGTTGTCTCCTTTTCAACTGCTACTTTCTCAATCGATGTATTTGCTTATTATTCTACTGGTGGTGGTGGTGCATCAAATTCTTCTTTGGCCTTGGCCTCTTCTATCTTTATTTTATTTTCAACAATGTCTTCTTTCTTTTCCTGAACCTTTTCTTTCTTCCTTCGCTTCTTGTCTTCCACTATTTCTTCCTCATCTATTGATCTGTAATGTGTGGATGTTGTTGTGACATATGATTTTGTTGCTGCCTCTTCTTCGTCTCTTTTCCATGCTTCTTCAAGAGATTTCTCTTCATCAATGATCCTTCCTATAGTTTTTTCCTACCTCTTGGAAATAAATTCATCACATGTCTGAGAATGGTAGTGAACTTCTTCTTCCTCCCAGGTGGCTGAAGTGTATTCCCATGGGTGTTTGTACTTGTTTCAATGTTCCAGGACTACTTTGTTTGAATCATGTATCCAAAACCTTTCTTCTCATAAGTGGAATGATAACAACATGTCCAATTCTACTTGGGCTTACTTAATGCTTTCGAACAAGTATGAGCTGACCAAAAATGACAACGTGGGACATATAGCCTTCTTGTCTCGATATAGTATTTCCCTGACTCCATGGATCATAGTTTGTTATGTGATATTTTGAAGCACTAATCCATCGGGCACAAATATTGGGAGAAAATGGGGAGCTTTGGTAGCTTCCTATACCCTTATGTAAGTTTTGTGCTCCATGAGGTACTGATCTGCAATCTTCCAGCTTATTGCCAATGCTTTATCATTCATACACAGATTTGGTGCACCAAATATGAGCTCATAGAGAGGTGATACGAAGTGATCACAGATCATGTGGTACTTCATCCTGTATTTGTGCTCCCATAACAATTTGTAGTAAATATACATAAACGGATTGATTGGATTCCAGGCCCAACCCAACTTGGGATATTGATGGCGCATGCACATAATATCCAAAATATAAGAATACATGTGAAATATTGGGAATTGGTCGGGATCAGTCTCCTTGATGACTATGATGGACTATGATAGGGTTTTTGACAGGATGTCGACCCAATTGAATGACGATCCTTCAACAACACAATAATATATCAGAGGAATAAGGGATAAAGTGAATTTATAAGCATCTTGTTCCCCATAAATCCTACATAGCATCGCCACAATGCATTACTATGGATTTCTTAGAAAAGTGGTCAGATATACACCAGGCAGTCTGAGCTTGAACATTTTATCTGGCTTGTACTAGATCTTGAATAGATCCTTTGTCTTGTGTGGGAACTTGCTAATGAGTTCATCATCCAGTGACTGAGTTCCCTTTTATAAATGGTAATACTTGGATATGTCAGTGGCTTGGAATGGGGCTATGGGTTGTCCCTTAGCATTAAGTATATATCAGTTTTCAAGGGCTACGTGATTGAGGATCCATGAGATCCTGTCTGCACAAGGGAAAATTGTTGCACGAGCCGACAACCTGTGCAATAATGACCTCCATATGTTCATGAAGATTTTGAGCTCATCCCGATCTTCAACATCCACAGTAAATTTTTTCTTCTTGAACATCCAAAAAAATTCACCCCATTTGAATGAAGTTCCCCCTTTCTCTAAGAGTCATTTATTATCATCATAGACTACCCCTGGGTTGTTAAGTTATTCCTCATGTTAGCTCCCACTTATAGAAGCTTCTATCATGTGTACTTTGCTTGTAGGTTTCTTGTGAGGTGGGATATTTGAATCTACGACAAACAGACTCATTATTAGTGCACTAAATCAATGATAACAGAAGATATGACAATAGAAACAAAATATTAGTTATGATAATCATGTGAATCATTGGGATATTGAGCAGTAATAGGGGTTCAAAGATGAATCTATCAGTGTGAACTTGTGTTATTACTTGAGGAACTACTAATTCCAATGCCAGGAGGAAAGTCATTGTCTGAAGAATATAGGATGATGGGAGACATGGTGAAGGTTCGAGTGAAATCTGGTTTAGTTTGGGTGAACTGGAATAGTTGATGATAACTGTGCCTCTAACGTCCCCAACCTCCCAAGCTGGTCTATGCCACTACAAACCTCAACTTATGTTGTTCTAACACTAATCGGTAGCATCCATACTCATTGTTGGACAATGCCACTTGAACATCTTAGTGCACGTATACCACTTACAACACACCATGTTATGAGTAGTATTAAATTATTTACTCACAATCTTAAGGAATTATGCCCAAACCCAAGATGGGTCTCTTTCAACGAGTAAACTTCTTTTAATATAATCATAGCATCAGAATAAACGAAAAAATCTACTGCATGCATAATCCTTCAGAGCACCAATACGTTGTTGTGCATGCAATTACGTTGCACACATAATACTACTACACACAATAGATAGGATACTACACGTCGATTCTATCACCTTGGTGTGTGTGGGCACCTTGTAGTATTCCATATATAAAAAGTATGCAGAACAGAAATAAAATGCTAGAAATGGAATATGAAAAACAATATAACCAGAACAACACCACAATAATACCAAAATGATACCAGAATAACGCCAGAAAGAGCACTTTGATTGCTAAGAGCAATGTTCACTTGCCTCTTCGAGGGGGAAACCTCTAGCAGAGTAGAGCTCTATTACAATAATATCCAATACAAAAGTTCTCATACCCTCGACTCCTATTTATACTAAATATGTCTATCAAAAGAACCATCTAGAGGAAGATCCTTCTAGAAGCGGAAGCTTCTATTAGGTCTTCTTACATTGGACTTATTCTTCCTTATTTCTAGGCCTTATTAATATTGACCTTTATTACATTGGAATATATTATTCTACCTACGTGAGGGGTTAGGTCCCTAACATGTCCTCCCCCTTAAAAACAGCCTCGTCCTCAAGGATTGAGATGTGGAAATTGCTGCAGAATGGTAGTTGGTTCCTAGGTGGCATCTGTTGGAGTTGCATCTTTCCACTGAACTAACACTTCCTTGATGGTTCACTAACATAGAAGACACTCACGCTAGTCCAAAACTTCTTGTGGTTGTAGAAAATGGAGCCTTCTTCATCCAACTCAAGAAGGTTGGTTTGAGTTTGGTACT
Organism: Picea engelmannii; assembly: GCA_009831015.1. Lineage (NCBI taxonomy): Eukaryota > Viridiplantae > Streptophyta > Pinopsida > Pinales > Pinaceae > Picea > Picea engelmannii. The sequence goes on along the minus strand of ML778797.1, from coordinate 794,723 downwards.
TAGTTCCAATCACCTTCTTTAAGCAGGAAACATGAAAAACAAGATCGAGCTTAGAATGACTGGGAAAAAATAACTGATAGGCCACCTGTCCCACACACTTGAGAACGGTATAAGGACCATAAAATTTGGGTGCCAGTTTTTGACAATGGTCATCCTTGAGGGAATTTTTCTTGTAAGGTTGTAGTAGAAGAAACACATGATCCCCTTCTACAAATTGATGTTTAGAGTGACCTTGATCTGCTTGTTTCTTCATGCAATTCTAGGCCATGAACAAGTTCTCTTTGAGGGTACAGATAATAGCCTCACGAACTGTAAGCATTTGGTCAACCACCTGAACCTTCGAGACACCTAGAAAATATGAGAGAATTGAAAGTGGATTTTGTCCATATACCGCTTCAAAAGGATTCATGCAGGTAGTTGTATAGTATGAAGTGTTGTACCACCATTCAGCTAGTGGTAACCATTGAACCCACTGATTTTGATTTTCCGAGGCAAAACACCTCAAATATGTTTCTAAACACTTGTTGACAACTTCAGTTTGACCATCAGTCTAGGGATTATAAGTTGTGTTGAGATGCAATTGGGTGCCTTGTATATTGAACATTTCTTGCCAAAACTTGCTGGTGAAAGTTGGGTCGCGATCAGAAACAATAGAATGTGGCATGCCATGAAGCTTGAAGACCTGATCTATGAAAATTTGAGGCACAATGGATGTTATAAATGGGTGTTGAAGAGCACATAAATGGGCATACTTGGAAATATGATCAACTACCACCATGATGATTGATTTATTGCCCGATTTAGGTAAGCCTACAATAAAATCCATAGAGATATCTCGCCAAATAGCAGGTGGAATCGGAAGCAGTTATAGTGTGCTAGGATATTTGACTATTTCTCGCTTGTTGTGTTGACACACATCACATTCAACCAAAAAATTATGAACATCATGTTTCATACCATCCCAGAAAAAGGAACGTTTGACCCTATCATAGGTTTTGGCAAACCAGGAGTGCCCAGCTGTGGGTGTAGCATGAAGCTCATAAAGTATCATCGATTTAAGTTTTGACTATTTACTTAAATAGAAACGGCCTTTGTATCGAATATCATCATGGAGCTAAGAGTACCCTAGGGACACTGGATAAATGGACTACAATTGTTGTATCTGATGTGAACTTTTGGGATTGTGTAGCCATTCCTGGTGAACAACTTGGAGCCAACCTGGTACAATGAAGGAGAGAGAAAAAAGGGACCCTTTATCTTCAAATTTTCGGGAAAGTGCATCCACAACCACATTGTATTTTCCTTTATTGTAAATTATATCATAATCATATCCAAAGAGCTTAGTCACCCATTTTTTTTTCAATGGGGAATAAATGCGTTGTTCCGGAAAATAATTGGGGCTTTGATGATCTGTCTTAATTTGGAAGCATTGCCCCAATAGATAAGGGTACCAAAGATCAATGGTATGCAGAATAGACAACATTTCCTTTTCATAGATTGATTTGCCCAAATTTCTCTCAGACATTTTTTTGTTGGTAAAGGCCGAAGGTTGACCTTCTTGCACAAGGACATTGTCAATTCCTTTCCCTGAAGCATCACATTCCAGGACAAAGGTATTTGTGAAATCAGGAAGGGCCAGGACTGGAGCGGTTCACATGGCCATCTTCAAGGTTTGAAAATCCTAAGCAGCTGTTTGAGTCCAAGTGAAAGAATTATTTTTAAGGAGTGCAATGAGAGGTGTCGCAATCTTTCCATAGTTCTTAAAAAACTTGTGATAATAACCTGTTAAGCTCAGAAATCCATGCAAGATTTTGAGAGTCTTTAGGTGAGGCCAGTCTTGCATATCTTCAATAGTTCTAGGATCCACCCTGACATCATCCTTGCCAACAAGATGACCCAAGTACTCGACTTCTGAGGTGCCAAAAGCACATTTAGATTGTTTTAGGAAAAGTTGGTGCTAAGAGAGTAGATGGAGAACTCGATCCACATGAGAAATATGGTTTGTCCAATTTTTTCTATAGATGAGGATATCATCAAAGAAAACTAAGACAAAATGACAGAGAAAAGGATGGAAGACATGATTCATGAGGCTTTGGAAAGTGGAGGGAGCATTACACAAGCCAAAGGGCATGACCAAAAACTCATAGTGGCCCTCATGAGTTCTAGAGGTAGTCTTAGGAATGTTTGCCTATTTCATATGGATCTAGTGGCATCCAGAATGAAGATCATGTTTAGTAAAGAACTGGGTGCCACTCAATTCATCCAAGAGGTCATAAATGACATGAATGGGAAATTTGTCTTTAATGGTGAGTTTGTTGAGGGCGTGAAAGTCAGGACACATGTGCCAAGAACCTTCTTTCTTAAGGACCATGACCACAGGAGAGGAGTAGGGGCTCGTACTAGGGCGGATAACACCTGCGTTGAGCAGTTCTTGAACCATTTTCTCAATTTCATTTTTTTGGGAAAAGATGTGACAATAGGGACAAATATTGGGAGGAAGGCTTCCTGGGACAAGGGGAATTGAATGATCATGAACACCATAGGAAGGAGGGAGTCCCTGGGGAGTGGAAAAAACCACTTTATGTTTAGAGAGGATGGATTGGAGGTCCTACGACACAGAGGGTGTCTCAATTTCTTGTATGGAATGGAGTTGGGCAATAACGCTAGAATGACCTTTTTTGAGCATCTTTTCCATGTGATGGGAACTAATGATGTCAGGGGAACCAATGGTGATGCCTTGGAACTTATATTGTTGGCCCTCCTGGTCAAATTGCATGGTTAATTCCTTAAAATCCATGAGAATGGGACCCAAATTCCTTAGCCAGTCTGTACCCAACACAATGTCACAACCCTCCATGTTAATAGAAAACATATGAGATTTCAGGTGGTAGTCACCAATTTGGAGATGCACATTTTCACAATGCCCTCCACATTTCATGGGCCCTCCATTGGAAATCATGATTTGGAAATTATTGACTACAAAAATATAGCAATTAGTTTCTTGGGAAATGCGAATAAAATTATGGGTGCTTCCACTATCAACAAAAATTATGACCTCCTTATGCTTGATGTAACCAATTAGCTTGAGGTTTTTGGGAGAAAAGAAGCCAGTGAGATCATTTAGGGAAATGAGAGGTTCTACTTCAGGAGGGTCTGAGGGAGGGGTTATGTCAGTGGGTTCAGGTGACACAGACACAAGGGGAGCTTCAACATCCTCTTCTGAAAAATCCTTTGAGATGGCCATAAAAATATTTTGTTCCTTACACTTGTGTCCCGGAAAATATTTGTCATCACAATTATAATAAAGGCCTTTGAGTTGGCGTTCAACTATTTCAGCCCTGGTCAATTTTTGGATCTTTAGTGGAGTAGAAGGAGGAGTGGGATTTATTGGTTTAGTGCAAGGAATAAAGGAGGTTTTCCAGTTTTGAGAAGAGACAAATTGTTGTGCTTCCTTAGCTCTTTTATTATCCTCCACCCAATTCTGAGGCCAAGCCATGAGAACATGGACACAAATCTCATCCTTGAGACCACTGATAAAACATTCTCAAGAAAAAGCATCAGACATGCCCTCTGTATGAAAATCTAGTCACTCAAAAGAAACTATAAAGTAGTCCACTATGACAGATTGTTTCAACTTTGTCAAATGGCCTAAATGGTTGTTGTTAGTGTGAAAGCATTCATAAAGCTCTGCCACAAAGTGTGTCCAAACAACATACCCTTGGCGGGCAATTTTTCTCCATTGCTACTGTTGTTCCAGAGTCTGTACTTAAGGCTTAGAAGTACAGTGTCTAGGCATCCGAAAGTGAGTAAGGGGTAGAGAAAGAAGAAATGACAACCTTCGGCAAGGGAAGCTAGGGATGATTTCTAGGTCGTTGTCTAGCTTCCATCTATTCCTAGATGTTTATGTCCCTTTCAATCGCTACCCACAAACGTTCAAGTTCTACCCGGGTAGTGGCTATTTAAATAATTGTATCAAAAAGGTTCAAGGCAATATGTGTTTGATCTAATAGTCCGGGTTTGAAATTAGGCTATCTTGTCACAGGGACAGTCATAGAGGAACAAAATGATAAGAAAATCTCAAAACTTTTTTAGATGATGTCTCAATTTCGGTCGTATAAAGGAGAGTTTATAACTCCGGTAGTGAAAATAGGGTGCAAACCAAAGGCCCTTTCCCGTAACCAAGTTATATTTTAATAAAAGTGTATGAGGTGTAATAAAACATTAAGTTGTCTATCATGTAAGGCTCCTATCAAGGGAGAATCTCACTTGTAAACATAGGAAGAAAAAGATAAAGAAATAACCTGATGAAGCATAAAATATATATAGAAATCTAAAGTGTTCACTGGTCTTATACCTGCTGATAGCCAGTAAAGAGGAAAAATGGTAAACAATATAGAAAACTAAAATTAATTCACTATAGTAGAGGTTGTACTAAGTTATACCGAAACATTCATCGGATACATATATGAAATGAAATTAAATATGAAATACAAGGAAACAAATTCATAACACAATCATGACGGAATCGAGAATCTTCAGATTTGCTTTATATTAACTCTCGAGGGAGGAAATCTCTATTACAATCGACCCAAAAAGGTCCAACCTTTGTTCCTTCCTTCTATTGTATATTTATACAGATTTACATATGATGGAATCTCAATCGTTCCAAGATTTTCAGTTACAACAAGAAGGAGATCAATCGTTTCATTTCTTTATCTCTGTCTTTATTTGGTACCAGAAGCCTGCCCCTTTGCATGCTCGGTAGAAGTGACACATTTTTCCACCAATCGAGATATCAACCTAGAAGGTTCCCTTGACAATTTGCCTCAAAAATATAACAATCTCTGACTAATTGTGGTAACCTTTCTTCCATCTGTCGGTCTAGGGTGTCGATAGTGCACAATCATACACTTGGTTTAATAATCCATTTATCTATTTGAACTATGTTTGCCAGAGTTACTTGTGAGACTTCGGCTGAATATCTTTCTTCTTTCTCATTTATATCAAGCGAGAGTTTCGCTATAATCATTTGGATCAATGTCTCAACATTGCTCTCACTATCAATGCCTAACAGATTTCCATCTATAGAACTGAAAGCCTCTTCACAGAATTTCCTTACCCTCTTGGCTTGCAATTTTCCTTCTGATATCCCGCGTTCCCATTCTTTCAACAAAATATTACCTCGGGTCTGTTCCGAAATGGAAAAATTGGAACCATTTCCCGATTCCCTATTTGTTGTAGCTATTATAGCCTCTTGAAATGCGACTCGAGCTGCTCCATCTTCTCTCTCTCTGACAGATAAGTTTTCCACTATTTGGTCATAAGCAGGCAATTGTCCTGAATCGTCTCTACCTTGGCAAGTAAACTTCACTGGGCTGTAGAAACTCTGCTCTGAATTTCCATAGCTTGGGACTGGAATATCCTGATATTTATAACTTGGCTTTCGGCGAACTCTAATCTAACCTGTAGCTTCCCTATCAAGTCTCTTTGTTGGCCTACCTATATTTGACTGGTTTGAGCTACCGGCTCTACTTGTTCGAGCTTAGATTTGAGCAGCTCAATTTCCTTTTTATTAGCCATTCTTGCTTGTTCTATTCCTGTGTTTGCCTAGTCCTTGGCAGCTTCCTCTACTATGTCTAGTTTAGCTTCTAAGGTTTTGATGAGGTGATTTTTTCGCTTCAGCTGATTTTTCAAAACCCTGACTGAAAATTGGTTTGCCATAGCAAACACCCCTAATGTTCCAGCTATTTCTGTCGCAAACTCTTCTTTCTTCATATCTTTCCCGTCGGTCAACACCTTAAACTTTTTGGCCATTGATCCTGCTTCTTGATAGAATTCTCTTTTTACCACAACTTTTCTCTTTTTATCAAAAAAGAACCCATTTGGAGGGAGCTCTTCCATCCTTATAGGTCTCAATTCTTCATTGAAAATCCACCCTACGTCTATGTTCCCTTTAGTTGACTGTAAGGGAGTAATGGAGGCGATGGGATTTCCAATTTTCTTAGCTGATTGGCCTGGAGTGGAAAATGGAGTCGAATTTTTTGGTGGATTGAGAGTTTTCATTTCTAGTTTCGGGCTCCCAGTTTGCTCTTCCCTGTCCTGGTGCTCTTCTTGTCTAGGTGTTGAATCTTTGGAGCCTTTGGCTTCTTTTTGCTGCACCTCTGTTGTTATTGGATTCTAACCCCGCAATACTGGGGGAAGACAACTCCGTCGATGTTCTTGGAATTTTAAAACATTGGCCATCTCTTCAAGCGCCAGGGCTTGTATCCGAGCCAATACTTCGGCATAAGATCTCGTGCCTCAGAAAATGTCATCCGAGGGTGAATTTTCATGCTCAAACCTTTTAAGCCTGCAACTGGCTAAGTGATTACTTACGACCCTATGTGGATCGTGCTTCTTGAATTCGATCTGAACCAATTTCAGGTCTTCCAGGGCTGCTACCTCATCTTTAGCATGCCCGAAGGTGGCCATACCTTCAGGTCTAACAAAGAATAGGAATTTAAATGAATAGGAAAATGTGGCCATACCTTCTTAGAATATCCCTTAAGTTCCTTGCTCATGCCACCGATTACGGTTTGCCTAGAAATCTCAGGACAAGCCAACCTATCGGGTATGAATAATGCTAAGGCATGCAGAGGAATAAAAGCATCGAAAACCCTGAGATATGAAAATTCTGCTTCCATGTACCAGTCGGCTATACTGCTTAGATTTACCACGATACTGTCTGAGATCCTGGGTGGCAGGTGGCTGAAGATAGTGACATGCAGTGGTACCATTAACCAGTTAAAGATTTCATACACAAAATCTGAAGCTTTGTTTTCCCACAGCTTTGAATGGTAAACTTGGATGGTCTCAGCCTCCGATGGAGTCCAGCTCCAACTCATTAAGGGAAAAGGCGTCAGAAAACACACAGGGTCCATGATATATGCGGACATAAATAATGAAGAAATATTTCTGCTCTCCCTCTATGCTCGATACTCTATAAGTTGACTGGTCAAACTATCAGACAGTAGTTTAGCCCAGTCAAAGGAACAACCTTCGACGACTGTATGAATTAGAGGCACCCACTGAAGGAAAAAATGTGTGGTGTCCTCTCTCCCATATAATCTACAGGTCATCATAGCTACATATTTGAACTGTGGTTCCAGAGAAGATATTTAATATACACCATTACTGTCCTCCCTAAACTTCGCAGGGTGTGAAACCAATCTTTGATTAAACTGGACATACTCTTTTCGTATTGCACACATTCCTTCTGTTTAAAATTCTCCAGGAATTCGGCATTGTATGCAAAGTCTGACACAATTGGCAACTTGTACATAGCCTGTAATTATTCGAGTCTGAAAGTCCCAATGGTGACCCTCTGCTCATTGACGATGGTTTTGGTTGGTATATATACATGGTCTAATGCCCACTGGACCATATCGTAGTAAGGGAGAGGACGTGGCCTAGCTGCTACTTTATGCATTTGTGCCTGGATGATGATCTTATATTTGGTGATCAGGTTATCTTTTTCATTTTCACTAGAATCATCTGAACCATCTACCAATTCGGACTGTAGAACCTCAGAAATATATGACTAGGTCCTGATAGAGTCAACACTTCGAGGTGAAGTATCAGAAACATTGTCTGAACCTTGTCCCAAAACCTCAACAGTGGCTTTAGATGCTTTTCACAAGGCCATGGCGGGGGATTCTACTTTATCTCTCCTGTGATAAAAATATGTATACATACATAAATTAGTTCGCTCAAAGAAAGTTTGCTCTGTGTAGAATAGAAATGAAATTTGTGACAACAACTACCATTGCCAACGTTCTTGATCTAGATAAAGAACATCATACCGGAGTTTGGACAACTCATCCGTAATGTCGTACAAAGAGAAATAATGTTCCATTTGAGTTACCTAGCCAGTGGGATCCGAGCCATCAAATTTGGTCACATCCACCCGCGGAAGGCATAGGTCACGCTGAAAGTGATGGGGCTAAAAATTATGGGAATGAGAGGAAGTTTCAGCTTCGGTATGAAAAGGTGGGTCAGATAAGGGAGGATCTGCAGGGATATGCAGCTTGGTGCAGATCATCGTAGCGACAGATTCAAGCTGGGTAGTAATGTCTTATTTGAGGTCTTGTTTGAGTTTCTCGATTGAGGTGGCGATGGAGGAATGCATGTTTTTATTGATGGTGGAAATATTGGTATTGATATGTCTCACTTCGTGTTGGGTCTCTGTGAAATTAGATTGCAAGGTATTGAAGCGAGCTTCCAAGTCTTGGCTACAGGTATGGTCCATGATGAGGAGGGAACTGAAAAGGGGTGGGTGGGTCAAAAAATTTCCTGAAAAATGATAGGTATGAATGTGATAAGGGTGAAGAGAGAAATCCAATGGAATCGGTCTCAAATAATGGTGCAACAAGATATTTTTTTTTTACACCTATGGAGTTATACTCTGATCTGAAGAATAATGCAATGATGAAATGCCCAAATGCTTAATCAGGAAGAAATGTGTACTGATCTGGCAATTCGAATGCAGGAGACACAATTGCACGGCAATAGATCTTGTATGTTTTGTTTTTTCTTTCTGTCCCCAAAGGTTAGGTATTCAAGGGTTCTATAGACAATGGTTTTCCATGTGTTATAACTCTCTTATATACGTGTGGGATACAACAGTAGTACTCGGCCCAATACCTGAGGGAACCAACTAAGGAGGCTAGACTGTGCCCTTAGTCATACAACCCGACTACCCAGGTACTAGAGAGCATCTTCCCAAGTGTTGTTCTCAGTGGCACTATAGTAGTCAGGAGACCGATTAGTTCATCTAAAGAGGGCTTCAAGAAATCTAGGTCGATCTGTATACAGGTGTTGTCTAATGCACTACCACTTGAAGGGGTACCAATAGGGGTTACAAGGGTGGCCAACAGATGTACGCTTAAGTACTACTTGTATTTCCTACGTGTATGAATCCTCGACCTTGGGTTTATGTGCATAACGACAGATCTCTGTAGCTTAAAGACACTGGAATACGTCTCTACCTTGAAAAAAAAATTAACCCACAATTTTCTGCCGAGGAAAGTGCTCCGATACCACTTGTAATATTCCAAATATAAAAAGTATGCAGAACATAAATAAAATGCTAGAAATGGGAGATGAACAACATTATAACCAGAACAACACCACAATAATACGAAAATGATACCAGAATAACACCAGAAAGGGCACTTTGATTACTGAGAGTAATGTTCACTTTCCTCTTAGAGGGGGAAAACTCTATTACAATAATATCCAAGACAAAAATTTCCATACCCTCGACTCCTATTTATACTAAATATGTCTATCAAAAGAACCATCTAGAGGAAGATCCTTCTAGAAGCAGAAGGACCTTCTAGAAGTGGAAGATTCTATTAGGTATTCTTACATTGGACTTATTCTTCCCTATTGCTAGGCCTTATTAATATTGACCTTTATTACATCGAAATATATTATTCTACCTATGTGAGGGGTTAGGTCCCTAACACAGCTTCACCGCACGCATGGAAAATTATACCCCGCCTCAGTATCTTCTAGTCATACCACATAATTTATCACTTAACCATATCATGAAAGGAAATAATATTATACATATTAACCATACATTTAGCTAACATTAAATAATTATAATTGTCACACCACATATGTCACAGTTTACAGGAAAAAGGAATGCATATAAGAAGTAAGATTGCACATAATTAACGACATTGTGCATATGCAATTTCATACAGGAAAATAACCCATAACATAAAGTACACAACAAGTGCATGACTATTAGAATAATCTCATAAGAGACACTTATATTTAATGAAAAGTCACCAACTGCATGTGTAACTTAGATGTTCCTCTCATCCATAGACTCTGTCGCTCGTAATATTTCAGCAACAGGTCACCCCTGAGTTGGGGCATAAACTCCACAGGGAAAAAAAAGTTCATAATGCCAAGCTATGGTATGGTATTTATAAAAATACTTAGTCCAAGGTGCCAATGTGGCCACTAGTCTACAATATCTCATTCCCCGCATGCATGTCCCACATGAGGAAGTGTGCCCCTTCTCTACTCAACAATCCTTCGACTTCCCCACTTCCCTTCCAGGGATTTAGTGACACGATGGAAATGAAGTCTCAGAGCCCTGTATCTAATGCCCAATGAACCAGGGAAAAATTATCAACAACTCTCTCACCTGTGGAGAATGCTCACGGTCCTGACAACTCGCCTCTTCGACACAACAAATCTCTCACCCAGAGAGAAATGCTCATGGGCTTGACAACCCGCTTCTTCAAAAATACACAGGATTTCCTAAGCACCCCCATTCAACAATGACAGTAATTAAAACCAAATATCATTCCTCCCATAGAGCTCTCAACTGAAGGATGATTGAAATAATGAATGATCCCCCCAAAATACACTATGGCTCAATAATATATTTGCATGGTCATAATTGGAAACTTGTCACCTTCGAGACTAGATTTTGGACACATGTCACCTTAAGAAATAGCTTTTAGCCACTTGGTGACTCGTTCCCATTCCTTGAAAAATTAGGATAAGAAAATATCCATAAATTAAACTTTCAGAAATATTAACAAAATATTCCCTTGACTTAAGCTCCCCTTTTTCCCTTTTTCGTGGAGTTTATCCCCCTGTCTCTTTTCGTCTGAGTTGAGTCTACGTGGAGTGATGTGATTATATTAACAACTTGTGGTTGATTACATTTACAATATAGGTGCACTTTCATTTTTCATCCAGGTTCACCAGCCTCAAAACACAAGCCTATATACAAAGGCTCTCTAGCCCCAAAACTGCGTGCTTAATTCGGTGTGCGCAAAACTATGTGATGTGCACACTTTTTCCTTTGGTGCACCATCCTTGCACACTTACACAAGTGAGTGTTACACTATGAAATATGTGTGTTCTTTCTTTGTTGCAAAATCCTCGCGCAATCACCACACACACTATATATATATATATATATAAGTTGGTGATGTTTTAGCATCAAGTCTTAGATTCAGTTTTTTCCACACATCCCATAGTGTGGTGATTGTGCAAGGATTGTGCAACAAAGAAAGAACATGCATATTTCATAGTGTAGTGCGCAAAAATATGGGATGTGCACACTTCTTCCTTTGGTGCGCCATCTTTTCACACTTACACAAGTGCGCGCTACACTATGAAATATGCACGGTCTTTCTTTTCTGCACAATCCTCGTGCAATCACCACACTGTGGGATGTGTGGACAAAACTAAATCTAAGACTTGATGCCAACAACTCACCAATATATATATACACACACATATATGTGTACATTCCCCTCCCCCATATTTATGCATTGTCCTCAGTGCAATACATACCCACATACAACCAAAACTTTTAAAAGTCCTAAAAAAGATGCAGATAATCTGACCCCATAACATCCTCATATTCCTAGGTTGCATCCTCATAACCATAACAGGTCCACTAGACCTTTACCAGTTCTACTGCATGATTCTAGAGAATCTTGAATTTCCGATCCAATATGAGCACTGGTTGAACTCAGAAGTCGCCCTCTTTCTCCACCTAAATTACATTCCAATCAATGACATGATTAGCATCAGGTACATACTTTTTAAGCAAGGAAAAATGGAATACATTATGAATACACAATGATGCAGGAAATGCCAACATATATTCTACAAGACCAATCCTCTCTAGGATTTCAAATGGACCACAATAGTGTGATGCAAACTTAGAACAATTTCCCAACTTCATAGAACTGCGTCTTGATTTTAATTTTAGGAACACATGGTCACCCACTTTAAATTCTCTGCAAGTTATGCCTTTATCTTTGCAAATTTTCTGTCTATCTTGGGTAGCCTTTAAATTCTTCCTTATATTTACCATCTTCTCTTCCATTTCCCATAGTAGATCTGGTGCAACAACTGTGCAATATGGTCGATTATCCTAGCTCACTAGTGTGTTTCACTTCTGTAACATACCCACTACCTAAATAATAAAAAATTTCGTTCTTCCTCAAGGAACAGAACCCCCGAAGTCCAACAGGGGTCTAGTGCAGGCTAGTTCTTCCCTGTTCACCTCCCTGTGATCGTGGGTTAGGACCATAGGTCAAACAAACCAGGCGCCTTTCACAACTCGCGACCTCGCGAGTCGTGAGTCAAAGACCATCGAATTTTCTTCACAAATCACCGATACCTGAGATCACAAAATGGGTATAGTTTCCTTCTGTCAGCGTCCTCTATGCATGACCGCCGGCTAGGATAAACTCTAGCTCCTCTCGCTATTCGCCGCTTAATGAGGTCAATGGTTGAACTCTCGCTCCTCCCTTATGCGACCCTCAGAGACTTGAAAGTCAACGAAGGTTGACCTTCCCTTCGCACTACTTGCAACTCGCCCCTTCGCGAGTTGTAGCGTCGAATCTTGGCACCTTCCCTTCACGAACCCTCGAGAGGCGATATTTAATTTTCCCTCTCGCATTCTCGCTACTTGTGACTTCGTAAGTCCAAGTGTTGAGCTTTCATGCCCTTCTCCCGCGAATCCCCGAGACATGAGGAGTCAACAGAGCATTGACTCCCTTCTCTAGGCAATGTGTGTCCACTCGTCAATCACACGGGCCCCACCTTGAATTTTTGCCATGTGTTCTCTCGTGCTCGGCTCTTGGTACTTTGATAGTCGCGACGTGGAGCACCCAAACTTTGGGCTCTTACCTCGCGAACCTCCGAGGTAGAGAGATCCTTGGATCTCTGCCACCTGCCCTCCTTGGATGGATGGCTTGAATCCTCTCATGGCTTCTCCACTCATGACTTGGAACATCCAAACTTTGGGCTCTTACCTCACGAACCTCCGAGGTAGCGAGATCCCTGGACCTCTGCCACCTGTCCTCCTCGGATGGACGGCTCAGATCCTCTTGTGGCTTCACCACTCGCGACTTGGAGCATCCAAACTTTGGGCTCTTACCTCGCGAACCTCCGAGTTAGCGATATCCCTGAATATTTTCCACCTGTCCTCCTCAGATGGACGGCTGGGATCCTCTCGTGGCTTCGCCACTCGCGACTTGGAGCATCCAAACTTTGGGCTCTTACCTCACGAACCTATGAGGTAGCGAGATCCCTGGATCTCTGCCACCTGTCCTCCTTGGATGGACGGCTCAGATCCTCTCGTGGCTTCACCACTCACGACTTGGAGCATCCAAACTTTGGGCTCTTACCTCGCGAACCTCCGAGGTAGCGAGATCCCTGGATCTCTGCCACCTGTCCTCCTTGGATGGACAGATCGGATCCTCTTTGTCCCTATTCACAAGGGCTTAACCCTCGTTTATCTCCCTATATATCTAACGACTGTCGAGTTTCCTAGCTAAGATCTGACGGTTCAGATCAGTCCCGATGTCGTGCCCTTTCCCACTACTCTTTGGACGTGGACAAACCAACGGTCCAGATGTTCTCATGGAGTCTGGGGTTCTACGATTCTGATTTCCTCGCTATTCACGAAGATAGAGGAAAAAGGGGTTAAGGCAAATTATGCCCTCATTCATTCCTTCGATTTAATGGTCATGAATGACCGCTTATTCCCCGACAGGATCTCATCCATTGATCAATACTTATCCTTATGTTGCTACTTCAGGATTTCAAGAGGGTCATTCCTCTTCGCACAGGGTTGTTAAGACTTTCACATTCACGTCCTTTCTCCAAGTTCTTGGTAAACCTCTCTAAGGAGGGAATCTCCGTGAAGAGGTCTATTCCAAGGCATTCCTGGATACAGATAAGGGAAGACAAATTCCCGATAATGGGCTGGAGATCTGACTTGGTTCAACTTATGCATAACTAGATTCATTTATCAATCATAAGACATGCGTGATTTTTCTGTTATAAGCATATACAACTACTAGTATTGATTAAAATACCACACGGACCTTCTTATAATGAAAACATTCACAGTTTCACAGCTTATGAGCATAATTATCAGAATACATATATTTCCATATGCCAAAGGAAAAACACTTATTAGAAATAACTTCAGAAGTGGGTGCAACTACTGAGAGGGGTGCTCTTTTCCGCCCAACCGCAGGCGTAGTGACTCCCAGTGGATTTACCACTAGCCACCCCCGAGATGAGACCACGATGCTCTGAGACTGCATCTCTCCATCTACCAGTGACCAAAAGCGAAGGTTGCAATACTTCCTCTCTGCTATCACTCACTCTGCGTAATCCAGAGTTCCCCTCGTGTCTGCCCTTTCAATCCCTCTGCCATACGCCCTATCCTCTCATGAGGCTGCATGTGGCACGATTACCCTCACATCAATCAGGCCTGACAGTTCTACGGATGGGCGGTTCACCATCCCATCCCTCATCAAGCCATCCGCCTACTAGCCTGCGAGGCATTGAATTTCAGGGCTAGCGAGCCGCTTTTGGTTCTCCGGGCCAGTGGAGTCCAAATACGGTATTTAATTCTCGGTGGAAGTTAACGCTACCTTTTCAGGTGCCCTCCACCGCCATCGTGGTCTCTTTTTCTGCACATCCCCTCATCAACAGTCCTACAATAAATTCATAATGTTATTCACATTCATTGACCTCTTCTCAAGGTCCATTTACATCACATATTCTCATTTATGAGTTTTCCATAGTTCTTGGCCAGTCCAGTTATATTTACAAGCTGGGGGAAACAGGGTGTTACAATTTCCTCCCCCTTAAAAAGGAACATCGTCCTCGATGTTCTTATCTACTAACATGAATTGCATGTACAGAAGTAAAAAAAAAACGGATATGCCTATTTCATGGCATCTTCCATCTCCCATGTAGCCTCATCTGGGCCAAAATGTTTCCACTGCACCTTGACCTGTGCAATGGTTCTGTTCCGGAGCCGGGTTTCCTTTCTGTCCAATATGCATTGGGGTTCTGGTAGAAATTCTCCCTCCGGTTCCACCTGGATCACAGACCATTCAATTATATGATTAGCATCATGTACATATTTCTTCAATAATGAAACATGGAAAACATTATGTGATTTTACTGTGGGAGGAAGTGCTAGCCAATAGGCTATAGGTCCCACTCTGTCTAGGACCTCAAAGGGTCCACAATACCAAGGTGCAAATTTGGCACAAGCCCCCATTTTCAGGGAACTCCTTCTGGGCTTGATTCTGAGATATACATGGTCTCCCATTTTGAACTCTCTTGGAGTTCTCTTTTGATCAGCATAACTTTTCTGTCGGCTCTGAGCGGCCTTCAGATTTTGTTTTATCTGAGTCACTTGTTGTTCCATTTATTTCAACATATCAGGTCCAATAGAAATCCTATTTACATGATTACTCCAGTTGACTGGGGTATTACACTGTCTACCATAGAGGACCTCGAAGGGACTCATCTTTAAGGATGCTTGGTAGCCATTGTTGTAGGCAAATTCTACCAATGGCAGGTAGTCTTCCCATTTCCTAGGTTGATGCATCACATGCATCCTTAACATATCTTCTAATATCTGATTTACTCTCTCTGTTTTTCCATTGGTTTGAGGGTGATAGGCGGTACTAAACAACAATTTGGTTTCTAAACCCGCCATCAGTGATTTCCAGAATTTGGAAGTGAATTTTGTGTCTCTGTCAGATATTATCTCTCTCGGCATGTCGTGCAGTCGGAAAACCTCTTTCATGAATACCTGTGCGATATCTATCGCCTTGCAGGTCAATTTGATGAGGATGAAATGAGCAGACTTGCTCAGTTTATCCACCACTACCATAATGGCGTCATTCTGTTTGGTTGAAGTTGGTAATCCATTGATAAGATCCATGGAGATGGTTTCCCATTTCCATTCTGGGATGGGTAAAGGGTGTAATAGTCCTGCTAGGTGTCGATGTTCTGCTTTAACCTGTTGGCATTCTATGCATTGGGCCAAATATTTGGCTACGTCCTTCTTCAATCCCGGCCAATAAAATTTTTTCCGGGTGGCAGTAATCATTTTCTGGTATCCTCGGTGACCAGTGTAGGGTCTTTTATGTAGTTCATCCATGATGAACCTCTTCAAGTCATCACAATTGGGAATGTATAGTCTATCTCTGTAGGTGAGAAGACCTCCCTCGGTCATCTGATAGCCTTCATATTTTACTCCAGTGGGTTCTTACTGTAGGTACAGGGTCACATTTCGAACGAAGGGATCGATTTATTATGCCTTTTTGATTCTGTCCTTGACATCTGTCTCACAGGTACTCACCACTGCCAGGTGAATTGTTCTCATGCTTCTGCTAAGGGCATCGGCCACCCTATTCTCCTTCCTTTTAATGTGTTTGATTTCAAAGTCAAATTCGCTAAGGAGGGCCATCCATCTAGCTTGTCTAGCATTGAGCTTGGGTTGATCAAACAAATACCGTAATCCACAATGATCTGTCATAAGCACAAATTTTCTTCCCAAGAGGTAATGCCTCCACATTTTCAAGGCATGCACTATGGCAGCCAGTTCTAGATCATGAGTCACATAGTTGACCTCATGTTCATTCAATTTTTGGGATTCATAGAAGATCACCTCTCCTTCCTACATAAGGACTCCTCCGAGCCCTTCTTTGCAGGCATCCGTGCACACAAGGAAATCAGCTTCTGGGTCAACGAATTTTAACATAGGTGCATGGGTTATTAGATGTTTCAAGATTTGAAATATTTCTTCGCATTGTTGTGTCCACAGAAATTTTGTTCCCTTCTTCTGGAGGGCAATGATTGGACAACCAATCTTGGAGAAATCTTTTATAAATCTTCTATAATATCCCGCCAATCCCATAAAGGATCTGATGTCTGAGACATCCTTTGGGGTAGGCCATTCCATGATAGACCTGATCTTGTCAGGATCTACTGCTACCCCTCCCTCGGACAGAATGTGTCCCAAGTAGTGTATTTGCTTCTGGAAGAAGTCACATTTACTAAATTTAGCATAGAGTTGATGCTCTCTTAGCACTTGCAGCACAAGTCTAAGATGATCTTCATGTTCTTCTCTATTCTTAGATTAGATTAATATGTCATCAATGAAAACTAGTACAAATTTATCTAAAAATTTACTGAGCACATTGTTCATTAAGCACATGAAAGTGGCAGGGGCATTGGTTAACCCAAATGGCACTACCACAAAGTCATAGTGACCATACCGTGTCCGGAAAGCGGTTTTATGGATCTCTTCACCCTTAATTTGGACTTGATGGTATCCCAACCTCAAGTCAATCTTTGAGAAAACAAACGCACCTCCCAACTGATCGAATAGATCATCGATCCTGGGTAAGGGGTATTTGTTCTTTACAGTTACTTTATTCAGTTGTCGGTAATCTATGCACAATATAAGGGTGCCATCCTTCTTTTTCACAAACAGGACTGATGATCCCCATGGGGACATGCTGGGTCGAATATAACCCTTATCCATAATTTATTTCAATTGCAATTTGAGTTCAACTAACTCAGGCGTGCTCATCCGGTAGGGTGTTCTAGACACCGACACCGCTCCTGGTGCGAGTTCTATCGAGAAGTCAATGTCTCTTCTCGGAGGTAGACCCGGTACCTCTTCTGGAAATACATCTCTGTACTCTCTCAGGATAGGGTGATCATCAGGGCTTGGTATAGCACCTTCGATTATTTTCATTACCTGTATTGCATATAGGGGACATCCCTTTCGGCAATACTTTCTCATTTGCAGGGCTGAGATTTGTCTCACTGAGACCGGTTTTCGGATCCCTTGGAGGGTTATCCTTTTTCCTTATTTGCTCACACATTCTATGGTTTTATGGTAAAAGTCCAAT
The DNA here is from genome assembly GCA_009831015.1 of Picea engelmannii. Classification (NCBI taxonomy): domain Eukaryota; kingdom Viridiplantae; phylum Streptophyta; class Pinopsida; order Pinales; family Pinaceae; genus Picea; species Picea engelmannii. The sequence goes on along the minus strand of ML778797.1, from coordinate 776,952 downwards.
TTGGCTTTGTGAGCGTCCAGCCAGTCCATACCAATCAACAGATCGTATGATCCCAGGGGTAATACGTTAAGGGTTGCTTGGGTGGGAAATTCACCCAACATTAACTGGCAGGCTGGTATGACCTCTACTACCTTTATTTTGGTGCCAGTGGCTAACTGTACCAACCATGGTTTAGTTTGCTTCTGTGGCAGTAGTTTACACTTATCAATGGCTCTAGGGGATATGTAACTCAAATTTGAACCAGGGTCAATTAAAACAAACACAAGATGGTTGAAAATCATACCTTCTATTTCTACCACTGAAGCTTGGTAGTCAGCTTGGTTATTATCCAAGGATTCATATATATGTGGCACACTCCTTGCCACATCATTAACCGTGGTAGCTTCCTGCATGTTATAAATTTTCCAACTATTCTGTTGTCGGTGTGGACAGTCTCTCCGGAGATGCTCTCCTCCGCAATCCCAGCATTCCAAAGGTTTCCTCTTTGGGTTATCAGTCTTTACTGGTATAGGTCCAGAAGTTTTATTTCCGTCCACCGAGGGAAAGTTCTGCTGGAGTACACTCTGAGTTGGAAAGTTCATTCTGGGGTTCTTCTTATAGTTTTTAAATCTTGAGGATTTGCTCCCCTTTTTCTGGAATCTCGAAACACTCTTCTGTTTCCAGTCTCCACGAGACTCTGCTCGATGTCCATATTGTTCATGACAACATGTTACTTTTCGAATAGTGTCTTCTAAGTTCTTTGGCTCGTCGAATTCGATTCGGTTCTGGTATTCTTTGGGTAGCCCACTGATGAAGCATTGTGCCTTTGCCTTCTCTTCTTTGATATAGGGTACATATCTCAATAAGTCGAGGAATTTGTTGACATACTCCTCCATAGTAAGTTGTCCCAGTTTGAGTTCATAAAACTCTTTAGCCTTCTCGTCGAAATACCTTTCCGACAAGTACTTCTTCCAAAAGCACTTCTCAAACTGCTTCCAAGACAGGTCCTCCTCGCAGACCCCTTTCATATTCTTAAGGTCTTCCCACCAGATGGAAGCTTTTCCGTTCAGATTGAAAGTGGCCACTCGGTCCTTAAAGTTCTCTGAAAAATCATGGACTCTGAAATATTTCTTCAGCCCAAGTAGTCAGGCCTCGGCTTCCTCTCCCTTCTTTATCTCACTGTCGAAGGAGGGAGGTTTGGCTTTTCTGAATTCTTCAAATTTATTACTCTTGTAAGTATTTTGCTTCTTTTGTTTCTTTTGAGAATAGGAACTGGTCCTGCTGTTGGAAGAGCCTTCTGAATCACCAGCTTCCTTCTCAGTGGAATCGTCTGGTACTGGGCCTTTACCTCTGGGGTGGACCTTTCTGGATGTGCTTCTCTCAGTGTGGCCATTGACACGACCACGATTCTGCATCTCAAGTTCATGCTGCATTTGTCGCTGTAGGTCGGATAAGCTCTGCAGTAGAACTGTATTAATTTTGGTTTGCTTTTCTTGTTCTTTCATCATCCTTTCATTATCATCCTTGCAGCTTTGCAATTCGACCATGAGACTCCTCACAGTCTCAGCTAGGCCTGGAGGGATTCCTATTGCTCTTCTTTCGTCAGACTCTTCATCTCTGTTGTGGGAGCCTTCTCCCACCTCTTGGTGAGTCACCATACTCCACGTTTGTAGATTCCCGCGGTTGATCATCCACTTGACAGAAAAGACAAACGCTGGTTGTTAGTCAAGAGTTTAAATTCATTTTTATAAATGGCGCATAAATTCATAACTTCTTTCACTTGCATACACAGTCGGATTCTCATTTTCCCAGTTTTAATCCTGGACAAGAGAGTTAAGTCAGGGGATTACTCCTCATAGGAGTGTTTTGAACGAGGTTTATGCGTGACTCGTGCATGAGCCCAATCAGGCCGAGTGTTGTAACCATGCTCTGATACCAATTTGTAACATACCCATTGCCTAAATAATAAAAAATTTCGTTCTTCCTCAAGGAACAGAACCCCCGAAGTCCTGCAGGGGTCTAGTGCAGGCTAGTTCTTCCCTGTTCACCTCCCTGTGATCATGGGTTAGGACCATAGGTCAAACAAACCAGGCGCCTTTCATAACTCGAGACCTCGTGAGTCGTGAGTCAAAGACCCTTGAATTTTCTTCACAAATCACCGATACCCGAGATCATGAAATGGGTATAGTTTCCTTCTGTCAGCGTCCTCTACGCATGACTGCCGGCTAGGCTAAACTCTAGCTTCTCTCGCTATTCTCCACTTAATGAGGTCAATGGTTGAACTCTCACTCCTCCCTTATGTGACCCTCCCAGACTTGAAATTCAACGAAGGTTGACCTTCCCTTCGCACTACTTGCAACTCGCCCCTTCACGAGTTGTAGCGTTGAATCTTGGCACCTTCCCTTCACGAACCCTCGAGAGGCGATATTTAATTTTCCCTCTCGCGTTCTCGCTACTCGTAACTTCGTAAGTCCAAGTGTTGAGATTTCATTCCCTTCTCCCGCAAATCCCTGAGACATGAGGAGTCAACGGAGCATTGACTCCCTTCTCTAGGTGATGCGTGTCCACCCGTCAATCACGCGGGCCCCACCTTGAAGTTTTTCCATGTGTTCTCTCGTGATCGGCTCTCGGCACTTCACTACTTGCGACTTGGAGAACCCAACCTTTGGGTTCTTACCTCACGAACCTCTGAGGTAGCGAGATCCCTGGATCTCTGCCACCTATCCTCCTCGGATGGACAACTCGAATCCTCTCGTGGCTTCGCCACTCGTGACTTGGAGCATCCAAACTTTGGGCTCTTACCTCGCAAACCTCCGAGGTAGCGAGATCCCTAGATCTCTTCCACCTGTCCTCCTCAGATGGACGGCTCAGATCCTCTCGTGGCTTCTCCACTCGTGACTTGGACCATCCAAACTTTGGGCTCTTACCTCGCGAACCTCCAAGGTAGCGAGATCCCTAGATCTCTGCCACCTGTCCTCCTCGGATGGATGGCTCGGATCCTCTCGTGGCTTCGCCACTCGCGACTTGGAGCATCCAAACTTTGGGCTCTTACCTCACGAACCTCCGAGGTAGCGAGATCCCTGGATCTCTGCCACCTGTCCTCCTCGGATGGATGGCTCGGATCCTCTCGTGGCTTTGCCACTCGCGACTTGGAGCATCCAAACTTTGGGCTCTTACCTCGCGAACCTCTAAGGTAGCAAGATCCCTGGATCTTTGCCACCTATCCTCCTCAGATGGATGGCTCGGATCCTCTTTGTCCCTATTCACGAGGGCTTAACCCTCGTTTATCTCCCTATAGATCTAACGACTGTCGGGTTTCCTAGCTAAGATCCGACGGTTCAGATCGGTCCCGATGTCGTGCCCTTTCCCACTGCTCTTTGGACGTGGACAAACCAACGGTCCAGATGTTCTCATGGAGTCTGGGGTTCTACGATTCGGATTTCCTCGCTATTCACGAAGATAGAGGAAAAAGGGGTTAAGGAAAATTACGCCCTCATTCATTCCTTCAATTTAACGGTCGTGAATGACCACAGATTCCCCGACAGGATCTCATCCATTGATCAATACTTATCCTTACGCTGCTACTTCAGGATTTCAAGAGGGTCATTCCTCTTCGCACAGGGTTGTGAAGACTTGCACATTCATGCCCTTTCTCCAGGTTCTTGGTAAACCTCTCTAAGGAGGGAATCTCCGTGAAGAGGTCTATTCTGGGGCATTCCTGGATACAGATAAGGGAAGACAAATTCCCGAGAATGGGCTAGAGATCTGACTTGGTTCAACTTATGCATAACTAGATTCATTTATCAATCATAAGTCATGCGTGATTTTTCTTTTATAAGCATATACAACTACTAGTATTGATTAAAATACCACACAAACCTTCTTATAATGAAAACATTCACAGTTTCACAGCTTATGAGCATAATTATCAGAATACATATATTTCTAGATGCCAGAGGCAAAACACTTATCAGAAATAACTTCAGAAGTGGGTGCAACTACTGAGAGGGGTGCTCATTTCTGCCCAACCGTAGGCGTAGCGACTCCTAGCGGATTTACCACTAGCCACCCCCGAGCTGAGACCACGATGCTCTGAGACTACATCTCTCCGTCTACCAGTGACCAGGAGCGAAGGTTGCAATCCTTCCTCTCTGCTATCACCCACTCTGCGTAATCCAGAGTTCCCCTCGTGTCTTCCTTTTCAATCCCTCTGCCATACGCCCTATCCTCTTGTGAGGTTGCGTGTGGCATGATTACCCTCACGCCGATCAAGCCTGACGGCTCTGCGGATGGGCGGTTCACCATCCCATCCCTCATCAAGCCATACGCCTACCAGCCTGTGAGGCATTGAATTTTAGGGCCAGCGAGCCACTTTTGGTTCTCCGGGCCAGTGGATTCCAAATACGGTATTTAATTCTCGGTGGAAGTTAACGCTACCTTTTCAGGTGCCCTCCACTGCCATCGTGGTCTCTTTTTCTGAACATCCCCTCATCAGCAGTCCTACAATAAATTAAAAATGTTATTCACATTCATTGACCTCTTCTCAAGGTCCATTTATATCACATATTCTCATTTATGAGTTTTCCATAGTTCTTGGCCAGTCCAGTTATATTTACAAGCTGGGGGAAACAGGGTGTTACAACTTCCTACCATAAAGTGCCTCAAATGGGATCATCTTTAAATATGATTGATATCCATTATTGTACGCAAACTCTACCAGGTGAAGGTACTCTTCCCATTTTGATGGTTTATCCATCATGTACATCTTGAGCATATCTTCATTCACCTGATTTACACTCTCTTATTGTCCATATGAATCAAGGTGATAAGCTATTCTAAAGTTTAGATTTGTCCCAAATTCTTTGAATATCCCTTTCTAGAAGTTCGATGTGAACTTCAGATCTCATTCAAACACAATTTTTTTGGGTACACCATGCAATTTAGCAATCTCCCACATGAATATTTCAGCAATGTTGGTTGCCTTGTGTGGTGACTTCACTTGAAAAAAATGGGCAGCTTTAGTGAGCTTGTTCACCACTACCATAATAGAATCATGTTACTTAACATTCCTAGGCAAATTAGTAATGATATCCATGGTTACAATTTCACACTTCCACTCAGGGATGGGAAAAGGTTGTAGCAAACCAGTCGGATGTATGTGCTCAACCTTGACCTTTTGACATTCAAGGCATCTAACAATAAAATCAACAACCTCCTTTTTCATGCCTGGCCAAATGTGTTTATTTTTTACCACTACTATTGTCTTCTGGTAACCTGGATGTCTTGCATAAGGAACTTCACGCATCTCTGACAATAACAATTTTTTCAATTCCTGAACATTTGGCACATAAACTCCACACTTATACATGAAGATTCCATCCTCTTTTAACTCATAACCTTCCAATTTCTGATGCAACATACCTTGTTGTAAACTTGTCCTTTTTTCCACATAACGTTGATCTGAGTTAGCGACTTCTAAGATCCCATCCCTAAAATCTGATTTGTACATGCTAATAGTTGTAGCATGCATTTCGTGCACCCTCCTGCTAAGTGTGTCAAGCACCTTGTTCTCTTTTCCTCTGATATGATTTATATCAAATTCGTACTCTCTAAGGAATTCCAACCATATTCTTTGTCTGGTATTTAAATTCAACTAACTAAATAAATATTTCAGACCACAATGGTCTATCATCAGCTCAAATATTTTACCCATGAGATAGTGACACCACATTTTCAAGGCATGCACTATAGCTTCCAATTCTAATTCATGGTAGCATAAATCCTTTCATGTTCTTTTAACTTCCTTGATTCATAACAAACCACATGCCCATTATAACTAAGGACTCCACCCAACCCTTCCTTGCATGCATTTGTACAAACAACATAGTCTTCATCTAGATCAACAATCCTTAGTATTGGTGCATTGGTCAAACAAATGTTCAAGTGTTGAAAAATCCCTTCAAAATCCAAATTCCATTTGAATCACACACCTTTCTTCTGTAAGGACGTGATTGGATGCACTTTCTTTGAGAATCCTTCAAAAAACCTTAAGGAGTAACCTGCAAGTCCTATGAAGGATCTCACTTCTGCAATGTTTCTTCGTGTTGGCCATTCTTTAATGGTTTTTATCTTTGTTGGGTCCAAAACTATCCCTTCCCCTAAAATGATATGACCCAAATAATGGATCTGTCGTGGGTAAAATGAGAACTTGCTCAACTTCACATATAAATGGTGCTCCCTTAATACTTGTAGCACCATCCTCAAGTGAAGCTTGTGCTCTTCTTCAAAATTTGAGTAAATAAGTATGTCATCTAGAAATACAACGACAAACTTATATAAGTAGTTTCTAGAAACTCCATTCATTAAAGACATGAAGACAACTGGTGCATTTGACAACCCGAAAGGCACCACAGTGAATTTGTAATGTCCATACCTCGTTCAGAAAGAAATCTTGCTAGTGTATTCTTCTTTAATTCTTACTTGGTGATATCCAAATCTAAGATCAATCTTTGAGAATATTTGTGCACCTCTCATCTGATCAAAGAGGTCATCTATCCTTGGCAAATAATACTTGTTCTTTATTGTTACTTTGTTCAACTGCTGGAAGTCAATACAAAGTCTTAGTGTACCATCTTTCTTCTTCACATACCATACTAGGGAAAACCAAGGTGACACACTTGGGAGTATATACCCCTTCTTCAGAAGCTCTTTGAGTTGCAGTTGAAATTCCTTCAACTTTGGTGTACTCATCCTATAAGGAGTCTTGGATACAAGAGCTGCTCCTAACATTGAATTTATAGAGAAGTCGATATCTATTTTTGGTGGTAACCCCGCTATCTCTTTAAATATATCCTCAAATTCCTGTAGTAATGTACAATCTTCAACATTCGACACTTTATCCTTAGGTGCCTCCTCCATGTGTGTTAAAAATACTTGACATCCTTTCATGTAGATTTTCTTCAATTGAAAGGTTGAAACTTCTTTGATAGTTACCACTCTTGGAATTCCTTTAACTATTCTTAAGTTTCCCTGATTATTTATGAAATTAAATGCCTTGTTGTAACAATCTAGAACAACATGATGTTGGTCCAACCAATCAATGCAATGAGGAAATCATACAAGTCCAAAGGTATGATATTCAAATCAAATTTTTTGCGCAGTCTATTCATTTCCATTGAACATGCCTTGACCATCTCATTAATTTTCCTTTTTTCCCTTGTATCTAACTGCACCAACCAAGGTTTTCCAAGCTTGCTTGTTGGAAATTGGAATCTTTCCACCATCTTAGGATCTATATAACTATGAATAGCTCCTGAGTCAATTAAAATAGCAATGGGTTGATTGTTAATCTTACCTTCCACCTCGATCATGTGCAACTGAAACTGAGCTTGCTTATTGTCCAGACATGCATAAATCCTATGTACACTTCTACCCATGTCTTCAAATGTCGCAACTTGTTATACATCGTGCACAATCCTTGATTTTTCACCTCTTTGAGGGAAATCTCTAAACATTGATTGCTTCCTTGGCTTGGTTTCCATTGGCTCGGTTATTCTAGGCTCCTTGGGATTTGGATGTGTCCTTGTGCAGTATTTTTGAAGAATGGTGGTGTAATCCCCTTCTTCTTTTATTCCACCTTGATTTTCATCTTGTCTTCCCAAGCCTTTTGGAAAGTCAGTCTTCCCCTTTGCTGATCATAAAGACATTTAACACGCCTTATAGTTTCCTCCAATGTCTTGGGATCATCGTATTGTATCTTATCGCTAATAAATGATGGCAGCCCACTCAAGTACCTTTGAATATTTACTTCTTCATCGTTTATAAAAGGTACATATTTCAACAACTCTAAAAATATCCTTTCATATTTGTCTATGGTCATGCTCCCAAGATTGAGTTCAAAGAACTCCTTCATTTTCCTATCATAGTAGCGCTTGGTTAAATATTTCTTTTCAAAATATCACTTGAATTCTCTCCAAGTAACCTTCTTCCCATCAATGTTATGCACTCACACATATTGATCCCACCACATTGATACTTTTCCCTTGAACTGATAAATGGAAATTATCCCTTCTTCCTGCACAGACTAATTATGCAGTTGGATGTACTTCCTCATACCCAACAACCATGTTTCTAATTCCTCATCTTTCTTATGCTCCCCATCAAAAGTAGGAGGATTAATCATATTCATCTCTCCTTGTATCTCATCTACCCCATATTTCTTCTTATGCTTCCTAACAGGAGATGGACTTGAGCTATTGCGCGCTCTTCTGGTTGAATGTCTTGGAGAGTGATGGAGATTTCTGTCAGTATTTCTTGTTTTTCCTCCCTTATCATGAGACCTATGTCTTCTTTATTTTCTTGACTTGGTCTCCTTATCCATTTTTTTCTCAATTCTGTACAATAACTTGATTTTGAATCCATCTTTCTCCTCCTTGGCTTTCATAAGCCTATATTATCAACTTTATAAATTTGGATGTCCTTTTGAAAACAAATTATGGTCTCTACCAAGTTCATGCTCTCCTCTAATCCTTCCTTATGTCCATTGGATTATGTACCCTCAATACCCATACTGACGTACAACCTTCACATTTCTTCATCCTGATTGTAGGTTCTCTGCACACCTTCCATGCTTTTACTCTCTGCATTGATTTTGTCCTAAAATAATTGTCGTTAATTATGAAAAATGTGTAGATAGCAAGATTTGTCAGACTAATTAATGCAACATTTTTTATGAAAGTTATGCACAATTTTCATAACCCTTTTTTTTTTCCTGGGATGATTTTAACATTCTGAATTCTAGTGCACACCCCCATGCATCATTATTTTTTCATGCAACACAATCCTACACCGCACACCAATAGTTTTTTTAGCACAATAACTCTGCACTATGCGACACCCATAATTAGAACGCATGACTATTTCATGTTGGTCTCCATCCCAAATAAGTCCAGTGTTGAAACAATAACTCTGATACCAATCTGTAATGTCCCTAGCCACCTAGGTTGGGCCATGTCACTACAAACCTCAACTTTTGTTGTTCTGACACCAATATCTAACATCCAAACTCACTACTGGACAATACCACTTCAACATTTTAGTGCACGGATACCACTTACAACACACCATTTTACAAGTAGTATTAAATTATCTATGCACAATCTTAAGGCATTGCACCTAGACCCAAGATGGGTCTCTTTCCATGAGTAAAATTCTCTTAATATAATCATAGTAGCCGAATAAGCGACAAAAATATACTGCATACTTAAACCTTCAAAGCATAGATATATTGTTGTGAGCGCATTTACACTGCACACATATTACAATCACACGTGATTGATAGGATATTGCACGCAGATTCTATCACCTTTGTGCGCGTGGGTGGCTTCACTGCACGCACCACGAATTATACCCCACCTTGGTATCTTCTAGTCATACCACATAATTTTCACTTAACCATATCATGATAGGAAAAAATATTATATAGATTAACCATACATTTAGCTAACATTAAACTCTTATAAATTTCACACACACATATGTCACAATTTACAGGAAAAAGGAACGCATATAAGTAGTAAGATTACACAGAATTAACCACAATGTGCATATGCAATTTCATACAGGAAAATAAACCATAACAGAAAGTACACAACAAGTGGATAGTCATTAGAATAATCTTATAAGAGACACTTATCTTTAATGAAAAGTCACCAACTATGCACATAACTCAGACGTTCCTCCCAACCATAGACTCTGTCGCTCATAATATTTCAGCAACAAGTCACCCCCGACCTGGGGCATAAAATCCACAGGGAAAAAGGGTTCATATTTCCAAGCTATGTTCTGGTATTTAGCAAAATGATTATTCCAAGGTGCCACTGCGACCACTAGCCTACAGTCTCTCATTCCCCACATGCTTGTCCCACCTGAGGAAGTGTTCCCCTTATCTGCTCAACAATCCTTCGATTGCCCCACTTCCCTTCAAGGGATTCAACAATAGGTTATACATGAAGTCTCATAGCCATATATATAATTCCCAATGCAACAGGGAACAATTCTCAACAACTCTCTCACCTGGAGAGAATGCTCACGAGCTCGACAACCCACCTCTTCGACACAACAAATCTCTCACATGGAGAGAAATGCTCATGGGCCTGACAACCCGCTTCTTCAAACACAGGCCTGAAAACCCTCTTCTTCAACTACAATCCTAACAACCTACTTCTTCAAAAATGCACATGATTTCCTAAGCACCCCCGTTCAGAAATGATAGTAATTACAACCAAATAGTGTTCCTCCCATGGAGCTCTCAACTAAAGGATGATTAGAATAATGAATGATCCCCCCAAAATACACTATGGCTCAATAATATATTTGCATAGTCATAACTAGACACTTGTCACCTTTGATACTATATTTTGGACACCTGTCACCTTAAGAACTAGATTTTAGACACTTAGTGACTCGTTCCCATTCCTCAAAAACTTAGGATAAGTAAATATCCATAAATTAAACTTTCATAAATATTAATAAAATATTTCCTTGACTTAATCTCCCCATTTTTCCCTTTTTCGTGGAGTTTATCCCCCCCCGTATCTTTTTCGTCTGAGTTGAGTCTACACATCATGATATGATTGTATTAACAACCTATGGTTGATTACATTTATAATACAAGAGCACTCACCTTTTGCATCCAGGATCACCCGCCTAAAAAAAAAGTGTATATACAAAGGCTCTCTGGCCCCAAAACTACACGTATAATCCGATGTGAGAAAAACTCTAGGATGTGCACACTTCTTCCTTTGGTGCGCCATCCTCGCACACTTACATAGGTTTTCACTACACTATGAAATATGGGTGTTCTTTCTTTGTTGCACAATCCTCACGCAATCACCACACTATTGTTGGAGTTACTTCACACACACACCTCAGATTTATTTTTCCTAAGGTTTTTCCTATGTTTATTAGTCATTATCTAGTCTCCTAAAGTTTAGGGGAGAATATTCTCTTCAATTTTTACTTCAGTTTGATCAGTTGAGTGGAGTCTAGATGCTACATTGGGATTATCACCATGCAACATTGGGATCATCACCAACTAATGAGCATTGTCCTTGGGATCATCACTAGACTAGTGCATTACTCATGATTCCCTGATCTCCTCCTCACTTCACTCTATTTCAGTCAGTTAACCGAACACTGATAGACTAGTTAACTTAGCTAGGTGGCAATTCACTCCCGTAACTGCCCGAGAGACTAGACTAGGTGGAAGTTTACTCCCGTAATTGTTGGTGTGTGTCTAGATCATTCTATACCACCACTATGGCACATTGGTTTCTCCTCCAGTGTGAATTGCTTGAGTTATACAAAGTGTATAGTGTGTAAATTATCATTCATTCATTTGGTTAATGATAATTCTTCCATTCTTTCTCTCTTGTGTCTCTTTTATCATATTCTCTCTGCAAACAGTGTATGTCATTTTCCAGATAGATATTTTATGTGAAGGTTCAACACATTTACATGGTATCAGAGCGAAGAATTTCTAGGGAAAAGACACACCAAATTATTTTTGCAAGTATTGAATATTGAAGACAACGGAAAAATGGAATTTTCAAAAGAATTCATTCTTACACCATGCAATTTATTTGAATGGAAGGAGAATATGATCATGCATATTCGAAGTAGAGAATTGAACAGGTTAACCATGAACACAGAGACAAAACCAAATTTATCCATATAAAAATCCAAGTACCTAAATCGAATGGATGAAGCATTCGAAACAATTTGCAGTCTCACTTCTCCTGAACTCCTCTTTCATATGTCCTCCTATAAAAACCCCAATGAATTTTAGAACACCATGGAAGGGATTTTTGGAAAACAAGATGAGATGAGGGGACACATAATTAAGGTGTAATTTCTCACATTGGATCCAAAAATCTTCAACAATCTCCAAGATTTCTTTACCAAATATAAGGATTTGTTGTCACAACTCAAGGCTTGCAGGGTTGATAAATCTAAGGAGGAGAAACAAATGGTTCTCATTGTTCTCTCCAAAATTGGTCCAGAATACTCAATGTTTATATCTGCATTTCATTCAATTAGATTCACCTTTGGAGCCACCTGGAAGATGCCTTCTCTTGAGGACTTTATCGAGTCTCTGACACAAGAGAAGAACAATCTCATCAACATGGGAAAAATCAAAGGCCCAAAGGTGCATGCACTTACTGTGCAAGATGGCATCAGTTATCAATATCAGAAATATAAATCTAAAGACAAAATGAAAGCACATGAAAATCTGAAGAAGGAAGGGTAATCAAAACCCTTCAACGATGCCTCTAGATCCAAAGGTGGAAAGGGAAGAAAAGGGGAGAAATGCACTTACTTCCATAAAGGATTCTATCTAGAATCCACATGTATGGAGAAACAAATAGATATAATGACCCAAATACTTTAGCAAAACAACCTTGCAGATCGCATCCCCGAGGGTGCCGAGAAGAAGAAGCTAGAAGATCAGACTCCCAAGAAAGGAAATTCTAGGCATTCTTTGATTTCCATCAACTCCTCTCCTGATGCTTGGATCATAGACTCGGGAGAATAACACCACATGGATGCCACAAAAGAAGTCTATAATTTATTGGATGCATCCAAAGGTCCTCTTATTCTGATGGGGGACAACTCTCCAGTTGAGGTCATCGGAAAAGGAAGGATTGAACTCACAAAGGGAAGCTTCGAGAATGTGCTACACGTTCGCAAATTTTTCGTCAATCTTCTCTCTATGTATCAGATGAAAAAATACGGCACCAGAAAGAGATTCATATTCACACTTGATGCAGTGGATATCTATGACATGCAAACCAATTCCATGGTTTCTACCAGTGAGGTAAATCATCAATCTAGACTTTACACATTTTCTAAATTTATTGAACCAGATTCTGCATTATTGCTTACACATGATGATGAAAGCAGTAGGATATGGCATGAAAGGTTCGGGCATTTAAATTTTAGATATATGAAACAACTTAGAAAGCATGGAATGGTTGATGGTCTACCCGACATCCACTTCTCCAAAGGAATTTTTGAGGGATGTGTTATTGGAAAACACCCTCAAGATAAATTCGACAAAGGAAAGACTCAGAGAGCTTCCTCTCCTTTAGATCTGATCCATAGTGACCTCATGGGCCCTTTTTCGCATCCATCAATCAGTAAAGAAAGGTACATGATCATTTTTTTTTATGATTTCTCACGCATCACATGGATTTACTTTCTCAGGAAAAAATCGGAGGTCTTTCAACACCTCAAAGATTTCAAATCCCTTGTTGAGACACAGTTAGGAAAGAAAATCAAAATCCTTTGAATTGATAACGGGGGAGAGTACGTCAAACATGAGATAAAAAATCTTTATCATGAGGAAGGGATTCAGTTGTAACACACAGTTCCCTATACTCTGCAACAAAACAAAGTTGTTGAGTGGAAAAATAGATCTCTAAAAGAGATGGCATCTTGCATGTTACATGCAAAGTCACTTCCATAGAGATTATGGGATGAAGCACTTAATTGTGCAACCTACATCCAAAACATATCTCCCCATATATCTTTCAAGGATAAGACCCCCTACAATGCTTGGAGCAGCCTCAAACCAGAAGTGACCCAGTTTCATATTTTTGGTTCACGTGCATGGGCTTGGATTCCCTATGAAAAGAGGAATGCACTTGATCCACAGAGAACAAAGTGTATATTTGTTGGATACCCCGACGGTGTGAAGAGATACAAAATTATTGATATTTCCTTGGACCGGCTCATCATTGAGGGAAGTTTCCAATTCAAGGAAAGTGTCTCGCATGTACCTCAACAGCCGCATGCATACAAACTTTATTCTTCCACCTGTCATAGATGATGAGCATGCACATGTTGAATCTTATTCAAATGAGAGTCTGATTCAAAGGATTCAGATGATCTAGATACATAGTTAGTACAATCAGATGCAGATTCAGTGCATCCAGATGCAGATGTAGAGTCGGAGCAGAGGCCCAAGTTGGCCCAGACTACTCTGCAGGATACATGGGATGTTATTGGTGATCCAGCTGATACTAGGAGGACTCGATCTGATTTCGAGGAGCCTCCTATTGCACTCACTACAACTGAACCATTTCCACCCAGATATATTTTCTTGGTTCAATTTTTAGATCCACGGTCTTATGGTGAGGCTACTGGAAATCCCTTTTGGGAATCTGCCATGCAGAAGGAGTACAACTCCCTCCTAGAGAACTAGAATTGGGATCTGGTTCCCCTTCCTTCTAGAAGGAAACTTGTCAGGTGCATATGGGTTTACAAAACCAAGAGCACATTGGATGGATAGGTTAGCAGATACAAAGACAGGAAAGTTTCCAAAGGCTTTCAGCAGGTGCATGGTATTGACTATGATGAGACCTTCGCTCCAGTAGTGAAGATGGATTCCAAACGTTCGGCACTTTCCATTTCAGAAGCAAAGGGATGGTAAGTCCATCAGATGGATGCGAAGAATACATTTCTTCAAGGCAATCTCTCTAAGGAGATCTATATGGAGAAGCCCTAGGGATTTATGAAGGATTCATTTTTGGCCTGCTAACTGAAGAAATCTCTTTATGGCCTCAAGAAGGTTCCTAGGGAATGGTATGCAAAGATTGAATCCTACCTTTTGTCATAGAACTTTGTACATTGTAAATTATACCCGAATTTTTACATGCTTAGGACGACTAATTCATTTCTACTCCCAATTTTGTATGTTGATGATTTGTTGATCACCGGTTGCTCGAATTCAACGATTGTTGCAGTCGAGAGGATTCGGCATGACAAGTTCTTGATGATGGACATGGTTCCAATATATTTCTTCCTTTGACTCGAGATCAACCAAGATGAATCAGGAATCAAACTGTATCAGGTCAAGTATGCACGAGATATCCTTGAGATATTTCACATGACAGACTGCAAGTCTGCCACAACTCCTTTCCTATAAAGAGTCCAACTTGAGGATGGAGGGGACACTCCATTGGTTGAAAATACAATGTACAGATAGCTATTGGGGTGCTTGTTGTATCTCACACACTCCATACCAGACCTCTCTTATGCAGTTGGAGTATTCTCCAGGTTCATGCAGAAGCTGGATGATCTACATTGGAAGGATGCAAAGTGTATCCTTTGATACATACAGGGAACCATCAAGTTTGGGATTCCAGTAGACTCTACATTGGACCTCATCAGGTTCACGGATTTTGACTGGGATGGAAATAGCATTGATCGCAAGTCCACATCTAGTTACTCAATCAATATTGGTTCCGGGCCTATTTGTTGGTCGAGAAAGAATCAGGCTACCATTGCTCTATCTTCAACCGAGGTAGAGTAGAGAGGGTTAGTTAACATAACCATTCAAGTTATATGGCTACAACATTTTCTCACTGATTTGGGAATTTAGTTTCATCGGATGATCGTCATCTTGTGTGACAACCAGAGCACTTTGAAGTTTTGCGGAGATCCAAATTAGAGGTAGCAGATGAAGCACATCGAGATCCACATCCACTACATCCAGGAATTAGTACATGAGGGGATCATCGACCTACAGTTTTCTCCTTCAACATAACAGACTGAGGACATCTTCACCAAGACCTTCATTGAGCAAAAGTTCCATTCTTTGCAAAGTCGTCTTGAGTGAAGGACACAGTTTCCTAGCAACTATCAGTTCTTCTTTTTACATAGATTGTACCTTGAGGGGGGGGGGTGGGTTTCCATGAGGTTTTCCTTCTTTTCTCATTTATTTCAGTGTATATTTTTTATTTGGGTACCTAACATGGCCTCATTGTAGGAACCCATTCTTTATTTTCACCATAGTGATGTTCAGGGGGGGTGTTGTAGTTACTTCACACACACCTAGGATTTATTTTTCCTAAGGTTTTTCCTATGTTTATTAGTCATTATCTAGTCTCTTAAATTTTAGGGGAGAATATTCCTCTGGTAGAATATTCTCTTCATTTTTCACTTCAGTTTGATCAGTTGAGTGGAATCTAGATGCTACATTGGTATTATCACCATGCAACATTGGGATCATCGCCAAATAATGCACATTGTCCTTGGGATAATCACCAGACTAGTGCATTACTCATGATTCCATGATATCCTCCTCACTTCACTCTATTTCAGTCAGTTAACTAAAGACTGGTATACTAGTTAACTCAGCTAGGTGGCAGTTCACTCCTATAATTGCCTGAGAGACTAGACTAGGTAATAGTTTACTCCCATAACTGTTGGTGTGTGTCTAGATCACTCTAGACCACCACTATGACGCATTGGATTCTCCTCTAGTGCACATTGGTTGAGTTATACATAGTATATCATGTGTAAATTATCATTCATTCATTTGGTTAATGAGAATTCTTCCATTCTTTCTCTCCTCTTTCTCTCTTCTCATATTCTCTTTGCAAACTATGTATGTCATTTTCTAGCTAGATCTTTTCTTTGAAATTTCAACACATTTACAATTATGGGTGGTGCACAAAAATGAATCTAAGACTTGGTTCCAACAAATCACCAACACACACACACACACACACACATATATATTTACATTTACAATTGGGGTTTGGACTAGGGGTATTACAACGTCGATAAAGAAAGGGGAGTCGACGCAGTTGATGAAAAATACATTGATATGACAAGTTAGTGTACCATTGACATTGGTGAAAACTACACCGATATGTTATAATTATCCAGATGAATTTATGTGCAACCACGTCGAGTGGTTAGAGATAGGAAACGGTGAAGTTGTGAATAACTGTGTCGAAACTTAGAAAAACAATCGAAGGTGATGTTAATAACTCCATTGGAGAGAAAGTGTAATGACTATAGGTCATCATAACAAAGTCATCGACATATCTACAAACTTGTTGTAAACTTCATTGATAAAAGAAAGCACATATCGGGGGGAAAGACATGAAGTTTTTTGGTCGGTATCGACGATGTTTCATGGAACTATGCCGACACGATTGGGGTCAATATCGTTAACTTCAAAAAACAAAGTTATGATAGTATCATAGAGGTTATTAACAACTCCATTGGTGGAGATGAGATGTCATTGGAGAATTTCCAAACAACTCTGTCAATGGACCTTTGCATAAAAAAATGACTAAGTGATTTATGAATGTTTTACGTACGCGACTAGGTTTCTACACGGATGGGCTGGTGGATTAGGCTCTAAGACAGTGGTATGATCCTAGGAATTTCCTGAGTTAGAATCAAGCAGAGATATTTCTCAATTCTGGAAATGTTTCAAGGTTCAAGGGAGTTCGATCCAAGAAAGACATGTTTCATACTTTACGGAAAGATTAATTGACAGTGAGGTTTGGATGTAACTTGACGGGAAGTGGATCGATTTGATGGCGGTGAGTTAGAGAATTAGTGTTGGGGTTCCTTACCCAAATCAATTGTCTAGTTAAGGTGAGGATACAGTTGGATCCTGTTAACTAGGGTACAAGAAGTGTGATATGGTTAGGGTTAGGTTTCACGGGAAGATGAAGGTTTGATGGGGAAACCTTAACCCTATCAATAAACAAACATAAAAAAATGAAGAAGCAAGGAGATAAGATCTTAGTGCCTACCTGGTAACTGGCAATATGTGGATGGTGAAAGAGGATGTGGAACTGAGTTGGTTGGGAGGTCACTTCTTGTGCGCATGAAACCTTCTTCTTTTTTCAACAATGAACAATAACATGCATAGTGAGGGATGAGAGGTCATTGGTGAATTTTATAAATTTTCACTGGGTGTGGGTTTCGAGACACCATAGATGTTAATAGAAAGTGCATCGGTGCTAGACGTGGAGAATCTGGGAAGAGTTATTAACTCCTCCGGTGAAAGGTTTTGCACAAAAAAAACATTGGTTGGAACTCCTCCAGTATGTATTGAAGGATATAATGGAAAGTCTGTGAGTGGATTCATTCACATTTCGGTGGACTTGTGAAGAAATTATCTGGTGGATAACTCATATATTGGAGATGTTTGTGGGAAGACCTCTGGTATGCATCAAAGCAATTGGGAGAAAGTCCTCTGGTTTGTACCGAAGGAAATCATGGGAACTCCTCCGATGGATCGATATAGTTAATGAGAACTAATTTGGTATGCCTAGAAATGTCTCTTAAAACATCCAGGTGTTAAACTCCAAACCAAACTGACTCGAAATATAAATAAACTTAATTAGAGGGGGATGATAATACTTTGCAAAATATCAAGACATCGATGTATCTCTTCTCAGTCAATCAATAGGTTCTCATGTTGAGAAGGAGGGGTTCTATTTTCTTGTTTAAAAATGGATTTACAAGCAAAAATACAAGAAAAGGGAAGGTGTGGATGCCTGGCACAAAAAATGGCGACACACTAGGAGAAGCCATGAATCTCTGCAAAAAGGTGTCTAAACATAAAAATTTCGAGAATGGAAACACTTGCAGTGCATGACCCAAGGGAGAAAGAGTAGGTCCTGTAGTTTTCAAAAGTGAAAATTTTGACAGGACAAGTTTGTGTGATGCGAGGGAGAGGTCAAGGACATTCCCAAAGTAGATTGATTATCAAAATATACTCTTTTGAACTGGATTTTTTTGGGAAGGAGGGAGGAGTACAACAAGGAAATTATGTGTCAAGAATGTTGAAAATACAAATTGATGGTGCATTTCTTTGGTGTTTCTCTACTTCCAATGAGTGTCCATAGCCCCAGAAGAGTCACCCCAGTGTCACAAGACTTGCTCCGCTACAAATGAGTTTCCATAGCCCCAACAAATATACTTTCATGTCTCATATGAGATGGAATGTATTTCCTAAGACTTTACCTTTTAGAATATGATTCTATTAAATTTAGAGAGAGGTGGATGGGAGGGGGATCCTAGTTTTCCTTTAAAGGCATGCAAGATGACACCTGTAAAGGTGAGATATTCCAACTCGATTATATATGAGCTAACTCCTCGAACAACATACCATGAGTACTACAAATTCCTTTCTAAAGCAGTTTCCATTTAGTTTCAGTCAAACACAAAATTTTCTCTTGGGAATGACCATTAGCTCCCTCTTGCTACGTTTAAGAGTACCATGCTCATCTTCTATTGAACTATGTTCCTTTACTGGGTCTAACTTGAAGCAATGCACAACAATGTTACATAGAGAGGTATGAATTTGTGTTCAAAAGCTTGAATGTAGATTTCCAAGATTTTGATACCAATGTATTATATCTTAAGATTCATTCAGATCGAAGACACCAAACTCTGATAGAAGTATAAGGCGAGATCTTTGAAAGAGATAAAAAGAGAACTAACTATAATCAAATAAAATGAAAGTGAAAAACATAAAACGAAGAAAGAAAAGAATAAAAAGTAAAGCACAACTAAGCAGGAAATCAAAGATGAGAAAGAAAACTCTTTATTTATGCACAAGGGGAAGCTTCCTAAAAGGATAACTAATGTAATGTTTAAGGATTTGGCCATTAGGGAGGAGGCCTACATCCCATTCAATATTTTTCAATCGATAGGTACCTAGGCCAATCTTTTCTTTGATTATGAATGGACCCAACTGCATTTATTGAAATTTTGAGTGTTTTCCTTTGTTTTCATGGGGCTTGTCTCACTTGAGGACTAGGTCGTCAAACTAATTATTTTTTTCTAGCATACTTTTTATCAAACAAGCGTTTAATAGAATGTTGGTGAGATTCAAATTTGGTTTTAGCTTTGACCCGATTCTCTTCTAGATTTAACAAGGTGTAAATACGGTTTTGGATGACAGGGAACTCTCTCCTGCGTGACTGTTGCATGCGCTGAAGGGAAGGGAGATAGATGTTTGAAGGAAGGATATCCTCTTTCTGATAAACAAGTAAGTAAGGAGATGTCCATATGGATTCTTTAGGAATAACATGATCATCCCAGAGGGAGTTAGGTAAAGCATTGTGCCAATTCCTTTGTTGGTCGACTACAATTCGTTTAAGGATGTAAATCAAATTTTTGTTTGTGGATTCAGCTAGAGCATTGCCTTTGGGGTAATATTTGGCTACATAATTTAAATGATCCCATTTTCTATAGAAAACTCATCAATTTCAATGATGAAAAATACATATCATTATCAAATACAAGAGTATTGGGTACTCCAAACCTGGTCATAATATGTTGTTCAAGAAAATTAATTACCACTTCATCATTTACCTTGGTTAATGGTACTTCTTCCATCCATCAAGTGAAATAATAAATAACAATTAGAATATACATATGATGCTTATAAGTGAGTATTGATCTCACCGATTATGTCTAGTCCCCTTTGCTCGAAAGGTTCTTCAACAACAACAGGTTGAAGTGGAAAAACTACCCTACTCTCTCTTTTGATTGATTTCTAACAAATGTCACAGCTTCGAGAATAGGAATGAGAATCCTTGAATATTATGGGCTAGAAGTACCCAACTCTTAGTATATTGTGGGTTGTGTTCTCTCCCTAAAAATGACCTCTATTTGGTCCATCATGCATATCTTTGAGAACTTTGTCAACATTTTTTTTTTTCAAGACATCTAAGAAAAACTCCATCATAGTTCTTTCTGAAGAAGATACCATGAACCAACTGATATTGTGCAGAATACATCCTTAATGCTCTTATTTGTTTAGAATTAAGATGATCAGGAGCAGTTCCATGTTGAGGATAGTATTTGATCATTATACCATGAATTTTCAATTGATGGAATATAAGGGGCTTGTTGTGTATAAAGAGTTGGTTCCTCTTGTCATCCATCTTCTTATTGATCCTCATAATCCATGGATCTGGTTTCTAGCTTACACATGCCTTGAAATTTATAGTTTTTGGCTTGAATTCAAGGTCATATTCCTTTAAAGTGGTCATATGATTGCCTCGTTTCTCACCTAGTTCCCTTTTCACAAAGAGAGATCTGACCTTTGGGTGAGGGACAATCACCTTGGTGTGGTTTTTAGATATATAAGTTCTGAACTGTTTTATAGCTTTATGGACAACAAAATACTCCTTGTTCACTGGTGGGTAATTCAACTCAACACCATGGAGTTCAATGCTCATAAACTCTATGGGGCATTCGTTCCCTTGCTGGTCCTTTTGAGTGGGAACTATTGCAAGAGAATGGTCTGAAGCAAAGTATATAGCAAAAAGTCTTTACTGAAATATGGACTTTGAAGAGAAGGAGTGACCGCTATGGCATCCTTGATATTCTCAAAGGCCTCATTTTCAACAGGTGTCCACTTGAATTGAACATCTTTCTTTATCATCTGCTGAAGGGGTTTAACAATTTCGACAAAACCTGAAACAAACTTCCTTACAAAATTAATTTTCTTGAAAAAAGACCTCATATAATTTTTTCTATGTGGAGGTGTTATTTTCATAATGGGTTTGGTGGGTTCTAGGTCAACAGAAATCCCGTCCTCGAATATAATATTCCCCAATATTTTTCCTTCTTAAACAACAAAGATGCTTTTCTTGGAGTTTAGAGAGATACCATATTTTCTTCACCTTTTGAAAATTTGCTTCAGATTCTTTGGGTGATCAACATTTTTCTTTGAATAAACCGTGACGTCATCGAGGTAGATCACCACGCTATGATTGATTATATGTTTAAAAATGATCCGAAATCGGATTCAGAAGGCTGTCAGGGCATGAAAAATGCTCAAAAATGAAAGTTCTCGGAATCCGACGAAACCAGCACCATTGCGTCTGGATCGTCTTCCTAATTCCGGTGGTATAATTTTTATGTCAAACGGAGTCCGTATGAAGAAGATATCGCATTCTGTCCGTCGAGCCAAACAGGGAAAAATTTGGGATGTTGACTGTACCTGTCCGTACAAGGACACGTGTTAGTTCGTACATCTAACGTGGCATGTCCGTACAGCTGACGTGGCGTAACCAGGATGCGACACGTGGCAGCATCAGGAGAGGACACGTGGCGGCTTCCGTACAGGAATCGTGGCATCTCCAGGAAGCGACACGTGTCAAGCGGATTTGGATGAATCATGAGGTGACACGTTTCACCACTGAAAGGGTGACACGTGGCACGGATGACGTCAGCGGATGATGTGGCAGTGTTGACTGGGCGTACGGTGGATGATGTGGCAGTGCTGACTGGGCGTATGGCAAGTGACGTGATAGCGACGCATGGCAGTGACGTGGGCTAATCAGTTGTTGACACATGGCATTCATCGAGTGGATGAAAGGGTGCCACGTGGCCCAATCACAGGCTGCCACATGGCACCCCGGGTTTAGCCAATAACAGCTATATCAAAAATATTTTGGGCCCGGGGGATTCGAACCCTGGACCTCCCTTACCGCATGTGTTTGACAATACCCGTCCGACCATTGGACCACGGGGTTAACGCTTGTTTTGTAAACGGGGAGATATGTATTTAAAGTTAGTTGTTGTTTGAAACGTACGGGGGGCGGGCCGGGGCTTAGCCCCGACCCCGGTCTTATTGTATGCATGTGACCCCGGTGGGCGTATCAACGGGGCGCGGATGTAAACAGTTACAGGAGTGCGGTTTGTTTAACCGTTACATGCGCGCGGTTACAATTGACCGTTACCATATGCGTTGGTTTCAAACGGTTAGTGGATGGACGGTTGCGCGCGGGGGGGGGGGTGTATTTTAACAATAACCCATGGTTTTATGCGTGCCGATGTGACCGGGTGCTAGAGCATCGAATGGTGGTTAGGCCAGCGCTAGGCCACATAGAGCTCATGTGACCAATGGAAAGGGCGCGGGTGCCAGCAAAAGGGGCTTAGCCCGTTTTTCAACTACTATATAGTTATAAAGTGGGTTTTAAACCACTTTTTAATTAATTAATGTAATTTAACTCCTTTTTAATGTAATTGGGGGTTATTGGGCTTTTTTAGAGCCTAATTCTTGGGAGGAAGTTGGAGATTGACAACCAACTTTCCCAACTATTTAACCAAGGATATGTTGAGGCCATTGGGGGAGCTTTTGGGAGAGCTTTTGGACGGTTTTGGAGAGCAGAGATGCTGAGGCAAAGCCAGGTCTAAGCCAGTTTGAGGCAAGGAAGCTGTTGAGGTAGAGATGCTGTCGGACGATTTCTGAGAGCTCGGGACATCCATTTCAGGTGCCGTAAG
>ML778797.1:700048-732410 GCA_009831015.1 Picea engelmannii | reverse complement strand
ATAATTCCAAGCCAAAGAACCATAACCATGAACCCACAAGCTAGATTTCTCCATGAGAATTCCTCTCCTTTTATAAGCTGAAGAAGATAAGGTGAGGAGGTTAGGATGATCCCACTAAATCATGAAAGCGAGTAAGATCCAAATTATTCGTATGCCACCTCACCAAAGAAGCTTCTCCTTCTAGAAGATTCGAGAAATCGCTCATTTTTCCCACGTGCTGGAATGTTCGCACCCTAGCTATATAGAAACCTGCTAACCGTTCGCACCCTGGCTATAGTGCAACCTATGAGAATTGGTGATTCTCGCACCCTGCCTATATAGCAACCTGCGAACTTCTTTTTTATAAGGTTTTTACAAAGGAAAAAGCCATTTCTTTTCTCAGGAAAAGTTCTTCTCCCTTCTCTCTTTAGGAACTCAGTCCACTGTGACCTCTCTGAAGGCAAGAGATAGGTTTACATCATTAACGATCATAGGGATGACGAAAATAATGTGTAACAGTCTCCCACTTTGAATGAATTCTCGGTTCTATGTTGATTATGTATGGCCTTGTATTTTTTCTGTGATTTCTTCAACATCTCTTGTACTTGCAAATGGATTTGCCTAATCTTCTCAAAAAAAAAATCCACTCTCATTGCATCTCTTGTGAGGTTCTCCCTTACTCCTCCTTTCTATCCATATACAACATCCAAGGGTGAAGGTGGCAAATATCCAAAGCAAGTTTCAAAAGGTGACTTACCAATAGAAGTGTGGACTACTCTATTATAATATTGATATATGTAGATCATATTTTCATCCTAGGTCTTTGGATGCTTCCGACTGTTACACCTCAAAAGTTGCACCAAAGTCCTATTGACTACTTTTATCTACCCATCTATGTGTTGATGGAATATTTTATATCTCTTCAACTTAATGTCCATCTTCTCCCACAATTGGGAGGATTTGCTCAGTTACAGTTGCAGTTGCAATCAGTTTTTGTTGCAGCAATGAAACCCTAACCCTCTTGTTGAGGCACCTTAAGTGAAGATATTGACATAATTTCTGGATAGCCTAGTGTGCCCTAACCCAACGCACCTCCCGGTACTCTCATCAAGCTAAGACACCAAGTTTGAGTGTTTGGTCAAATTCAAAGGTTGACCAAGTCAAAGTGAAATGTGTGCTCGTTTAACCATAGCAAATATAGCAATATTTTCACCCAACCATAGGTCGAAGACACCCTCAAGCACCTTAACCTTGAAAAAGAATATTTCTGGAAGCAAACCCTAAGCCTAATAGCCAATCAATGTAGCGTACCTCTCTCGAGAGCTAGCACACAAGGCTGAAAGTCTAAACCATAACCAATAGAAAGTCCACACCTAAATCGAGAATACAGGCTGCAATAGTTGCAGCTGTAGCTACTCTTCAGACTTGCACACTTACTCAGCTTCTGCAGTGCACACTCTTACATTTTTGCAGTTTTAAGTTGTGTGTGCCAAATGATATCTAGCGTCTTGTATTTATACTGCTCCTCCTTAGCTGTCTGGGTCGACTTCTCATTATAGAGGCTAAAAACTCAATATTAAATATTTCCTTTAGCCGACTTGTCTTCTAGGGTTATGTCCAATGCTTTAGGGTTTCTTCTTACTTCCTGAAATATTCTATTCTTGTTAGGGTTACACATGGAGGTTAATACCTCCTGCAGCTACCATAATATCAAAACTCCCTCCTAGATAGGGAGGTATTGAAAGCAATGGTCTTGAGCACAAACATACCATTCAATCGGTAGCATCATCATAGCCATACAGGCTATCTCATGATTAGATCACGAGCACCCTCATAATTATAAATATCATTTGATAGCATCAAATACATCATCTCTCGAAGCTATACTCCATCTGAGTAATTAGGCATGATACTGAATAAGTCACTCACTCCACAAAGTGATACAAGAACCATTCTTCTAATCCAGACATATGTCCTAGAAGAATAGTTATTCCAACATATGTTGGAAGCCACACCATGGGCTACAAGGACTATTCTTCTAATCCAGACATACGTCCTAGAAGAATAAATGTCCTGGACCATTTTTTGCCTAGAGAATGTTTGTTCACTAGCACACTGATTATCCATCTAGCTAATACTCATTTTCAAAACTAATGATAGTCTATATGGCAATCAGAATAATGTCATTCAATATAACACAACCATGTCTATCCACAGTAGTACAAAACTACTATCCAATGGTACACAACCACACCAAGTAGCACACAACTAGTTAATTAGTGACACATAGTCACAAACAATGGAACACATCCACCATAGTAGCATACATCTACTATCCAAAGACATACAGTCTCCATAACAATCATATCATCTGATATCAACCTGCATAGAAACAATATCATGATATAAACTGAGTCATCTGGGACATTCTTCCACTGACATCTGTGAGATCTGGAAGAGCATCTACCCTCAGAAAGTAAAACATCATCCATGGGCTATCTTGACTATTCTTCTCAAGCATAGAAGAACAATTGTCCCTGATTTCTGAGCCTAGACCATTCACCTAACTAGGCCATTCCTATGGCACTAGTCATAGTGCAACCTGGAGAGAATGATTCTTCCTTAGGGAGTGCTTGTCCTTGATTGTTGAACCTAGACCATTTACCTAACTGGGCCATTCCTCCAACACTAATCATAGTGCAACCTAGATAGAATGAGTCTGCCCTAGGGAATGACTATCTGAACCATTTCCTAATGGAAATGACTTTCCTAAACCAACCTCTAAAACAAACCATTCTTATAAATTGCTCACAACTGTGAACTTTGAAAGAATGACTACCTGACGAGGTAGACCATTCTAATTGACCACTAATTAGAGTGAGAGCCAAGAAGAATGATTTTCATAGACCATTCCGCCACACTGACCACAAGGGGAATCATTGTCTATGGTACATCAACAATCTATCAAACCATTTTCATTACGAAAACGATTTTTCTATCTGGACCATTTTCCGAACTAGAAAATGCATGTACGTCAGAAATCTCAAACCACTTTCCGAACTAGA
Organism: Picea engelmannii; assembly: GCA_009831015.1. Taxonomy (NCBI): domain Eukaryota; kingdom Viridiplantae; phylum Streptophyta; class Pinopsida; order Pinales; family Pinaceae; genus Picea; species Picea engelmannii. The sequence goes on along the minus strand of ML778797.1, from coordinate 729,366 downwards.
AAGGAACTGCTCATCCTGAAACATTTTTCGAACTGAAAAATGATTTTCCATAAATCAATAACACATCAGTGCTCCCTCCCAACCTGGGAGTAATCTCTTCCCTTTTTCGAACTGAAAATTGATTTTCCATAAATCAATAACACATCAGTGCTCCCTCCCAACCTGGGAGTAATCTCTTCCCTTTTCAATAAGGAAGTCGTCTCCACGAGCCCCAACTTGCAAACTTTTCATCTTGAATAGAGGTTTTACCCAAATATTTGTTATCTGCTCATCTGTGGAGATATATTGGAGAACCACTTCTCTTTTCTGAACTTCATCATGGAGAATGTAATGCTTGATCTCAATGTACTTTGGCTTGTTATGGAACACTGGTTTTCTTTGAAGGCTTCATGTATCTATGATCGTTACAATATATATCATGGTCGAATTCAACACTTTTGTTTCCTGCTAGCTCATGACATCGTGGCGAGGCTCAAACTGAAACATATCCAAGTAGCACTTTTTCTATCATCGTGAAAGTTTGCCATGGATTAGCAATCCATCATCCCGGACTTCTGAGTAACTATTCCAATACACTATCTTTGTCATAGAAAGTTTTCACCAAGCTTCTGCTATATATGATATACTATGCATCAAGTTGTTTGAATCCATACAAGGTCTTCTTATATCTGCATACATGGGTCTCTTTCTGGTATACCTCAAAAACTTGAGATTTCTTTACATAAGCTTCTTCTTCAAATGCTCTGTTGGGAGAACAGTCTTTTACAACCAACTGATATAAACTTCAATCCATGGATACTGCAAGAGATATAATAGATCAAGTAGAGGTATATCTGATTTACAAGAATAAGTTGTTATCATAGTCTTCTCCTCCTTCTAGAAGAATTTATAGTTTTGAATCTCGCAATGCTTCCATTCATAACCCTTTTTGACAATTTCTTACATATATTGTTTTTCATCATAACTTCCATTTCTTCTGCTTGATTGCTTATAGTGGGTTCAAACCAAGTTGGTAGTCTTGTGATTCTTGGTATAATAACTGGTTGTTCTGGTTTTTATTTCTTTCGTGGAATCTTCATGTTTTAGTTCATCTCTTGGGTCCATGGAGTCTTCTATAGATTCCATTACCTAAAGATTCCAACTTCTTCCTTTCATCATAGGATCATGGATGTAGATGGACAACCAATAATACTTTGAGGCTTCTTTTCGAAGAATACTTCTTTTGAACACATGTTTCTTATAATGGTTGTTACTTTCAATGGGAACATGGATAGATACTTCATAATCCTCAATGGATCATATTATTTAGGATTATCTCCCTCCTAATCATTTCTTCATGCATGAATGCATGCTCTTCTTTTGGAATTTTGTAATCAACGCCCTCCATCTAAGAGAGTCCACACTTATGTTTTCATCATTATTGCCTTCTGCAAAGTTTCACAAGTCTTTTTATAATTTCCTCTTGATTGCTGACTTCTTTCTATTTTGACTTCTTCTGGGTCTCTTCAAGTTTGATTCTGATTTTGGCTTATCTGGAAGTTGTTACTTATATAATAGCTTCCACAGGAATTGTTACCAAGGATTGTCAATGTACTTCATCTTCTCATGTGTATTGCTTGACTTGTAGTCATCGTGATAGCAATCCTTATCCTTTTATTCTTCCATAGGTATTGTTTCACTTGAACATCTTGTTAACACATAAGATTGTATTATGATTTGAGATAATTTCCCAAAATACAATTGCTATAGGAGGGCTCTTGTACCTTTTGACAGCTTGACTTCAAGTCAGTTTTTCAAGGGTTTTTAGAAGGCATTTGCAGTTCTTGATGATTCCATTGTGTAGAAGACATCATAATATTTCCAACCATATCTCTTTCAGCCCAAAAATCCTCTGGGAAGGCCTCCAAAATCCCTCTCAAAGACCATGCTACACTTCTGCAATTTTTTAGTGACTAACTTAAAACTTGGATTATGAACAAATGAGAAGGTATTTTTTAAAACTGGAGGAGGTTTTTGTTCATCACATACCAAAAAACAAAAAATTCTCTCAGTTTTGTAAAAATTGGTATGGTTAGAGAGATATTAAACATAGAAAATGCGCTACAAAATCACCTACCCAGACACACAAAGGGCGCTACGAAATGTGCAGAACTATTTTACAGTGGCGCTACAGAATTTCTTGTAGCAGTTACTGTTACCAATTTGATCATAAAACCCAAAATACGAAGTGGGTTTCTCTGAAATTTTTTTGGAGGAAGATGATATCCCTGTTGACTTGATGACCAAATTTCAGGCTAACCTAGTTTGTAAAATGAGAGAAACAATTAAAACACCAGTGCGCTACAGAATGTGCTGTCAATTCTTTGTTTTTCATAGTTGATTAGATATTCACCTTGTTGGGAGGTTTCCAGCTATTAAGGAGGGTTCGAATGAATTCTCATGGATCATTTATATGTCAAGGGACAACTTCACCTAAGTCTTAGATCCATTGAGACCTCATGTAGTGAGTTGGAAACAATTCATTAAAGACTTCCAACAATTTCCTGAAAATTAGTAGTTTGTTGGATTTTTGTCTCTTTGATTGTTGCCACCTATCTCCAAGGATTAGAATCCAATGAAAGAGATGGGATTCAACCTCCTAAGGAGATTTGGATTCTATTTTTCTATTTAATGAAGGAGATACCTCTTGGAGAGGGGTTGGATTCATGATCCAAGAGAGGAGAGATCTAGGGGAGCAGTTGAGTTGCTCATTTGTAAGCTGGAGGGCATGTATTGTAGGCATTTATGCCATTAGAGATTCATGAAAGTTGTGATACCCGACTGTTTTTATCTTGTTTCCATTCTTTCTTATCATCTTGCTTGAGTAATATTTATAGATTTTGAAGATCAAAAGATGCCTTCGGTTAATGAATTCATGAGTTGCAAAGGATTTGTGGTAATTGGTTGTTAATAATAGATTATTGTTCAAGGACTCTTTAATATATATTACAGAAAGGATCTATTTTATGTGGATATTCTTCTCTTTGTTTACTTTCTATTCTTCTATCCATCTTTGCATAAGCTTTTCGTCTGGTAGGCAGCCTGATTTCTTGTGATCTGCATAATGTTATGACTCCATGCCTAATGGAATGTATTTGCAATAGTGTGATGTCCTCCCTTTTACTCTTTTCTTGTTGATCCACATATTCAAACTATTTTAATCCATTTTCATTTCTATGTTACCAAGCTTACTCTCATTTGCAGTCTAGGAGTGACTCTTGGAGTGATAACATTTTTGGCGTCGTTGTCGGGGACGGAAGTGAAGAAATATTCCATGGGAGAATGAAATTGATCAGATCCATCTTTTGATGGTGAACAAGGGTTGGTCACATATCAGAGACTATGGAGACTCCACTCCATGAAGGAAGAAACTATTGGCGACTTCATTGATATGGGACAATAATAGCAATGGAAGTTATCTTGGCTTGGACGTATGCTTTCTGTGACTTCTCAAATATAGTCGGTTTTCCACATCTAGTGTTGATTATAACTGAGTGGGACAATTATCTTCCAAGATTCAGAGGAATCAAGCATGATCATCCCGATGAGAACTTATTGAATTTTCATAAATGCATGCTTGAACATGGTTTTGTTCACGAGGATGTCTTGATCAAGATGTTCAAATTTTCTTTAGAAGAACATGCTCGTGAATGGTTTCAATCCCTTCCTGCTACTAGTATCCATTATTTGAAGGATTTTCACATGGTTTTCAATTCATATTATGATAATATTTACCCGGTTGATATTATTTTTGATAACTGTTGTAAAGAATCTGAATTCCACATCCATCATTCAGTTAGTATTCAATCTAATTATGAGGATGTTGGTGATGGTCATATTGTACACACGTTTGTCCTTGATTCAAGTGTCTCTTATAGTTTTGACTACGATATTAAGGATGCCTCAGATTTTGATAAAGAAGTTGTTGATATGCATTTAGTATCCCAAGAGCTTCAGAGGCAACTGATCTTTCCTTTATCACCGATATCCGTCATTCTTGAATTTGAATCTGCAAAATACATCAAAAGATCTATGATTAGTAGTGGAATCTTCCTGCAGTCATGTTCAGATTTGCAAATAGCTGAAGGCAACATCCATTATCAGAAAGAGGATATGCAGAGACCTTTTGATCTTCAACTTAAACAACATAAAGAGGTATTTATTTGTGGCTTTTATGACCCTATTTCTGACTATCTGGAGTCTTTGAGCAACATAGATGTCAACACATTCTTGTCGAATGAAGGTTGGTTCTATTATCTTTTCAAATTGCATTTCTATATTCCATGGATTCCTCTATTTTTCAGATCCATATCAAGAATTTTATCAGTTAATCAGTGTCTTATATGGCTTCATTGGAAGCATGATTTTACCTAATATAGAGGAATAAGTTCATTAGGTAGGAGTAGGAAGAATAAATCTCAGTTCTCGAGCATCTTGTTTGCAGTTAGTTTTCAGTTTCAAAAAAAGAGCACAGGTGCTCTCGGGCATGCAGATTTCCTGGACAGAGTTGAAGGAGTGTAAGGCTATTGCAACTGCATGTTCTTGGCATCTCATAGGGATCATTCCATACCCTGTGGAGCCAGATGTTAACACATAATATTGTGTTATGAATTGAGATAATTTCCCAAAACATAATTGCTATAGGAGGGTTCCCGTACTTTTTGACAGCTTGACTTCAAGTCAGTTTTTCAGGGGTTTTGAGAAGGCGTTTGCAGTTCTTGATGATTCCATTGTGTAGCAGACATCAAAATATTTCCAACCACATCTCTTGAAGCCCAAAAATCCCTTGGGAAGGCCTCCAAAAACCATCTCAATGACCACGCTACATTTTTGCTGAGAGCATGCTGCGCTTCCGCAGTTTTTGAGTGACCAACTTAAAACTTGGATTATGAAAAAATGAGAAGGTATTTTTGAAAACTTGAGGTTTTTGTTCATCACATACCAAATAAAGAAAACCTCTCTCATTTTTTCAAAAAGTGTTATGGTTAGAGAGATATTAAACATAGAAAATGGGCTACAAAATCACCTAGCCAGACACACAAAGGGCGCTACGGAATGTGCATAACTGCTGTAGTGGTTACTGTTACAAATTTGATCATAAAAACCAAAATACAAAGTGGGTTTCTATGAAATTTTTTTTGGGGGAAGATGATATCCTTTTTGAATTGCTGACCAAATTTCAGCTTGGACTAGTTTGTAAATTGAGAGAAAGAATTAAAACACCATTGCGCTACGGAATGTGTTGCCAATTCTCTATTTTTCATAACTGATTGGATATTTTCCTTGTTGGTAGGTTTCCAGCTGTCAAGGAGGGTTCGAATGACTTCTCATGGATTAGTTAGATGTCAAGGGACACCTTCACCTAAGTCTTATCTCCATTAAGAACTCATGCAATGAGTTGGAAACAATTCATTAAAGACTTCCAACAATTTCCTAAAAATTAGCAGTTTGTTGGATTTTGTCTCTTTGATTGTTGCCACCTATATCCAAGGCTTAGAATCCAATGAAAGAGATGGGATTCGACCTCCTAAGGATATTTGTATGCTATTTTTCTATTTAATGAAGGAGATAGCTCTTGGAGAGGGGTTGGATTCATGATCCAAGAGAGGAGAGATCTAGAGGAGCAATTGAGTTGCTCATTTGTAAGCCTGAGGGCATGTATTGTAGGCATTTCTGCCATTAGAGATTCATGAAAGTTGTGATACCCGACTGTTTTTATCTTGTTTCCATTCTTTATTATCATCTTTCTTGATCAATATTTACAGATTTTGAAGATCAAAAGCTACCTTTGGTTAATGAATTCATGAGCTGCAAAGGAAATTTTGTGGTAATTGCTTGTTAATAATAGATTATTGTTCAAGCAATCTTTAATCTATATTACAGAAAGGATCTTTGTTATGTGGATATTCTTCTATTTGTTTACCTTCTATTCTTCTATCCATATTTGCATAAGCTTTTTGTATGGTAGGCAGCCTAATTAATTGTGATCTGCAGAATGTTATGACTCCATTCCCAATGGAATGTATTTGCAGTAGTCTGATGTCCTCCCTTTTACTCTTTTCTTGTTGATCCACCTATTCAAACTATTTTAATCCATTTAAATTTATATGTTACCGAGATTACTCTCATTTAAAGTCTGGGAGTGACTCTTGGAGTGATAACACATCTTATCTTCTAAGAAATAAATATGAAAGATATGTACAAAAACTATGTAAACATGGTATGTACAATAACTATGAAGAATATTGTTACCTTGTTTTTAGAAGAAAAAATCTGTTTTATCCTACTTGGCCTTCTTTAGGGGTTCCCATTCTTTGACAATTGATGCTTCATGTGTTTCCTTCCTTTTCTTTAACTCAGGACAATGATTCTTGTACTGACCATATTTTCGACAGTTGAAGCATTGTATTTTTGACATATCTTTCTCTTGATTTGGTGTCTTCCTTGAGTCATGTTGATGATTAAAATTGTGTGAGACATGCTCCAGGACACGGACTAAGTGAGTCGGCTCGAGAGAGAGCCCATGAGTTGGGTGTTCCAATGAGATGGGTGTGTGGTTCCTCTCTGAGATAGAGATGGAAAGTTGTGCCCCTGTGTGAGGTGGTGAATCCCATGAGTTGGGTGTGTGGTTCCTCTCTGAGACAGAGATGGAATGTTGTGTTCCCTTGTGTAGGGAAGCCCATGAGATGGGTATGTGGTTCCTCTCTAAGATAAATATTGAATGTTGTGTGCCCCTGTGTGGGGAAGCCCATGATTTAGGTGTATCATTTTGAGATAGAGATGAAATGATGTATTGGACTCCTCTGTGTAGAGAGTTGAGATGGTGTGATACTCTAGATGATTCTCCTGTGTAACATAGTGAGAAAGTGATCTGCTAAGTTGGGCGTGCTTTTGGTTGAGCACAGGTGAACGTGATCCTAGTGGTAACGATGTGTTGGCCTCCTCTGTTAAGAGAGTTAAGATGATGTGATACTCCAGATGATTTTCATGTGTAACACAATGAGAAAGATATCTATTGAGTTGGGCGTGCCTGTGGTTGAGCACATGTGAACGTGATCCTAGTGGTTGAGCACTAGTGAGTGTGGTTCTCCCGTGAGACGTAGTGAGATAGAGATTTGGACATCCATGTGGTTGAGAACATATGGATGTTCCCCTAGTGGCTGCGAACTAGTGGGTGTATGAGATCCCTTGATATATTGTACAAGAGTCAGACTTACCTATAACCCTATTTGTGATGTAAAGGGTATAGGTCGGCCCCACCATAAAGTGAAAGATAATTAATGTAAAAGATAATTAATATGGTAATTATTAAATATATTATGAGTTATTGCGGTTGGACCTGTTGTGACAATAGACACTACTGTTGATAGGTTCATTCTAATATAAATAAATGTAAATTCCTCATTGAGGAATAATATCACAAGTGTGAGTTTGGAAATGTCAGCAGACACTTGTTCTTGGGAAAAGTGTGCACCTCTCTTGGGCGCTAGTCTTCTAGGGTTTGTGAGCACCCTTTTGTGTGCTAGGTATTTATGGTTGTGGAGGTATTTATCTTGAATAATATAGCAAAGGATTGGCTGGATTTTCTTCCCTTGTTGAGAAGGGTTTCCTAGGATACTTCTTGTGTACTTGTGCATGGTGTTTCTTCTTGTGATCTTGGTTGTTGTAGCAAATTATTTATGGTTTAAGTAAAATGATAAAAATGGAATTAACTTCATTCTTAAACCTATATTATTGAAAACTCAACATGGTATCATATCATAGGTCTTGAAGAACCCATTTCACAAGAAAATTCCAGTCATCCTCTCTCTTCTGCAAAACCGTACGACCCTCGTAGGGTTTCCAGAAAATCCATACAGCCTACCTTTCTGAGGAGTTTCAACACTTGTCACTTGGAAGTTGGGGATAAAAAGTATATGGGACTCTAAGACCTCCTCCAATGCACCTCCAACAAGATTTAGATTGCATTTTTGAGCATTTTTACTTTTTGTCCCTAGGGTTTATAGGGTTTCACTAATTTTTGCATAAATTTTAGAATTAGGGTTTCTGCAACTCATTGAAGGAGCTCTTAAGCTCACCAGTGTTCTCCTGTATTTCAAATGCTTATTTTTGGCAGTCATAAGTCCAAAAAAACATAAAATTTCTAGCCTAGCCTAGCTGTTAGGTTTTCTATCCCAGTTGACAAGGTTGGTGAAGAATCTAAAAATATAATGAATAGAATCATGATGGAAGCCAAGCTTGGTGGATCAAGCAAACTAAGTTCCTGGAAACCAATACTTCAAGGAGATGACGACATAAATATATAGGCATCCTTAAGTATGCACTTTCATATATTATGTGTATCATTATCATGAGTGTACTTGCAGGAGGAAGGAACCTTTTCTTAATTCATAAATCCAGAAGGATCCCAGTGCATTCAGAAGAACAACACACTGGAAGTAAAGACTCCAAGTTTGATAGTTTTAATTATCATGCCTCTAACATACATTTCTAAAGTTTGATACATTACAAGTAGGTGTTGAGCTGTGACAACAATCCTTAAATTGTTTTGATTCTAGATATGTACTCATTATTCTCCTTTGGGAGATATTTTTGTCTTGTTTCCTTTCATTTGTTTTCTTGTTCCAGGAAGGTTAAAAAAAAAGGAAGATGGTTATACTTCAGACTTCAGAGGGAGTCAAAACAATTTGAGGAGGAAGAAAATAACCATCATTGAGGCAACCAATGCAATAATGCATGATCATAATATTTCTATGATTATGTGGGCATAAGCATGCATGACACAGTATATGTTCAGAATAGGCGTTTCACCAGATTTTGAAGAAACATAACTCTCGAAGAAGCCTTCACCAGAGTGAAGACCGAGATTGAACACTTCAGTATATTTGGGTGCCCAATGTATTTTCATGTACCCATAGAGAAGAGGTCCAAGCTAGACCCTTCAGGGAGAAAGGATACATTTATGAGATAACAATGAATCTTCGAAGACATATCAGATCTACATCCCTGGTCAGAGACAGATTGAGACAAGCAGAGATGTTTCCTTTGAAGAAGAGATATCATGTAAAATATCTGGATAATCTCAGATGGAGATTAACAATGAGATAATACCTTCTCTCCCTTCAATTGTTCATAGGAAGACATATATTATTCTAGCCGATCCAGTTGCTCCAGTTGATATGCCCATAGATATTGCAGTAGGGCATAAAAGGCCTGCCTAGGCTTGACAAAATCTGTAAGAGGCAAAGGAACATACAATCCCCTCAAGGCACATCCTGAGAAAGAAAAATATATTTTCTATCTACCCTTCAGTCATGATCCACTTAATTGATTCTGAGCCTTCTTGTCATGGAGAAGCGATAGGTGAACAAGTATGGAAAGATGCCATTACATAAGAATACCAACATATCTTAAAGAATGATGTATGAGATATTGTTCAGAGACCAGAAGGGAAGTTTGTGGTGACTTCCAAGTTGATTATAAGATCAAGCATGGAGCCAATGGGCGTGTCGAGAAATATAAAGCAAGATCTGTAGCCAGAGGATTCTCACAAACAGAGGGAGTTTTCTATGATGAGACACTTGATCCAGTAAGCCTGATACACTTTCATCCATACTACCATCCATGAGTTGGAAACTACATCAGACGGATGGATTCTTGATGAGTTTGGGTTTCAACAAGAGTGTTGTTGATCCAAACCTATATTATTACAGTGTTGGTGACGAGAGGCTGATTTTGGTGACTTATTCATAAAACCTTGTTGTTGGATACAAGTAAGATTTGACTTCTGATTTCGAGATGAAGGATCTGAGTATGATGCACTATTTCTTGGGACAAGAATTATGACATGGGACCAATGAGATTTTCCTGATTCAAGGAAAATATACAGTGGGGATATTAAATAAGTTCAGTATGACAGAATGCAAATCCATGCCTACACCGATGGTGATGGATTTGAAGAAAATGAATGATGATGATTCAGATGAGATTGATCCACAACTGATTGGATCATTGATGTATATGGTTAACACCATACCTGATTTATGCTATGCAGTGAATGTACATTAGTCAATTCATGAGTCAGTCGAGAAATAATCACTAGACAGCAGTGAAACATGTATTGAGATATATATGAGGCACATTTGGATATGGCCTGAGATATGCCTCCAGTGTAGAATTGATTTTGCAGGGATATGTCGATACAGATTGGGCAAAGAGTACACTAGACTAGAAGATCACATCAGGTTTTTGTCTTACCTTGGGGTTTTCCATGGTTTCAGGGTGCAGCAGAAAACAAAGCTTCGTGGCCTTGAGTACCACAGAAGAAGAGTATATAGCATTGAGTGTGGCAGTCCGCGAAGCAATTTGGCTTCGCAAGTTTCTGAAAAATTTATTTGATCATGAGATGATACCTATTATTATAACCAGAGTTGTGTGAAGCTCTTTGAGAACCCTGTGTTTCATCAAAACACATTGAGATAAAATATCATTATATTAGAGACATGGTGTAAAGAAAATAAATACATGTGCATTACCTTCCTACACATGAGAAAATTGCAGATATATTACCAAAACGAAGTTCGAGTACTTCTGTGAAAGACCTGGCTCGGTGAAGATTTCATCCCTAGCTAAGAGGGAGTGTTGATGACTAAAACCAAGATGAAGTTCAAGTACTTCTATGAGAGACTTGGCCTGGTGGAGAATGCCTCCCTAGCTGAGAGGGAGTGTTGATGATTACAGTTGTGTGAGACATCCTCTAGGACACAGATTGAGTGAGTCAGCCTAAGAGAGAGCCCATGAGTTGGGTGTGCCCATGAGATGGGTGTGTAGTTCCTCTCTGAGATAGAGATGGAATGTTGTTACCCTATTGTTATAACCCTAATTTGCACCAAACATACTTACCTGACATCAAGCCATCCCATATGTCTTCTTTGTCAAGCCAGTACTGAACAACTCTTCTTAAAAAAACCCTTTTTAAAGGCCCATGCACCCTACTCCACTACTGCATGAGTGTACACACTAGCTGCCTCACTACAACCCACGTGTACCTACAAAAGCACGAAAAAGAAAAGTTGTTGACGGAACACAAAGCTTTGGGTAACTTAAATAAACCTTCCGACCATGCATGGCCGATCATTCGACCAAATACCTAGCTCCTTCTAGCCTATAAAAGAAGGGGTAAGGGTCCCATTTGAAGGAGGAAAATCATAGTAAAAAGACTATACCCAATTGAGCACTCCCCTTGTCCCAACCTTTAGCCATCCTTGTGCAAAGAGATGTATAAAGAAAAGCAGTTGGAGGAGAGTTGAAGAGGAACCCAGGACCAGTTTCAAGGAGCATTGTCGACCACATATTGTAAGTTTACTCTTGTGAAGATTAATAGAAAAGTAATAATTTTCCTGTCCCACCATATCATGTATCCAATTTGAATATTTATTTTATGATATTGTCACAACTAACCCAACAATTAGTATATGAAATGCATGTTTGCAACTTTTTGTTTGTTCATGTGTGAATGCAGGTCAACTTTGGGAGGAGGCTTGCAATCAAAGAGCGAGTGGAAGAAAAGGGATCAACATCAAACGAAGGACTCAAGGTAGAGTTACCGAATCTTGTTTTCACCTTTGTATTACATGAATGTGGGGTTTTGTGTTGGGAGAATAGAAAAGAGTAGAAGCCTTTGAAAAGGTCATTTTCTGCATGCATGATTAGAGCCCTTAAATGCTAAGTTCGTAGGAGGGATTCCCACCCACAACAGGATTGGCTACCATACTGGGGAACTCTAGGGTTTTTGGGAGTCCTCTTCTGGGTATTTAAAAAAAAAAATTGTTTCATTACTTGTTTTTAGAGTTTCTACAAAATTTTGAGCTAGCAGGGATTTTGGTCTTCCATACCAGTACTCCCTACTTTCTTTTCTTGGCTGCATTTTCTTTTTGGGAAGTCATAGAGGTGCACGCAGCCTATATAAGGCCTGCATGTGTTTACACGCGCCCAATCTTCACACAGCCTGCGTGGACACGCTAGCTGATGAAGTAACAGTAGCATGGCTAGGTTCAGAATTTTTTTATTACAGAGGCAGTCATCCTCTCCCTTGTCAGAAGTGATACTTCTCAGGGGTTTTCTAGAACTCATTCTAGTCTTTGTTTTTTGCAGTTTGTAGCTTAGGTTTCACCTTAGATTGGTTTTGTTCTATGAAATTTTCCTTGAATTGTTTCCTTTTTCTGTCAAAGTAAGTTTCTGAGTCTTCAAGATATTCTAGTTCTCAATACCAGTAGTCTCTGCCAGTGCTTGATTGCTTGTCTTTTCATTTTTTGAAGATTTGCAGTGGTACATGCAACCTGCATAAGGTCAGCATGTGTGTACACGCGCTCTGACCTTACACAACTCGCTTGCACACGTTGGTTGTTGAACTGTCAGTAGCGTGCTTGTTGAGAAATTTTTTGTTTAAGGAGATTCAGTCATCCTTTTCCTTGTCAAGAGTTATACCTCTCAGGGGTCTTGGTCTCCGTAATAGCAGTCAACAACTTAGGTCTGATCACAGCAATAACTTTCTTTTTCATTAAAAAGTTTTTCATAGGGTTTTTAGACAAGTGTGAGAGTCTTTTTTTACCAGTTTGTGTGTTATTGTCAGTAACTCTTTGTGATCTGTGCTTAGGCCAGAAGTTTTCTTGGTATTTACTTGTCGTCATTTTTGCTTTTTGCTTTGCGAGCATTAAATAAAATAAAAAAACTCTTTTATTTCTTGGTTTGGTTAAGTAGTTGTTGGTTTGCATTAATAACCAGGAAAAGTTTTTCTTTCATAAGTTCTTGGTTGTTTACTTAGGAAAATAAGTAGCTCGTAGTCGAGAAAAATCCTATTTTGAGTTTGTTGTTCAAAGATCTTAGAAAAAAATTTAGTTTGAAAAGTTGATTAAGAATTGTGTCAAGAAGAAGTTATTTTGTTTCCATCTTTCTGTTTATCTTTTCTTTCATCTCTCAAACATCATTAGTTTCACTTTCATAACCTTTGACTTAATACAAGCCATAAAAAATTAACGATTAATTAAAATCAACTAGACTTTATGCTTGTAGGGTCCATCAATTAGTCTAGGCTAGAGCCTTGATTTAGGTTGGAGAGGAAACTCTTCAAGGCTGCAAAACATACATAAGAGTATGTGCTAGGGAGTGTTAAAAGTTCAGTATTGTGAAATTTATTTGGGACCCCCCTCTAACATAGGGGCTAAACACAAGGTTGCGTGCAGAAAGGTAGCGAAGATAACCCCTCCAAAGCTGGACCAATCGTAGTGGAGAGCACATATAGAGGGCTTGTCTTGGGATTTCGTCGATTGCATTTTCCATGGAGCTTCATGGGTATCGAATCTGTTCGAGGTCATCAGTTGTCTTCCAGACCACTTGATTTCGATACCCTTGATAGGGTTCAGGCTCGATACCCTGCCCATTGTGGTCTACCCGACTGTCGACTGTACCCACCTGGTGATTGTTCGGGCGCTGGAAACCTAGTTGCCTATCTTTTTTAGAGACATACACAGGTGATTGTGGGGGTATACCGTGGTACCTAGGACATACATTGGGCCACGCTTTGCAGAGTATACCCAGAGGGTTCTTCCGTGTTCAAGTTTCACTTGCACTAGTAAGTTTCTCTAGTGTTGGTTGTTGTAACTATTCTTCCAACTAGTTTAGTGTTTGTTTGTTTTATCTTGTAGGGCCTTTTTTTTCTAGTGTGTGTTTTTTTTGAACAAATAGAAATCCCTAGTGTGTATTTGACCTTCTCACATAGTGGAGGATCATGAGCTCCATCGGTCACAAAGTCTTCTTGGCCTGCCACCAGTTACACTAGAGCCACCCCTGCAACCACTAAGGCGAAAGATAAACCAACAAGGGTCTTTTGAAGCGACTGGGTCACAAGAAACTGTGCCCGACCAACATCCAGAGGAACCAACTATTTCATACCTTGGAGCAGAAGCTCTCGGTCCACACGAAACTCCAATGACTGATCTTTCGGTGCCCATCATCGTATAGATTTATCCTTACGGGTGCCAGACAGTGTCACACGCAACAATGGAAACAAATGTTGCCACTTCTTCTAGGAATTATTCTATTCCCACTAGAGTTGTCGCCATAGGGGGTGTTCCACCTCCTAACCCACTGTCGTCGGTCCGAGCCACCATGGTCTCAACTGTCTCTACCTCGACCAGTGGTCTGATCCCGTCTTTGGCAGCGGCCACTGCTCCTTTCACACATAGTGCGACGGGCCTTCCGTTCTCATACGGGATGCCTAGCTCAGGTACAAGCCCTATATTATCCTACTCCACTTTATAGACTTTAGGTCTGGGGGAAGGGAGCTCTAACGCTCCTCTGCAAGGACCCATGGGAGGCACTTCAACCCCCTTTAATGCTTTCCCTTACGGGGGAGGTCATATACCTCCTTCATCCCCTTCGCTCGGTGGTACCCACCAGCAATCCATCGGGCCAAACACACACCATAGTTCATCAAAAGCAGTGAGTCAAGGACCACCTTCTTATAATATGCCAGTAGGTTCGACACCATTTTCTTTGTTTGGTGCGTTTGGTAACAACACTTTCTCATCAGTTGCTTTCCCGACTGGGGGAAACCCCAGTTACGAACAACCTAATCCTATGCAAGGTACTATTCCTGCACAGGGGGAAAACCTGGGAACTTATTCTGCATCAGTTCCTTGGAATTCTTGGCAGGGATCAGTTCCCTCTTCAGGAATGTCGATCTGGGGCAATTCTTTTCACAACTAATGGAACCTCAGGCAAGGTGCAATACCTATGCCCATGGGATCAACATGAGGCAAACCTTCCCAAAGTCCTCCGAATGTAATGCATGCCCAACCATCTACGTCCTGTTTCAGGAATCAATCGATGATGTCTCCTCAAACGCAAAATCCATATACTGGTCATGGCCATGGCTTTTACCAGAACCCCAGCCAACAACCCAACTTTTCCTTGCAACCTAGTGCCAGTCAAACTCCAGGCCCCTTTTTCCATGGTTATCACTAGCAACCCAAACTTCCTTTCCTGGAAACCTTGCATTTGTCAGACTTAACAACATTGTTGAACGAACCTATCTGTCATGATCTGTGTTGGCCCCCTATGCCGACGAAGTTGCCTTCGGACATACCAAAGTTCGACGCCAAGACTAACGAAGATCCAGGAGATCATGTGACTACTTTTCACCTTTGGTGGTCATCTAATTCGTTGAAAGATGATTTCGTACAGTTTTGATTGTTTCAATGTACTCTCATTGGGAGTGATATAAAATGGTACATTGAGCTCAATCGCTCAATATACTCTTCCTTTGGCGAATTGACAATGGATTTCCTAAACCATTTCCAATTACCTGTGCGATACGATGTTGGCACAAAATTGCTGGCCAATTTCGAATAGACAAAAGCGGACCATATCTCTGATCACATCCAAGAGTGGAGACGTCAAAATATTCTGATTAAGGTACCAGTCCCACCAGCATTCATGCTAGAGTAGTTCCTTAAGTCTTTGGTCCCACAGTTATCCAAAGACGTCGCAACGTTGGGAGTGTTTTCGAAAGAAGATGAAATCATGAGAGCTCAATAGCTTGAGCTAATCTATTCTCAGTCTGGTCTACTATACGAGATCTTGTCAGATGCGCCACGATCAATACTTGATAAAACCAGACAGCGAGCTAGATCACATGCCGATGGTATTGTTGGTTCAGCAAAAACAAATCCTGTTGCACAACTGATGAAACAATTACATCAATTTTCTATCCAGCATACAACGGCCAACCAGACTACTATTCCTGCTGCTCCCCCTACCCAAATGTTGGATGTACATAGTGTGAAATTGACAAATATAAAGGCCACCTAGTAGCCCAATGGAAAGAAAAAACAACGTAAAAAGGGTAAGGGGGATAAGAAACCCACTAATAATGTTGGCAGGGGAAACACCGAAGAAAGGAGGTCAAGGTATCCGTGTAATCTGTGTGCAGAAGACCACCCGACTAACCAATGTCCTCGGCTTGCAGAGGCCCAAAAATTATTATCACAACAACAACCTACTGTGTTAACAACCCCTTTTCAGCATGGCCAAAATCTAACTCAAGCCTCTACAAGCGTGGAAGGGGGCAATTGTTACACCTTAAAATTACTCACTTCGATAGTGTCACAAGTGTTGTCATTATGAGTGTTGTAAGTGTCGCATCTTGTCCGCAAGTGTCACATATTGAATATAAGTGTTGCAAGTGTCACAAACATAATTCTGACATCTTTCATATGTCGTGCCTCTAACAACATCAAAAAGACACTTAAGACACCTCAAAGGCTAGTTTGGAAGAAGAGAGATCAGTTGACAGGGAGTACAAGCCTTTTGCCATTGGAAAAACCATTCAAAAACTAAATTTTGGAGAGGAGTGCTCCCCTACCCACTGTCAGGGAGTGCTGGAACTCCTTAAGCCTCTTTGGAGGAGTGTTTGAGCGCCCTATGCACCCTTATGGGGGAGCGCTACCCTTTTTTGAGCAAATTCTGGGTTTGTTGAGGCAAATAAGGGAAGAATCCCTCAATTCCTGAAGGTAGTTGGATTCGAATAGATGGTCAAGGCATGATCTTAGGGGAGATTCTCAAATGAAGGAGAGAAATCCTCAACTCGTCCCAAAGATCTCTCAAGTGGTTGCACCTCTTCAAGGTTATATAAGGGGACCTTCTCATGGTGAAAGGCACAAGGAAGATTGAAAATTATACCTAACTTATGATCTCATAAGAAGGTATTGAGAATGACAATTGAGAATTACATCAAACTTATGATCTCATGAGTGAGATGTAATCAAAGTAATTAGTGGAGATTTATTGAGCAAAGGGGTTGGACAAGGAGAACTGGAAGAAGATGTTGCACCTTCATTCAAAGTATTGTAAGTACTTTTACTTGTTCTCATTAATAATCAATGCTTGGCATGTTTCTTTCAAACTTGTGCTTGTTCCACATGAGTTTTTCTGTAGTAGATGGATCTATGTTTGAGCTAATCTCAGTAGAGTAGAAAGACTTTTGTACCTTTGTTTATTTTACAGGACCTATCAGGGAGCTTAGGATCGAAGCTCAGCTAGGACTTTGGAGGGACAAACATCGCTAATACGGTACATATCTTTCTCCTTCTCTTTCATTTATTAGCTTGATTAGATATAAAAGGAATTCAGTGTCCATGTTAAGCACTTTCTGTCTTGGCCTTACGAGTCTAGAGACCAAGAGGGAATCCACTTGTCTACAAGGGGATTCACCTACAAAAGAAATTGGCGACTCCACTGGGGAGAAGCTTTGATTTTTTGTTTCCATTCCCAGATCTTGTTTTGGCCCTTTTCCCAATGATTTGATCTTCTCCATATTGTCATGTTGATTCTTAGATTGGTTTGATTGCCTCTTTATGTCATCATGATCACCTTGATTGACTAAAATTTTCTTGAATTTTTTTAGTTTTTGGACTTTTTCTGAGTTTTTGGAGCAGAGCGCTCCCCTCCTGTTGTTTTCAGAGCACTATCACTCCCCTTTAGTGTTACATAGAGCGCTGGAATGATCTGGTGCCCCTTACACTAGAGAGGTACCCCATTTTTGTGAGAAATTCTCCAAATTTTTCATCTTCTAAAGCTATTTCTTGGTTTTGGCTTTTTCTCAGGGTCCCATACTCTCATTCCATCTTGATATTGGCTTTCAAACACCCTTTTTTTTTAGAATTCATCCTGTTTTGTTTGGGATTTTGACATCTTCCTTCCTTGCCTTGAAACCACTCTTTGTCTTTTCTAACCTAGAGTTAACTTGCTATTTTCTTCTCCTTTATCTGACTGAGTGAAAACTTTTGTGAGGAAATCCAAAGGTTTGTTAACCTTTTCATTTGATCTTTGAGGTCAACTTTCCATCATTTCCCTTTTTTTTTGAGGTTTTTGGTTCTCATTTTCAATTTGGTTATCTTTGTCCTTCTTGTCTATTTCACGACGAGAGTGTGTTTTTTTTGTTTTGTGTGAGGTTTGCTTATGACTGTTTAATCCTGAAGTCTGATTGGCATTTAGAAGTTTTACATCTGATTAGCATTCACATATAAGAAAAAGGACATATTTTAGTGATTGGTTTGGATGTTAGAAGGAATTTCTAAATTTTTTAGCATTGCATTGGATTTCATTGAGAAACACTTGTATGAGGACATTGCATCTTAGTGTTTGATTGTGAAAACAACTTTCTCCCTTTCCCTTAAATAGCCATTCATTGAAAGACAAGATTTCTTATCATCTTCTTGTGAATTTTTTGGGATTTGAGTCATCATACCATCAGTTTCATTGTCATGCACCCTTTGAGTAAAGAACAACCATAAAATCAACGCTAATTAAAAATTATCTAGAACATTTTTGTTTTTAGGATCTTCCACCAACATTAGACTAGGATTAGCACTTTGGATTAGGCTTTGAGTACAACTCTCCAAAGTTTTTCAAAACAAACATTAGCATCCTGAGATAGAGAGAGTCAAATCCAATTGTCATATAGGCTTTCTGGGATCCCCCTCTCACACAGGGGTTATGCACGAGGTCACATTCGGGTGAATTACAGAGATTATCCCTCTGTGGTTTAATTGTTTGTAGTGGTCGGATCGTATATTGGGGGTCACTTGAGCGTATACCCATGATTATGTGTGGGAGCCTCTCGAGTTGATTTGGACTTGTTATCTTGCCCATACATTTGGATCGGATTGTCGACTGTACCCGCCTAGGGGATGACTATGATTTGGTGTCCTTAGTTTCCATAATCATTAGGTGCTTACATGACTTGACGGTGAAGGGAAGTCTCACTGTACCTGAAACAGACATTGGTCAAACTCACTCGAGCTCCTTGGAGGGTAAATCCACAATTACTCCATGGAAGCTTGAACCAAGGTGAAAGTTCGTTAAGAAGGTTGCCATTGTAACTATTCCACCATATCCTAGCCTTTTCTTGACTTGGTCACATGACGATGGATCTCATCACCAACTAGTAGGATCATCGAGAGAAGTCTTGTTTGCTTGGTTTTGATTCCTAGATTTTATTAGCGTATGCTATTTCTTTTTGTTAGTTGGCCCTAGATTTTCAGTGTGTACTGTTATTCTCCAAAATTGAGCCTATAGAAGATAAAGGTCTTCGGCGATCATATAGGATGCAAGGGCTACCTCCAGAAGGCTACCAACCCTCACTTCCTAACCCTCCAGAAGACAACTACCGTGAAGAGGTAGAAAATCAATCTGACGCTGGGAGTGTTGTTACTCCTCCATTAGAAAATCAAGAAGGCGCTTTGGTTACAGTTGAGAATCCCACTCCTCACACTACATCTATGTCGGTAACCCCTCTCGAACCACTTTTGCATCATTTGGACTCCCTTGGGAACGTCATAGACAAAGAGGTCCCATAGTTACCAATGAGAGATTCTACCGAAACATTTATGGGATACACAGAACCAATATTTGGTGATGAGTATAGGATTCATGTTCTTCCTACCACTTCACTAGATAATAATCCCACACCTACTTGTTTTGTATGGAGGACTTCATCAGGATGCGATCTCTATGAGCATTTTGAGTCCTTTCGACAAGCCTTTAATCCTCATGACCCTCCTGTTGAAAGTGGACCATTTGGTCAAACTATGAATCACCCCATCGATCAGGTCATTAACCCTACTATTGCGTCAGCACAAGTCTATCCTAATGTTGGACTCATCATCTCTACTCATTCCCAAGGCACTTCAATCCCTACCCCCGCTTTTAGAAACTTTCACTCTACAACTCCACATGTTCCGCACAATCCTGCCAGGACATATTTGCACCCGAGAATGCAAACCCTTGCCAGCCAAATACAACCGAATGGAGGGAAACCACCATTTGACGAACCTATCCCTCCTGGAGGACCACCATTCTATGGCAGGCCTACCCCTCCTGGAGGAAAACCCCCTTTTCATGCTCCTCCTGGAGGGAAAAATCCCTTTGCCATTCATACACCGGTCATTAATCCATCGCTGGCAGGGGGGCAACCTTCGTTTATTGTAAACCCTTCACAATCCTAGGGAGTATCTTTAGGAGTCACTTTTATGCAACCCCACGTTGGGGGCCACTCATATCATAACCCACAAGAAGGAGTATCAAATATTGTTCCTTTTGCGGCATCTTATGGACAACCTTATCCGGGCGGCATCCCAAACACCACCTGGAGTTCTCAGGGACAACAACCTTATCCTCCTCATGGGTCTAATGTGTATCCTCCTCCAGGATCTACTCCTTACCATCCTCAAGGGAAAAATGTTTATCCTCCTTATGGGAAAGAAAATCACCCAGCTTATAATGCTCATAACCCATCAGGTTATGCAAATGTTTCTCAGCCATCATCAAATCCTGCTTATCCTGTCCAGCAACAATCATATAGGAGGATCTACTGATTACAACTATCCACCTAACCCAGTTTATGGTCCTACTGGTGTTCCTATGCCACACCAGTATCATCCGCAAATTAACCGACAACTACTTGCGACTTTGGATCTCCCAGACTTGTCTCAGTTGACTAATGATCCTATTTTTCATTCACCGATTTGGCCAGTTATCCCAGCTAAACTTCCTTCCGATATTCTGAAATTTGACAAAAAATCTGGAGAAGATCCAAATAACCATGTGATGAATTTCCATTTATGGTGTTCATCAAAATCCCTCATGGATGATTCTATACATTTGCGTCTTTTCCAGCGAACACTTACGGGCTCAGCAGCAAAGTGGTATATTGAACTACCATGTGATTCTTTTCATGATTTCAATTCCCTTGCCATGTCTTTCCTCACGCGCTTTCAACTACCTATTCGCTACGAGACAGGTACTGAACTCCTGACCTCCCTTCGTCAAACTGACTCTGTGCATATCTCTGACCATATGCATGAGTGGAGACGACGATGAAGGATGATCAAGGTAATCATTCCTGACATATTATTGGCGGAATGGTTTACTAAATCACTTTTATCCCAGATCACTCGTGATGTTGCTATGGGTGGCATGATCACCAAGGAAGAAACCATTGCTCAGGATCAGTACTTAGATTTGGTTTATTCACAATCTAGTACTTTGTATGATTTTCTTCCAAATGTTGCTCGAGCTAATACCGATCCATCCAAGCCATCATCCTCATCTCATGCGGACGGTGTTATCGGTTCCGTCAAAACTCAATCTACTTCCCAGCAAACCACACTCTCCTCTACCTCCCCTCAAAATCAAAATTTTGAGGTGAATGCAGTTCAATCTGCTCCTTCACAACAATGCAGAGGTAAGAAGAAGGCAAAGAATAAACCAAAAAATACCAATAAAAATGAACCAAAAAATCAAGCTCAAACACCTGCTACCGAAAAGAAACCACAACGAAAACTAAAATTCCCATGTATCATTTGTAGTGATTATCACTACACTAGATATTGTCCATATCACAATGAAGTGGCCAAAATTTTCAAAGGAAATTTACAACCCACTGTGCTTACTCAACCTTTTCCACAGCAGCAATCCATGGTTGCTCAAACCCCCTCTCCTGGGGTAATTTCTAGCCATCCCCATGATGAGGCCTCAACGAGTGCACATATTTATATGTTTAATGGGGTTAATTTGAACACTCACTCTAAGACATATGACACACCAGGTAACCCTGAAAAAGGAAAGGTCACTAATGGTACCGGTACTTTACCGGATGCATCACCGTCCTCTATTAGTCTTCCATCGGTTAATCCTCCGTCTGGACCACTTAAAATTGAGAAACCTACATTTGACTCTATCTTATGCCCTCCTAAGAGCACTATCCGCAAAGCTACCTTTAATCCTAGTTCATGTGTTGCCCAGAACTACAACATTGTTGAAGATTTGGCTCAAGCACCATGTTCTATGTCTACGTTAGAAGTTCTACAACACTGCCCCAGTCAACATAGAACGCTCTTGGCCGCTATTGGCGTTGTTGATCCTGAGTCGTCCAACCATATCATTTTTAACCTGGACAATTATGTATCTCGACTCTCTCACCAACTTGCTTTCCAAGTTGATGTTATTGTTCACAATCAACAAATCCACCGAACTATTCTGGATGAGGGAGCCTCAACTTGTGTCATGTCTTTAGCATGTTGGAAAGGTATAAAATAACCCACACTTAACAAATCCCCAACGATGTTATGCACCTTCGATGGGCGAGGTTTTCATCCCTATGGGATTTTACAGTCCTTGCCCATCCAATTGGGTGGCAAAATTGTCATTGTTGATGTCAAGGTGGTCGATGCTCCCCTCGATTACAACTTGTTACTTGGATGAAGTTGGTTTTATGCTATGACTATCGTTTCCTCGTCGGTCTTTTGATGTGTACAATTTCCTCATCGGGGAAAAATTGTCATTGTTGATCAATTATATTTCTGCAGGATCGATGCGCGCGCTCCTACTACCAACAACACTCCTTTCTTGGGAGACCACAAGATCACGTATGAAAGTGTTGGTGTTGTCTTACTGAAAGATTTTAGTCTTATGGGTACCTTCCCTACACCACTTCCACCTACTACACATCATATAGCCACTTTCGATATGATTTCGATCGCAGCTTATCAATCTTTGGAATCATCTAACCCTTGGATTGTACCTAGTCCATTGGAATTCGATGCACTAGGTGACACCGTGCCACTTATTCCAGCCAAAACATCATGCGTTTCTATCCAATCCACTTCTCCCTCATCGGATGACCAACATCTATTAGCACCTGACAGTTACTCGATGCCATCACGATTAAGTTCCTCGTCGTCTGCGATCGACTACATTTCCCCAATTTTTCCCTCGGATGAATCTATTATGGAAATGTTGAACATTGACGAGATACCTCGGGATGATAACGATCATCGATCCTCTTTTCTTCCCCCTCGTGAAGAAATTTGGGCAGATATACAATCTTTCTCCCCTCCTAATGTCAATTTTCCATCGTCTCCCATGCCTTCAACTTCAGATGATTTGGATCCAGTAGTTGACATGGTGATCTCTTCGGTAGGGTTATTGGAGCCTGATCTCCTTACCCCTGTTGCAGCCCTCAACATGTATTCCTTCCAGAGTGATTTTCTTCCATCTAGTGAAGATCTCTTGGAATCCATGATCGAGTTTTGTCCCTTGACATGGTGTCCTTCCAGAGTGTTATTCTCTTGGAATCCATGATCAAGAAGAGTCCACGAGCATAGCTTTTCCTCTCTATAGAAATCTTGTTAAAAAATGAAACAGAGGTCACGAGCACATTTTTTCCTCTCTGTAGCAAGCTCGTTAAAAAATGAAATAGAGATCACGAGCACAGTTTCTCTTCTTTGTGGCAAGCTCGTTAAAAAATGAAACAGAGGTCACGAGCATAGTTTCTCTTCTCTGTAGCAAGCTCATTAAAAAATGAAACAACAATCTGGGGATTGAACCTAGAGCCCTGAGCATAGTTCTTTTTCTGTGTCAAGCTCGTTAAAAAATGAACCAGTCACCTCTCTTGAACCTTCTTTTCATCCACTCTTATCCTTTTTCTCTGTCTAGTAGAGAAATTGGTGACAACCTCACAGTCGGTGAATGAATTGAAGATTGGAGGGCATGTCTCCAGCCTTTGATGATCATTCTGGAGTTAAGCCACTAGCTTTCAAGATGGGGGCATATCGAGCTTGGTCTTTGTTCTTTCTCATGCTCATAAATACATGAGAATGCAATCGGGTAAAATTTTATCTCTTTTTCGGACCTGCATGGATATACGAAAAAGGAACCCCTTGGAGTCTTCTTTAAACTCTTTTCAGACTCTCTAAATGTGAAAAGATTGTCGAGTGATCTTGCTTCCTTTCCCACTCATTAAAAGTTTTGAAAGGGCATCTTTCGAGTGATAATTTATCTCTTTTTTCGCTTCGCGAGACTAACATTACTAAAAAGGACAACATTAGAGTCGTCTTTAATTTTTTTTCAGACTCTCTAAATATGAAAAACCACCGAGTTTACCTTCTCTAGACTCGTTAAACAATCATACATTGAAGGGCCCATATGGGACTGAACCCTTACTTCTTCCAGTTCACTAAACAAAGGAAGAGGGACTTACCAAAGGTGAGTCAAATCGAGCATGTGTTATCCTCCTCAAGCTTGTTAAATTAAAAAGAGGTGCTCGTCTATGTGGATGGAGGAAAAATTGAAAGAAGCAAGCCAAGCAGTTTTTTAGAACACTACCAGTAACTCTTACGGTCTCCCTTGAACATAGCACTTTGTCTTTTCTTGCATTTTAATCCGTTGAACCTCTTCACTGAGCCAATCCTTTGAGTTTCTTTTACTCCTTTGGGTCACCTAACGAAAGTCACAACATCCACTGCATTATCAAGTTTTGGTCCATGTCATGTTTTTGCTGATGTGCCTCAGTGTTCAAGGAAAGTATTTTCCTCAAGAGTCAGCCATCACAAATATCATATTTCAATACCCGTGTCAGTCCATGTTCATTGATCTACCAATTAAATCTCTGTTTCAGTTTCGTGTCATTGATGTGGGATACATCAAGGCCCTCCCTCAATGAGTCTATTCATATCAACTTCAACACATTATCCAGGAACTAGGCTTAGAAACTAGTTAGTACCTTGGGACCTGCATGCCTCAATGGAAAGCCTCCTCGTGTCCGACAATGGGTTTACATCATTGAACTCTAATCAGATGATTCCACGGATGTTAGAATTCATCTCATCCATTCAAATTTGTTGGAATGTACTAGAGTACCTTGGGAATCATTGACATCAATGGTGATCTCCCTCGCGCTTGTTAACGGTTTACATCATTGATCGGTAATCAAGTGGTTTATTCCATGTTCGACATCAAGACATATATTCACATGGTTATATTCGTACTACATTGGGATCGGTAAGAAGACCCTGTGTTGAGTTTTCACTCTTATGTATTCTTTGCCCAGGTTGCGAAGGAGTTCTTTTGAACTATGACACATATATTGTTACATAGATCCACTTTGTATTGGTCGTGGCTATGTCTTGTCATATCGTAGATCCACTGTGTATTAATTGTGGCTACGATTAGTTCAGGTCATAGGAGTATAGATCCACAGTGTATCTTCAGTGGCTATACCTTTTGTCAATATAATTATGGATCCACAGTGTATTTTATGGCGGCCATACCTAGAAAGTATTTATCACTCAAGCATAGGTATGCATGCCTTGGGTTTTGAAACATGTCATAATATTTGTTTGATGGTTGTGTGCATCTTTTTCTGGTCTCTCTGTGTCCATACCCTTTCTCAAAAAAGTTTACAAAGTAATTCAGTCATCATCGTCTTCTAACTTCGTACTTGGGGGGCAATATGTTACACCTCAAAATTCCTCACTTTGATAGTGTCACAAGTGTCATCATTACGAGTGTTGTAAGTGTTTCATATTGTCCACAAGTGTCGCATCTTGACTATAAGTGTTGCAAGTGTCAAAAACATCATTATGCCATATTTCATATGATGTGCCTCTAACAACATCCCAAAGACACTTAAGACACCTCAAAGGCTAGTTTGGAAGAAGAGAGATCAGTTGATAGGGAGTACAAGCCTTTTGCCATTGGAAAAACCACTCAAAAACTAAATGTTGGAGAGGAGCGCTCCCCTACCCACTGTCAGGGAGTGTTGGCACTCCATGAGCCTCTTTGGGGGAGTGTTTGAGCACCCTGTGCACCCTTATGGGGGAGCGCTACCCTTTTTTGAGCAAATTTTGGGTTTGTTGAGGCAAATAAGGGAAGAATCCCTCAATTCCTGAAGGTAGTTGGATTCGAATAGATGGTCAAGGAATGATCTTAGGGGGGATCCTCAACTGAAGGAGAGGAATCCTCAACTCATCCCAAATATCTCTCAAGTGGTTGGACCTCTCTAAGGTTATATAAGGGGGCCTTCTCATGGTGAAAGGCACATGGAATATTGAGAATTATACCTAACTTATGATCTCATAAGAAGGTATTGAGAATGACAATTGAGAATTACATCAAACTTATGATCTCATGAGTGAGATGTCATCAAATAAATCAGTGGAGATTGATTGAGCAAAGGGGTTGGACAAGGAGAACTGGAAGAAGCTGTTGCACATTCATTCAAAGGATTGTAAGTACTTTTACTTGTTCTCATTAATAATCAATGCTTGGCCTGTTTCTTTCAAACATATGCTTGTTCCACATGAGTTTGTTTGTAGTAGATGGATCTATGTTTGAGCTAATCTCAATAGAGTAGGAAGTCTTTTGTACCTTTGCTTGTTTTACAGGACCTATCAGGGAGCTTAGGATCGAAGCTCAGCCAGGACTTTGCAGGGACAAACGTCACTAATAAGGTACATATCTTTCTCCTTCTCTTTCATTTATTATCTTGATTAGATATAAAAGGAAGTCAATGTCCATGTTAAGAACTTTCTGTCTTGGCCTTAGGAGTCTAGAGGCCAAGAGGAAATCCACTTGTCTACAAGGGGATTCACCTACAACAGCAGTCAAGGACCCCCTCCGTCTTCAAAGAATCCTGCATCCGCAAATGTGTATATGATGAAAGGTGATGCCTATATCTCGACTAGAGCACATAATTACAACAAGACAAGCACCTCTGAGAAAGGTAAAGAAGCTGAAACCCCATCTCTTCCTCTCCAGATCGAGAAGACATTGGGAAAAACCATGACATGCATCCCAAAAGGTGGGTTTAAGAAAGATTCTCACAACCCAAATGCAAGGGCCACCCAGAACTACTCTGTGGTGGAGGATTTGTCTTAAACCCCTTGTACAATGTCTTCTTTGGAAGTCCTTCAAAGCTGCCCTTCCCAGAGAAAGGCTCTATTAGCCGCTTTAGGATCTGTCAAGACTTGTAATCTGGGTACAATCATTCTTGATATGACCAAATTAAAACCTCGTCTTGCTTACCACATAGAATTCTAGATAGTAGTGGCTTAAACCATGAAAACTTTTAATCGAAACATTTTCCGCACAGTGGTTGATGAGGGCACCTCAACATGTGTAATGTCTTTGGTGTGTTGGAAGGCCATTGGCCAGCCCATTTTGTCTCCGTCACCTACTCTTCTTACCGCTTTCAACGGTCATTTGTTCCAACCACGTGGAATTATCCCCTCTTTTCCCGTGCAGTTAGGAGGGAAAACCGTGTGTGTCAAGGTTGAAGTGGTCGACGCATCTCTTGACTACAATATCTTGTTAGGAAGGAGTTGGACCTATGCTATGCAAGAAGTAGTCGCTACAGTTTTTTGGGTCTTGTTGTTTCCACACAAAGGTCGGATTGTGACCATTGATCAGTTGTCTTTCTCCTATCCTGACCCTTCATTGGGGGCACCCGCAGTCCCAATGATTGATAACCCTCAACCCGGCATCGTTAACATAGGGGTTGGTTTGTGCCCACCTTTGATGGGCACTTTCAATTACCGACCTCCTCAAGGTGATGTTAAATTCATATCTGACCACCATAAGGTTGAGGTGTTCCAAGTTTTTTCGTTTCACATGACTTACTTCAACGATCCATGGATTCTTCCTTCCCCATCTGCCACGATGGAAGGGACAGGGCACCATGGTATGTCCATGCCCTTTTCCATGGCATAAGTAGTGTACTCTTTAGTCCAGCAAGCTTCGGTCGACCTCAATCCAACTCCCGCACAAGAGTTAGATCCGATTCTAGAGCCTATATGGGCTCAAGGTTCCCTCGCTGATACATATTCTTTAGACTTAGTCTTGCCCTCAGACAAAGCAATCATGGAAGCAATGACTAGTATGGACAAACCTTGGGATGATCTCCATCACAGATCTTATTTTCTCCCAAAGTTAAGAAGAATTGAGGTATAGGAATTCACCTTGACTATGACTAGAGATAGGTCTTGTCCTATTAATCTGAGGGTAATATGGCAACCATCACTGAAACTATACCTATAAACATCTCCAGAACCCCTGGCATCATAGAGAATGTTTTCTTCGGAGCTGACTGCTCCCTCGAAGAGATTCAAATCTACACAGATTTATTTAAGGAATTCCGCAACGTTTTTTCTTGGTCTTACGAGGAAATACCAGGCATTGATCCAAAAATTGTTGAACATGAAATAATGACTTATCTTGATGCTAATTAAGCCGGTTCAGCAGAAGCTTCATCCAGTTAATCCTAAGAAAGCAGTAGCTATTAAGGTCGAAGTGGAGAAATTGCTCAAGGCAGGTTTTATCTACCCCATCCATTTAACCCAATGGGTGCCAAACCCCATGCCAGTTAACAAAAAACAGCGTACGATTCGTGTATGTACAGACTTCTGTGATTTGAACAAGGCCTGTTCAAAAGATAATTTTCCCACACCATTTATTGACTAGATAGTCGATGAATGCGCAGGTTGCGAGGCCTTTTCTTTCATGGATGGTTTTTCGAGATATAATTAGATACAAATCAAACTCGGAGACCAACACAAAACAACATTCATTTGTCCATGGGGTACATTCGCGTATCGTAAGAAGTCATTTGGTTTGAAAAATGTTGGCGCTACCTTTCAGCGGGCCATGTCTTTTTCTTTCCATGATCTCAAACATATCGTCGAGGCCTACTTAGATGATTTAGCATCATGCTCTCGTAAGAGAACTGATCATCCCACACACCTCCGACTTATCTTTGAGCGATTTCGCTACTTCCGGATTTGCTTGAATCCCAACAAATGCATTTTTTGCGTGACATTGGGCCGTCTCTTAGGTTTCATTGTTTCAACAATAGGGATCATGGTCGATCCTCTCAAGGTTGAGGCAATAGTTCAGTTTCCTCCCCCACGTACAATCCTTTAGCTTCAGAGTCTACGGGGAAAAACAAACTTTTTGCGGCGTTTCATCGCAAACTATGCCGAGATTACAAAGGGATTTATGCGCTTACTGAGGAAAAACGTTCCTTTTCATTGGGACATTGCCTCTCAATGCTCCTTTGAAGCATTGAAACATTCCCTCACGACTGCCCCTCTGCTTCGACCACCCAATTATAACAAAGATTTCTTATTATACTTGGCTACAACAGAGTCAACCATCGGTATGGTCTTAGTTCAGGAGGATGAATTGCTCTTAGAATATGTGATTTATTGCAAGATACCAGATATATAAAATATGCAGAAATGAAATGAAATGCTAGAAATGACAGAATAACAGTAAAATATCCAGCATAATCTTCACAATACACAGAAATGATATACGAAATAGCAACAGAAATAGCACTTTGAATCAGATAGCAATGTTCACAGGCCTCTTCGAGGGGGCAA
>ML778797.1:659082-695145 GCA_009831015.1 Picea engelmannii | reverse complement strand
TAGAGGAAGATCCTTCTAGAAGCGAAAGCTTCTATTAGGTCTTCTTACATCCGCCTTATTCTATTTTATTGAAAGGTCTTATTAATATTGACCTTTATTACATCCAAATACATTGATCTACCTATGTGCGGGTTAGGACCTTATCATTTATTACCTGAGCCGAGGCTTTTTTGGACCGGAACTCAATTATTCTCATATCAAAAAACTTGCATTGGTAGCAGTCCATGCTATCCAACAGTTTCATCATTATGTTTTGTTTCGCAAGACCACCGTCACTGTCGTCATGAATCCATTTCAATACGTGTTAACACAACGGGTAATCGGCAGAAAGATCAGTAGATGGATAGTTGTCCTCTAGGAATTTCACTTAGATTTCGTTTCTTCAAAATCCAAAAAGTCACTGGTCTTTGCGGAACTCATCTCGAAATTTCCGATCGAGTCGGGTGATGTTATGCCCGAAGAATAGCCTATTCAGGGAGACATGTTTTTTATAGCATCTTCAGACCCCTGGTATGGAGATATACTTGTCTATCTCCAACGTTTGAAGTGCCCCACCTCTTGTTCTCATGATGAGCATCGTCATATACGTGATCAGGCCAAGAACTATCTCATCCTCGAAGACAGTCTCTATCGTCGAGGTGTACATTGCATCCTTCATCGGTGCCTCACTCATGAAGAAGCGTAAATCATCCTTAATGATTGCCACACTGGAGCATGTGGCGGTCATTTGTCTGGGTTAGAAACAACAGAAAAGATTTTACGAGCCGGTTACTTCTGGCCGACACTAATCAAAGATTGTATCGCATCAGTGAAGAAGTGCCACCCGTGTCAGATCTTCTCTCGAAAGTTGAGGGCACATCCTGCTCCCATGTTTCCTATCATCACAGTTGGTCCCTTCACAAAGTGGGAAATTGATTACACTACATGCAACCCTCCTTCATCAAGGGGGCATCATTACATCATTGTAGTCGTTGACTACTTCACAAAGTGGGTCGAAGCTATGCCAACATTTAAAGATGATCGAGAGACTACAGCTCTATTTTTGTTTAACCAGATTATAGCAAGGTTTGGCATCCCGGGAGAGACTTTCAATGACCATGGCAGTCACTTTCAGAACCAAATGATGACCGAGTTAACATCAAAACTTGGGTTGCGGCAAGAAAACTCATCACCCTACTACCCTCAAGTGAATGGTCAGGTGGAAGTTGTTAATAAATCTCTTAAGACCATCCTACAACGAACGATCAATTCGGCCAAGTCAAATTGGCATTTGATGTTGTACTTGGCATTAAGGGCCTATCGAACATCTGTCAAGATTGCAACCGGTTTCTCACCTTTTCAACTCGTTTACGGGATGGAAACAGTCTTGCCCATAGAATTCCAAATCCCATCTTTAAAATTGGCCATACATTTATTTCTAGACACTTCACCACTTGAAGAGCATTTATTATATCTCAAGCAGCTCAATGATCAGCGTCATGATGCAGCCTTAGCTAATGAAGCTCACAAGAAAAAGGTCAAGTGCCAGTATGATCGGTCTGTTCGTCCTCGGATTTTCTCAGAAGGTGACCTTGTCCTGGTTTATAACCAAGACAAGGACTCCCTAGAGGCAAGCAAGTTCAAACCCATGTGGTTCGGACCTTTCATCGTAAAAGAGGTTATAAAAAAGGTCGCTTATCGTCTGGTATATTTTGAGAGAAATGATTTGGCAGAACCTAGAAATGGGCTCTACCTCAAGAAGTATTACTCCTAGGTAGGTCACCTTGGATAACTTTTTGTAACATATGTATAGTCTTTGTACCATTATTTTTTGGTTTCTTTTGGTTTTATGGACATGTCATTTTTGATGTTATCTTTTATCATTGTGGCAGATGTCAAGTGAATCAGAGGTGTTCGTTGGATATGCAGACGGCGCTAGCCAACACACTCAAAGGCTTGCCTCCACAGCTTGGGTAATTTTCACACCTCAGGGCTAGTTATTATCTTTGGGAGGTATATGTTTAGGAGACACTACAAACAATGTCGCTGAATATAGCGCAGTTATTGAGTTCCTTCGTGACGCTTTGTCATTTGGTATCTCTCACCTTCGGGTCTATTTAGATGCTCAGCTAGTTGTGTCTCAATTAAATAGAGTCTATTGTGTTCTTGATCCTACTTTACACCGATGATTCCTTAGGGTACATCTCTTAGAACAAATATTTGATTATATTACATATTTTCATGTTCCTAGGAGATTAAATCAAGTCATGGATACTCTAGCTAATCAAATTTTAGATTGGCATCTCACACACATATAAGAAAGACATACACATGCACATGTAAATACATTTTTAAATCAAATATAATCCACAAGACGTAAAAAGACATAAAAATCCATATATAATATCAAAATCATCAGAGTACATAGGTGGGCACAAGCGCCTCAAAAATACGACCAGTAACGAGTCATACGACTTATGCCCTCAAAAAATATAAAAGTAGTGCCCTTGACACGTGAAAAGTCCAACCTAACTAAGGACAGGGCCTATGGGCCCTGTTGTAATGATCAATGGCATTTGCCAAATGCCGAAAAATCCAGACCCATGTCTATGGCGCCCCCACTACATGAGGTTGCATAGATGGTGGCAGATCCTCGATCTCTGCCATGGGCATTGTGTGAGTGAGCGAGGTAAAATTTCTCTCTACTCGTCTCAGAACTCTCTCAGCCTCACCAGATGGAATCTCTCCTGCTGCTGTTGGACCCCTATGGTGGCGGGTGCAGCCTCTGGCCAAGGACATGGCCTGTTCCTTTCATAATCTGTTGGTCGCACTGGCCCCACATCTGCACATAATAGACACATATCTTTCAAATGATCTGGTATAAAAAAAAATGACATATATAAAAACAAAAAAAAAAAGCTTACCCATCTCTCCTCGCTGCTCTCCGGGACGTACCGACACCTCGGGATCTCTAGAGAAGTCGATCCCGGCATAAGGGTAGTCCTCTATGACCGGGATCTGTCGTGACAACCAAGAAAAAAAATTGTCATCAAAGGCCTCAATGGTCCTTCCCTCCCTCTGTCACAGCAACAACACCATCCATCTGCATAACGTGGGAAGACAGGCCTGGTGCCCTCGTACCACCTCTCGAGGGATAAAACTGGGCACTCTTTCAAAGAAGAAAGAGAAAAGAATCATTCCAAACCTGAATTTCCTCTGATTTCGCAACCAACAATCTGTTAGTTGCCTCTTCATATAGTCCAATAATGTGGTGCTCCAATAAAAAAATTGTGCATTTAAGCACTGAATTGGACAATTCATTTGTGAACGAGAAGCCTGATGCAAAGCTGCAAACAGAAACAGTGATCTGCCCGATGAGAAACACTATCACTTGTAGTGATAAGCCTGAAATCTTGCTTATCAGTACTTGTGAGCTCATTCTACATGTACCTACCTCACAATGGAGCCCAATCAACTTCGAGATGTTGTGAGGCCTAGAGGAAAAAGTACAAAAGTTGACTGGTTCCCCTCTCCTAGAGAGGCCAATCAGAAAGTATATGTCTTCTGTCATTGGAACTAGCGACTGCCCCTCTAACATAACGGCCTATGCGTCAGGATGCCAATAATCGACCAAGGCATTCAAATAGCCTCGGTTATGCTCGCATGAAAGGACATAGAAAAAATTTCAACAACCCACATTGCATCAAGGTAGCAACAACATTGGGGTCCTCCCCAACCAACACACTAATTTCCTCATGCTTTCTTTCCCTCCAGTGAACATACATCCTGCACAAACCTAGTTTAGGAGGGATTAACTCTTGCTTTTTTAATTTTTTTTACATTAAATGAAGGGTCCACGTGGGTTGTAATGCTGACAGTAGCATGTACACATGTGCATTTTTTCCTCTTCTCACATGTACACTCGAGTTGTCATAAGATAGCCCGTGTGGACTTAGGGTTGACCTTTTAAAGGTCGACGCCCCTCCAAAAACTAACTTTAAATACATAACAAAATAATTAGAATGCAAGAGGGGGTAGTAAGTACTTACTTGGTCCAAGCGGATGGTCATTTCGTCCACTGAAGCTCCTAGAATCAACACTTTTCACAAAGGGGTAGTTTTGGCTTTTAGTCAATTTCTCAATTAGCAATGGTGATAATGAGCTGCCAGCTTCTATTTATAGACTTTTTGGCCTCTTTTTGTCATTTTTTCTAAACTAAAAATCATTTAGCATGGTTCAAGAGTTTTCTTTGGATTGTCACGATAAGTGTTACTTTGGGCATTTGGAAACTTTTTGGAGATTTGGGTCATTTTGAAGGTCCTTTGGTAAAAATTCAATTTTTCAACTCGTTACATTTAAGTTAGGATTCCACCTCTACTTCCTGCATCTTGTTGTCTTTTCCGCCTTGCCCTAGGATCGATCCCACCAAATTGTGACACAGAACCATCATTGTTGTTTTAGGATTTTCCTAATTTAGTGGTAGAGCCTACCTTAACATGGATTCCCTAGGTAGATCCTAGTTTCATTTTGGTGTCCATGTTGTCACTAACGACTATTGGCTCAGGAGTCCTTACTAGTTTTTTCTGATTACGAGTTTGAGCCTCATCTGCATGATTCCTTATCACTCTTGAACTCACCCTCGAGACTCCCAAAACATAACGGATCTTCTTTTAAGCTCTTTTCAAATCCTCTAAACATGAAAAGATTGTCGAGCGATCTTGTTGTCTTTCACGCTCGTTAAACTGAAATTTGAAGGAACGTCTGTCCTGCAGTAGTTTACCCCTTTTTCAGTCCGGATGGTCAAATGTAAGAACAAAGGTATACTCTAGGAGCCTTGGTTATCTAGAAGAGTACTCTTAGGTATAATTTTAAACCTTTTTCGGGCCTGAGGGACTAAATTTATGAAAAAGGAACCCCCCTAGAGTCCATAGTTAAGCTCTTTTCAGACTCCCTAAAATTTAAAAGATAGTCGAGTGACCTTATTCTTTCACACTCATTAAAATGGTCCAGAAGAACATTCCTGACGGAGTCCATAGTTAATATTTTTTCAGACTCCTTAAAAATGAAAAAATCGTCGAGTGATCTTGTCTCTATCACACTCGTTAAAATGGTTTTGAATAGACGACTGGTCGATGCTAGTTTACCCCTTTTTTTCGAGCCGACTAGACTATCTTCGAAAAAGGTACCCCAACAGAGTCTCCTTTTACATTTTTTCAGACTCTCTAAATATGAAAAACCCCTGAGCTTACCTTCTCTAGGCTCATTAAAATTACATCGAAGGACGTTACCATTGTGTGTTTTGTTAACCGCGTTTGCATACTTGCGTCTTTGGTCTAAATTCCATCTCCATGTTTCTCTCAACTAAACCATTTGAAGAATGCCTTATACGCAAGACCTGTAGCACTTTTCCTCTATGTCTTGACACCTTTGGCCCCTGGAGGATTTTTCCCGAGTGTCCTTTTCTTGCATATGTCCCTTCACCCTGAGCATCCCTGTGTTCTGTGTGCTTGGAGCTAGTATGTTTGTGACACTCAATCCCCCTTTGTAACGTAGAATTCTTTTATTCTTTTTCAATCTTTCCAACATTATTGAAAAAGACAAAAAAAAAAAATCAAATATACCCCAAAAAGAGGAAGGGAAAAGTATTTTATTTTTATTGGCAGCACAATGAGTCGCCCTTGGAAAAAGCAAATCCTTCCATTTGTTCGTCAAGCCCTGGGATTTAATATGACCTTAGTCAATTGTTCTCGCTACATATATTTGTGTCCTCCTCCATTTGGTTATTCTTCCAAACATATGGAGAGTTTGCGGTGCCTCCTGCATCATGAACTTATGTCAAAATATCATGCTTCCTGAGTCTCATCATTTGTCCTACTATTGTCCAAAGGAAATTTTTACCAATTCTGAGTCAGCCCATCTACATTTTGTCTCTTTCCCTCATGCCTGACCATCTCGAAGATCCACTCAAGTATTTTGTTCGAAATTGATCCAAAAAGATCTTTTAATGACTGTGGTTGAGTTTTTTTTATTGAATGCATTAATTATCCAATTGAGAAGCTTAATGAAAGAATGAGGAAATAAGAGGAATTATAACAACCATATACATGTATGCAGATCTGAAATGAAGTAATAAACAACAAACCATAACAAGAGAAGTGATAACGGAGTTCATCACAAAATTGCCTACGTCTCCGGGCCTTTGTCTCAATGGGGGAGGCTTCTTTATTTCTGTTCAAAGCTCAAAAAATATATTGCAGTAGTGCCATTAGGCTACAAGAATGATCTATTCATTTTCTTCCAGATCTCTAGAACCTAGCAGAAGAAACGGCATGCAAAACGGATGTCTGGAGCTCCCAGAAATGGCTCGCAAGCGTCTGCTCCTCAACAACTTCCCTACAAAAAAATGGCTTTGGCTTGGCTTCCCTTCATCATAACTCTACTTTGACTGTCCTTCTTGGCCTCAAACAGGCCTAGTTTTTATATATTTGAAGTTGGTTATCCATCCCCAACTTCCTCCCAAAATCTGGCCTCCAAAAATGCCCAATATCTCCCAAAAATGGCCAAAATCCACTATTACAGGCATAAAAATCAATTAAAAATCCATAAACTATATAATAAAACCCACTTTATCTTTAATATGGGCATAAGCCCCCCAAATTGGGTGCACGCCCCCTATTCTCTGTCGCATGCAACTAAATTTGGCCAAGCGCTGGCCCATTCTTGCGCTAGCTCCTGGTTTTTGGGGCTCTGCATAGATCCTCGGCCTAAAATAGCCCGAGCCCTGAGGGATAGGCCCCTCGATTCATGTGTTGTGGTTACATGGTGGCGCAGGGTCCAAGGGATGTCCCCTATCCAATACTCCCACACATATGGTGCCCACACCCTTGAGTTTATGTGTGTTACACGACCACGGGCTAGGGCTTAGCCCCAACCCCCTCCTTTTTGCGCCCTACCATATATCAAACTTTAAATAAATTATTTTCCATATGATAGTTAAGAACCAACAGTGGCATGAGTGGTTAGCCCAGTTCTGCCAGTCCGTAGCCTGGTGGAGGTCGGGGGTTCGACTTCGGTGGAGACCCCAAAATTTTGCACAAACCAACAACCAATAGAGGGGTGCCACATGACATCCCAAGACTGGGCCACGTGGCACCTTCCCATTAGCTGAACATGATGCCACTTGTCAACATAGGTTTGGACCACCTACCTGCTGAGGTGTTTGCCCAGTCAGCAATCGTACTACCATGTCAGCATGCCACTGTACCTCCCACTGTGAGCCCGTGCCACGTGTCACCCTTACAGTGGTGACACGTGTCACCCTCTGACAGGTCCAAAATCACCTATTGTATGCCCTGCCATCTGCCACGTGTCTTCTCCAGGAGCTTCCATGTCAGCTGTATGGCTATACGACCTATACAATCTTCCTTCCACATGGACTGTACGGACTGTATAGTCAGCCCCTTTTTTTACCTGTTTGGGTTTTCGATCAGAATGTGATATCTTTCGTATACGGAGCCTGTTTGACGAAGTAAATATATGGCCGGAATCAAGAAGACGAGACGGACACAATGGAATTGGTTTCGTCTAATTCTTAGCACTTTCATTTTTGAGCCTTTTTTATCCCTATCAAGCTCCTGGATCTGATTTTGGATCACACCTCCCCACTAAAGGACCTTTTGGTCCCCAAAAGGTTACTGACTTGTCAACAAGCTCGGGATGGGCCACCCGACTTGTCCTCTGTCTCGGAACTCTGTCCTGTGCACCTGTCTCATCAAGATCAACTTTAACACAATCATGACAACTAACATTATATTCTTAGCCATTTGAACCCCGTTACATCTTACTGAAGCCACTATCATCCATGTAGACAACATTACTAATGACAACATCAAAAAGACGACTGCAAATGAGCTTATATACTTGAAATATTTGCACAACGTGAGCTTATATCGAAGCAACTTATGATTGATTTTCCATTCAACAATCATTTCTTGTTCTTGCTTAAGATCGATTACTTCATTTGAAACAATTATTGGTTTGTTGCTTGCTTGCAATGCCTTCTTTAATTGTTCCATTGTTTGAAGTGTTTTATTTGCCTTAACATGATGAGCATGAACCACATAATCTTGACCCGCTTTGGTTAATTGATATTGATTCTTTTCCCTGTAGAATATTTCCTTACGATCGTATAAGTATGGACTACCTAAGACCATTCCACATTCTTTTAACGGCACTACATCACATGTTACTTCGTCCACATACTTAGATGAAATTGCAAATTTGATTGTGCACTGCTTTGTTATGTGCATTTGATGATGTCTGCTTATCCATTTAAGTGTGTAAGGCTTATGATGTACTTGTGTTTTTAACCCCAATTGTTTAACCAATTCTTCTAAGATTAGATTAGATTGAGATCCATTGTCGATTAATGTGTCTATCTTAGTGTGTCGCATGATTACCCTTATATGAAACAAGTTGCTTCTACAATCAATGCCTTCACCAATTTTACTTGTTATACCAACCAATGAGATCTTTGATTCATCACCTTAATCCAATCCCAAGTCTGTGGGTCTTGTTGTTGTTTCCACTGTTTGGATTCCCTTCTTTTCCTTGAACCACTTTGGCCTCTTCTCAGGATGCAACTGCCAACATTTGTCCTCATCATGTCCCTCTTTCTTGCAATGCTTGCAAGAGGGATTTCCTTCCTTCCTCGTCATTGCATTTGAATTCTTTCCATGCCATTTCCTCTTGTCCTAATATGCACAGGTAAACCTCCTATATACTTCATAAGAGTTTCTTGTGTTTGTAAAGGGATATCTAACATCAATGCCATTTTTCGAAATCCATCGGTGTATTCTTGCACTGTTTATCCTTTTCTTAGTTTTAAAGATTGTCATTCAATTAATGCTTTTTCTTTATAACCCAAAGGATAGAATTGTTTCCTAAGTGCAGAAATGAAGCTCTTCCATGATGGAAATACATTACCCACTTGTTGCGTTCCATTTTGCAACTTTCTTTGCCACCAGATGAGAGTTGTACCTGCATGTCTCAAAGATGCCAACTTGATTTGTGTGGCCTCATCCTTGATCTGTTGCACACTGCAATAAACTTCCATCTGCCTAATCCAATTGTCAAGTTTCTCTGCATTTACCTCACCATCATATATGGGCAATTCAAATTTAACATCAAGTTTTAACAATGGCATTTCATTCTTATGCTTATGAACATGTTTCTTTCCATTAGATTTACAACTTGAACTTGAAGAAGAAGGAGAAGAAGGAGGTGATGATGGAGGTGAAGGAGGAATATGAGGATGATCCTCTTCCTCTTCACTTTTTCCCTTTGAATATTCACCCAAAACTGGTCTCTTTCGTTCCAAATAATCCTCATACAAAACTTTCACCATCTCCGACATAGCAAGGAAAGTTTTCTGGAACTCTTTCTCATCTTGAGAAAGCCCTTCTTCCGATGCCATCTTCTCGCTGTGAGAAGCTCTCTTTCTCAATCCAATTAAAGGATTCTCTGCAACAAGCTCACCTTCACCATGCTGTAGCTTTTCCCTGGTTAACATGCAAATCTCAAATCCAAATGTCAACTAGCTCTGATACCACTTGATCCCAAAAGATCTTTTAATGACTATGGTTGAGGTTTTTTTTATTGCATGCGTTAATTATCCAATTGAGAAGATTAATGGAAGAATGAGGAAATAAGAGGAATTATGAAATCCATATACATGTATGCATATCTAAAATTAAGTAATAAATATCAAACCATAACAAGAGAAGTGATAACGGAGTTCAACACAAAATTGCCTACGTCTCTGGGCCTTTGTCTCAATGGGGGAGGCTTCTTTATTTATGTTCAAAGCTAAAAAAATACATTGCAGCAGTGCCATTAGGCTACAAGAATGATCTGGTCATGTTCTTCCATATTTCTAGAACCCAGCAGAAGAAACGACATGTAAAACGGATGTCCAGAGCTCCCAGAAATGGCCCGCAAGCGTCTGCTCCTCAACAACTTCCCTGCATAAAAATGGCTTTGGCTTGGCTTCCCTTTAGCATAACTCTACTCTAACTGTCCTTATTGGCCTCAAACAGGCCTAGTTTTTATAGATCTGAAGTTGGTTATCCATCCCCAATTTCCTCCCAAAATCTGGCCTCCAAAAATGCCCAATATCTCCCAAAAATGGCCAAAATCCACTATTACAGGCATAAAAATCAATTAAAAATCCATAAACTATATAATAAAAACCACTTTAGCTTTAATATGGGCATAATCCCCCCAAATTGGGCACGTTCCCCCTATTATCGGTCACATGCAACTAAATTTGGCCAAGCGTTGGCCCATTCTTGCGCTAGCTCCTGGTTTTTGGGGCTCTGCATAGATCCTCGGCCTAAAATAGCCCGAGCCCTGAGGGATAGGCCCCCCGATTTGTGTGTTGTGGTTACATGGTGACGTGGGGCCCAAGGACTGGCCCCTATCCAATACTCCCATGCATATGGTTCCCGTGCCCTCGGGTTTATGTGTGTTACACGACCATGGGTTGGGGCTTAGCCCCAACCCCCTCCTTTTTGCGCCCTACCATATATCAAACTTTAAATAAATTATTTGCCATATGATAGTTAAGAACCAATAGTGGCACAAGTGGTTAGCCTAGTCCTTCCAATTCGTAGCCCGGTGGAGGTCAGGGGTTCGACTCCGGTGGAGACCCCATAATTTTGCACAAACCAACAACCAATAGAGGGGTGCCACGTGGCAGCCCAAGACTGGGCCACGTGGCACCTTCCCATTAGCCAAACATGATGCCACTTGTCAACATAGGTTTGGACCACCTGTTTGCTGAGGTCTCTACCCAGTCAGCAACCGTACTTCCATGTTAGCATGCCACTGTACCTCCCACCATGAGCCTGTGCCATGTGTCACCCTTACAGTGGTGACATGTGTCACCCTCTGACTGGTCCAAAATCACCTGCTGTATGCCCTATCATCTACCACGTGTCTTCTCTAGGAGCTGCCATGTCAGTTGTACGGCCTGTACAATCTGCCTGCCACGTGGACTGTACGGACTATACAGTCACCCCCTTTTTTTACCTGTTTGGGATTTCGATCAGAATGCGATATCTTTCGCATACAGAGCCCATTTGACGAAGTAAATATATGGTCGGAATCAGGAAGATGAGACTGATGCAATGGAATTGGCTTCGTATGATTCTGAGAACTTTCATTTTTTAGCCTTTTTTAGCCCTGTCAAGCTTCTGGATTCGATTCTGGATCACAAATCCATGAAGCCCTCAACCTGATCATCAAGATCCTCTAGTCCATGACCGAAGAGCTATCGAATACCTCTGGGTAGTGAAGTCATACACTCATATTACACTCCTACCCGAGTTTTGAAGATTTTGAAGTTGATGCTCGAGCTCTGAAGACCTCATCTCTAGCCATCAGGCCTTATCAACTTCTAGAATATGTATACTATAAATGTATATCTTTTTTATTTCGATATGTAGATCCGTTGTGTATTGATCGCAGCTACACTTTATATAGTTATACGACATGGATATACAATGTATTTGATTGGTAGCCATGATTTTATTTCATTCCGAGCATGGGTATGCCCGCCTCGGTGAGACAATTTTTATTTTGCAGATGGCACCTCTCGAATTCTGGTCCCTGGGATCATCGGTTTAGTCTGTTGATAAATATTGGTAATGTATTTTGGCCATCAAATGCTCTTCTTACCTCACACATTAGGGGGCAAGTGTTATAACCCTAATTTGCACCAAACATACTTACCTGACATCAGGCCATCCCATATGCCTTCTTTTCCAAGCCAGTACTGAACAACTCTTCTTAAAAAAAACCTTTTTAAATTCCCACATGCCCTACTCCACTACTGCACGAGTGTACACGCTAGCTACCTCACTATAGCCTGTGTGTACCTACAAGAGCATGGAAAAAGGAAATTTGTTGACGAGACACACAGCTTTGGGTAAGTTAACTAAACCTTCTGGCCATGCATGGCCGGTCAATCGACCAAATACCTAGCCCCTTCTAGCCTATAAAAGAAGGGATAAGGGTCCCATTTGAAGGAGAAAAATCATAGTAAAGAGACTATACCCAATTGAGCATTCCCCTTGTCCCAACCTTTAGCCATCCTTGTGCAAAGAGAAGTATAAAGAAAAGCAGTTGGAGGACAGTTGAAGAGGAGCCTAGGACTAGTTTCGAGGAGCAGTGCCAACCACATATTGTAAGTTTACTCTTGTGAATATTAATACAAAAGGAATACTTTTCCCGTCCTACCATATCATGTGTCCAAGTTGAATATTTATTTTATGATATTGTCACAACTAACCTAGCAATTAGTATATGAAATGCATGTTTGCAGCTTTTTGTTTATTCATGTGTGAATGCAGGTCAGGTTTGGGAGGAGGCTTGCAATCAAAGAGCGAGTGAAAGAAAGGGATCGACATCAAACGAAGGACTCAAGGTAGAGTTACCAAATCTTGTTTTCACCTTTGTATTACATGAATGTGGGGTTTTGTGTTGGGAGAATAGAAAAGAGTAGAAGTCTTTGAAATGGTCATTTTCTGCATGCATGATTAGAGCCCTTAAATGCTAAGTCTGTAGGAGGGATTCCCACCCACAACACCTGTGTGAGGTGGTGAAGACCGTGAGCTGGGTGTGTGGTTCCTCTCTGAGACGGAGATGGAATGTTGTGTGCCCTTGTGTAGGGAAGCCCGTGAGTTGGGTATGTGGTTCATCTCTGAGACAACGATGGAATGTTGTGTGCCCCTGTGTGGGGAATCCCATGAGTTGGGTGTATCATTCTGAGACATAGATGAAATGATGTATTGACCTCGTATGTGTAGAGAGTTGAGATGATGTGATACTCTAGATGATTCTCATGTGTAACATAGTGAGAAAAAGATATGTTGAGTTGGGCGTGCTTGTGTTTGAGCACAAGTGAACGTGATCCTAGTGGTAAAGATGTATTGGCCTCCTTTGTGCAGAGAATTGAGATGATGTGATACTCCAGATTATTCTCCTATGTAATGCAGTGACAAAGAGATCTACTGAGTTGGACATGCATGTGGCTGAGCACAGGTGAACTTGATCGTAGTGGCTGAGCACTAGTGAGTTTGGTTCTTCTGTGAGACGCAGTGAGATAGATATATGGACATCCTTGTGGCTGAGCAGATATGGATGTGCCCATAGTGGATGAGCACTAGTGGGTGTATGAGATCCCTTGCTATATTGTACAAGAGTCAGACTTACCTTTAACCCTATTTGTGATCTAAAGGGTATGGGTCAGCCCCACCATAAAGTGAAAGATAATTAATGTAAAAGATAATTAATATGGAAATTATTAATTATATTATGAGTTATTGAGGTCGGCCCTGTTGTGCCAATAGACACTATTGTTGACAGGGTCAGTCTAATATAAATAAAGGTAAATTCCCCATTAAGGAATCATATCACAAGTGTGAGTTTGGAAATTTTAGCAAACACTTGTTCTTGGAAAAAGTGTGCACCTCTCTTGGGTGCTAGTCTTCTAGGGTTTGTGAGCACCCTTTTGTGTGCTAGGTCTTTATGGTGGTGGAGGTATTTCTCTTGAAGAATATAGCAAAGGATTGGTTGGGTTTTCTTCCCTTTTTGAGAAATGTTTCCCAGGATACTTCTTGTGTACTTGTGCATGGTGTTTCTTCTTGTCATCTTGGTTGTTGCAACAAATTGTTTATGGTTTAAGTAAAATGATAAAAATGGAATGAACTTCATTCTTAAATGTAGCTTATTGAAAAATCAACAAGTCAAACTTTTTCTTATTCATGAATTTCTTGAACTTTGTTGTGTAGGCTTGATCATCATCTTTCCCTTGGAATTTCTCTTTTGTGCTAATTATTGATTCTTCTTGTGCACAACAAGTCCAAAGTTATTAAAATGTGGGATACTTCTTCCTTGTGATCATGCTTGTGGAAAATGCATCCCATGTCTTGGGAAGACCATTGAGTACTATATTTACCAGTTCCTTCTTTGAA
This sequence comes from Picea engelmannii, assembly GCA_009831015.1. Lineage (NCBI taxonomy): Eukaryota > Viridiplantae > Streptophyta > Pinopsida > Pinales > Pinaceae > Picea > Picea engelmannii. Next base: position 681,130 of record ML778797.1, on the reverse strand, counting down.
ATGATTTCTTCAATAGCTTATAGTTGATATATTAACTGAGAGATTCTCACAAGGTATGATGTTATGTTGTCATCATCATTCATTTTCATGTCACATATCTCATTCTCCAAACTCATTACTTGTCCAATGTTTCTGACTAAGAAGAGGTTAGTTAGGGCATCGTACATCTTCTTAGATGAGTCGAGATGAGAGATGTAGGATATCAAGTGGTCTTTTAAATATTCCACTATGATACTCATGGAATTGATGTCATTTTCCTTGAACTTCTCCATAATTGCAACGTTCTGAGGTTCCTTCTCTTTTCCTTCTTCAACCTGTGGTTCCATAATATTTCCTTTCATGATATCCAACACTTTATTTTTGGAAAGGATGAGGTCAATCCTTGTCTTCCATGCCCTGAAGTTAGAAGCCCCTTCTAACTTGTTTTCTGACTTCATAGAGTAAGTCATGACTAATTTGACTTGGTCAACCTTTGACTTGGACCAAAAAATCAAACTTGGCATCTTAGCTTGCTGAGAGTACTAGGAGGTCCGTTGGGTTAGGGCACACTAGGCTATCCAAAAATTAGGTCAATCTCTTCACTTAAGGTGCCTCAACAAGAGGGTTAGGGTTTTGTTGTTGCAGCAAAAACTGACTACAATTGCAACTGCAGCTGAGCAAATCCTCCCAATCTAGCTCACAGGAATATTGTATATCTCTTCAAGTTAGTGTTGAAAACTAGTGCACCGGGACTTAAATGTTCAAACACACCTCCATTGTTCATAGTGGAGGCAGGGGACTGTGAGCTTTTGCGAAGGTTTTTTCCTCAGTGTGCATTTAAGGTATATACGCACCGGTTAGATCATGAGCAATATAGAACTGGTGTGTCCATGTTCTAGTAGAAACGCCATACTTTATGATAAACTTACATGCACCGAATAAATCACATTGACACCTTTGAAGAGTACACACCATGACATTCATAAAGAATATAACATCGACGTGTCCATGTTTTAGTAGCACCGCCATACTTTATGATAGAATTGCATGCACCGAATAAATCACACCAGTACTATTGAATGATACCCCCAATGTTTCTTTATGTCTAAAGGTGCACCATGATAGGGTAAATAAAAAAAAATTACCAAACCGGTTTTCAGTGTTACAATGCATCCTGTGCTTCCAAATTCTCAAGCAAGCACTATTGCTTACATTTATTCCTAAAACACTTTATTTCAAATGCTCTACATTGACCATGATAGCTCCATTGGTGGATTCCACAAATCTCCAAATTTTGGAAATCACCACGAGTTTTTATTTCCTCTCAATGATGCAACCATGCCTCTTTGGTACATAAGAGACTAGGTGAATTATTTATTACCTTCCTATTTGCATTTTCATCCAATCAAAATTATAATTTAGCTTGAAATTTCACATTTTTTTCATTTTTTTTTCTTTTCACGTAGTGCACTTGAACGATTAATCTTGGCCCGAAGTGGTGTGTACTATGTTAAATACATAGTAAGCACCATGGCCGACGCATCCATATATGTTCACGTCAGTGTCGTTCAATCTAGCACCTCACGATAAATTACTAAAAATAAAGTGGTGCATCCTTTAGAACGCCCCAACACTGGGCAAACTAGGATTATACCTGCACTGACCCATTACACTTCATTAAATTCACTGCTAGCTCAACAATATATAAAATTTAAACTAGTGGTGCACCAGTTTTAACTAACCACAACGAGGTGTACTCGAACATTAACACCCCAGTAAATCATTGTTCAAATGCCTTGCCATAATTTATAAAAAAATACATGCACCGAATCAATCACACTGATGTCATTTAACATTACACATCGGTACACTTTACTTAACTAACTACACCGCTAACATAACAATTTATAAAATTTAGCTAAGTGGTGCAATAATTGTAATCCAATGCACCGACACTGTATACAGAAATGCGTAGAGACATATATTTCCTGAATTTTCATAGCGGGGCATCTCATTGGACACCTTGTTTCTGGTGCACTCACATTTACAACACACCGAGGAACAAAATGATGGTTCTCCACTATCACAGTGGTATCGATGCATTAATAGTAACATCTTGCATCGACTCGTTGTGTCGTTTCGATGGATGCCTTGTAGCTGATGTTGTCGAAAACATAATGCATCGTTAAACAAAACACCAATGTTCCAATAGCATGGTAGCACTGGTGTGTTTATATTAACACATTACACCGCGTAAATTCATATTCAACAATTTCACTGATAAGTGCAGATGGATAAAAAAAACACACTGGTAATGTAAAGAGCATGACATCGGGCTGAATTGTCACAAATTTGTAGTGCAATGCCTCTTATGGTAAGCACCACTAAGATGCTAGGAAGTGCGCTAATTGAGATAAAAATATTGGTGTGTTCTATTAATCGAACACACCACCAAGTTTTTGAAGCACAAATTTCCTCTACGGTGTGTCACATAAATAAAACGCACCGATAATATCTACTACAATACATCAAGAAAAATACATAATAATTTACCATCTCGGTTAATTTTATGGGATGCCCCATCATCAATGTGTTATAATAAAAATGCACTAGTATCAATGCATACTGGTGTGTTACTTTGAACTAAATGTATTGAGGAGATTAACTTGTACCAAGAAAAATAGTTTTAAAATTATCATTTTGGTGCACATTGTAAAACGCGCTCGTTAACGGTGCGTCATGAAAAGACAACGCACTGGTTAAAAGCATTCGGTGCATTAACTAACATAGAGAGTCGTTCCATTTAATATAACCCAATGCACCACTAGATGGGGTGCCAACAAGTCACCTAGTCAACATCCCCCCAGAGCCACATCAATAATCCCTTCACCAACACTAGACTTGACGCTCGACAATAGGAATTTATGATGGACAGTCTGGGTTCTAGGATTCATACGTTCGAATATGGTGCGTCGTTGTTCCATCCAGCTACGAGTCTTTAACCTCTTTTCCATGGCATGCACAACTCTCATTTCCATTCGTGCCCCGAGGGTCTCTTCGTATTTCCTTGTGTTTTTTTCCTACATCCGCGACTCCTAGTTTCCCGACTTCAACTCTAGTACTCACGGTGCAAATCTCATAGGCGTTTTGGCTCTCACCAGTTACCATAAATTGGAACGCAACCCAACTTTGAATTTTCCTCCTCCTTCTTTCTCGACTCCTGTTCAAATCTGTTTTTCTTTCATGCCTCGTGAGAGAGGTGTTGGCAGCCATATTAATCTCTGTCTTTTGTTTACAAGCTGCCTACACAGGGTTTTTAAACCCTCGTTACTCGTCGCAACCTTTTAAATGACATCATTATCCTTCACTTTTTGCGTACCTGCTTTTCGTTTTCGTTTTCACGACTGCAAGCGTGAAAACCCACAGTTGGAATTCATGTTGATTACATCAAAAGATTAATGTTCATTTGGTTTATCATGAACCTAATTGTTTACATGGTTATAACTCCTTGACCTAAAACACACCGCTGGTCACATATGTATCAAAACACCACCCATTTATGCATTTAACTATTGTTATGGTTTTGATTAATAGATTATTTGATGCAATGGTTATTTGACATATTGATTTTTGGGTCGAATCGTGGATATGCAATGGTTCATTTGACATGTTGATCGAATTGTTTTTGGATATGCACTATTATGATTTGTATGTACCATTACACCAAGGTATTGTCCCAAGTACAGCCCGATATGATGTTCTTGCATGGCCTCGATCCACACCACTATCCTCGCACACATAGCATTAACACTCTGCCCTTGCATTTCGAACTACGTTTGCATCGTGTTGTGGAAGCTCGGGGTAAATGGTTCTATTTCTATCCTGTCAAATCCTATCGCCAAATACCCTGTTGATTTTGTGCTATTAGCCATGGCTCCTGTAGTGAGAATCGAACCCAACGGTGTCCAGACTTTGTTGTTGTTTGATAACGCCCGAGAGGACTTAGAGAGGAATGGTTGGCGGGTCTTTGTTGAGAAGTTCGAGGGATTTAACCTAGTATTTTCTCAACAATTCGTGCTAACGTTCGATGGTTGCAGAGCCAAAATTAGAGACTTCCATCTTGAGTTAAACGAAGATTTCATTAGCTCAGCCACTGGTCTGCCAGCCGTGGGACAAAAATGGTTTAAAAACTCAAAGGTTGACGAAGTTCCCTGGTCACTATTGTTTACCTCAAGGAAAATTAACATCTGCAACAAAGGTATGCCCGTTACAGCTCTAAAACCTAGATGGCATGATTTGTTAGCTATTGTCAAGTAGTTCGTTACCTGTGAGGGTAGATACGGTTTGGTTTTCTTATACCACTTGCGGTTTCTCATGAGTTTTATCGATTTTCCCTTAAACATGCCATATTTTCTCCTTCAGAGTTTATACAAAATGGCTAAGCGTTTCAAAAGGGAGAAAGTCGACTCCAGCCAGTTCCACCACTGTTTAATTATAATTATTATGGTTCATTAGTTGAAGTTGAATGGCGATTGTTGGGATGCTTTCCTGTTAATGAATGGTTTTGCTAGTCCTGAAATAGGACAAGTTGACAAATCTGTTGTTACAGAAACCCTTGTCAGGCCTATCATTCCCCCTCCTTCGCTCTTGCCCTCTGTTGAACCCTCAACCTACCCAAACACTACCCAACTCGACACCCTGCCTGATTCATATCCAAAAGACGGTGGTAAGCCTGTTAAAAATTCTGCAAAGAAAAAGGGTAAAGGTAACAGTGATATCAATTACAAGGGTAAAAAGGCCACGCGCTAGGTTTCACGATGTGCCCGTAATAAGCCTAAAGAAAACGCAGACCAAAAACCAATTATGTTAAGTGAAGATTCTGATTTCGAAATCGAATGGTTTCTAACTGAGAGTATCCATACTCACATGGAATTTGCTCAGTTAAGCCCTATGACTATGTGACGAACCTCCCACTGTGTCTTAGAGACAACCCCAACTTCCCTAGGATCAAACTCGACCGATAACCTACAGGTCAAATAGGAAGTTCCTCACCTGTGAATACACAACCTGTTTGGACACAGTGCAACGAATGTCAGTCGTGGCTCGACCGGTATTACAGAGAAGTCCCTTTTCTTCAGTCTCGGATCAAGTCCTTGGAGGACCGAGTGAATGTGCTAACTAAGGAAAACGACATATTGCAAGCTAATGATAAAAGACAGAAAACCACAGGCTCTGTTGTCTTTAAGAACTTGGAGGTGGCCACTACGATTGTGAATTCGAAAATAGCTTGATTAAAATGAATCCCTGAATCTGAGGTATGGTATTTCAAAAATGATTTTAATATGACTTTGTTTTTGTTTTGAATCAGCATACAAGATTCGTTTTCTCAAATTGCATCTATTTCCATTTTGATTGATTTGATAAAACACAATTCTGGTTATAATAATAACTAGCCACAGAATCGTGAGATTCTGTAGCTAGTTACTAAAATTTGAATTCTTTGATCTTACAACTAAAATGCAATTTGAAATCATGTATTTTTGTGCGTTTACAGGTACATACGATTTCTATAGGAGATTGGATCGCTAGTGGAATCTCTGAATATGCTATTTCTTTACATGGCTTTAGATTAGGCTGTTAGTTTTGGATAACAAAGGGAATTTGGGAGATTGTATTCCCCACAATTTTTGGAACAAATTTGATGATTTCCACAGGAAATGTTTTGATCCTGTGGCCTTTATAAATGTATTATTTTGTAAACAAAGAGATGATCGCTGCTTGGGAGAAGAAACTATGGATTGGTGATTAACAGACTTGAATGAAAGTGGATATTTGCACAGCTTTAGCTTCGATATATCATATCTTTGTTCAAGTTTTGCTCATTTCGATTTGTAATCAAATTTGACTACTTTAGATATCATAATTTGTTACAGGTTGATGTGATGAGATTTATATAGTGTCCATGTTTTATGTCTCTCATTTTATATACATCAATTAATTTGATCACATGTGATGATTAGAAGGTTGATCTTCTCTATTCAATGAGAAGTTATATGCAAATTTTCATACTCAGATTTATCTTGATATGATCATTTGTCAAATTATAAATTGTTGTTGCTACATATATTACTTGTTTTGTCATTAGCATTCAAAGAGTTACTGCTTCGCGTTTACGAGAAGCATTGGGAAAATCTGGTGTGGGTTGGCCTCATCAAACATCAAGCATAGATGCTATACACAGGACACATATGAGATGCGATTACAGGTTAGTTCGCTAGTTATGTTTTATTAGTTTAATTAATATAAGAATTTCATGTACTTTAGATACATTATATTGATTGTTATTTTTATTTCTTAACTAGATAGCTGCCATTTCATTTCTTGTTTATAAAAGTTATAAAAAAAATCAAAAAACATTGAATGATAGCTTCGCTGTCATAAATTAATTCATATATGATTTTCGCAGATTTCAATCAAAATTTGCATTTTTGTGAATACTGTACATATATTAGAGATATAAATATATCGATACACTATACATTTAACAAGTAGAACTACTATTCTATTAGTTAGTAAACTGTGAATATATTTTAGACTGTATATAGTTTTCAACAACTGTTTTTCATTTAGTTAGTTTCTTTAGTTTTTATCTTTTCACTTTCGTAGGACTTAGATCGGCCAATGGAGTCGCTAAACCCGTTAGAGTGGATTAATCCAAACGACTTGGGTTATTTAGACAACCCCGGACTGGATCCACTCCTCCAGTTGACAAGCGGTCAATTTCGCCCGTCAACAAATGGCACTAGAAGGAGGGCCTGAAAATTATTAATGGCATGAGGCGGTCGTAAGACTCCTCCACCACCTACCCACTCACCTATAGTGACAAGAAGTCATTCAAACGACAACATTGTCCCTAAAACAACAACCACATCAAACGACGATCTACGGATCACAGTTGAACTAGTAACTCCAAATCCTATAGGTGGTGACATACAAGAGATTGTCCGCCAATCTCTCATAAGAACACACAGTGCCTTCACCCGTTTAAGACAACCAAACCGACCTTTAGACCAACCATTAGATTTCTCTAATATCAGAGAACAACTTGGAGGCACTAACCTCACTTTAAACCCTACAGATCCAATCCTCACTCCTGCAGCAGGAGGATCTGGTATACCACCCTCACCACCTCCTCCATCCCCTTCTTCTTCGGGAGAAGAATCCTCTGACGAAGTCAGTTCCTCATCCCAGCCTTCGACACCACCCAAACCAATGGCCAACCAGAACAATCCCGCTAGACCCTAGCTCGACCAAGATGCAGTGGTCATACCCGGGCCTCAGCATCCCTTACCCAAACACCCAGAGAAGTGGCTCCCTAAATTTGACCCGGACTCTAAACAGATCACCGAAGACTCCGTAATGTTGAGCACAAAGACGTAGTCTGTAGATTGTTTCCCTACACCTTCGAGGGAAATGCCTCTACCTGGTACTTTGCCTAACATCCCCATACCATCGTGTCATGGGAGAAGTTTGAATCATGTTTTCTTGAGAAGTTTGGAGACGACAAGTCCCCAAAAGTTCTAGTCATGGAGATTTCTAGTTTAAGAATGAACCCCAAAGAGAAAATCAAAGACTTTAACCAAAGATTCTTAACACTAAAGAACCGAATCCCTACGGATTCAATGCCTGCTGAGAATCTTATCATATCATATGATACGAAAGCCTTACATCAAAGTATAGCCATTTGGGTAAAGAGATCTAAGAAAGTCATGTTGTTATAAGCCTTCGAAGAAGTCAGTCAGATCGAGAAAGACATCCTTAGCTTGAAAGACACTACTAGCAACGAAATAGAGACTAGCTCATCTTCCAAAAAGAAAATTGAAATCCTCCCTAGACCTGCCCAAAACAAAACACAACCGGAAAGATCTGATCTAGAAAACTTACAAAAAGTCGTTCAAAAACTGTCAAATCAAGTTATAGATTTGAAAAGGATGGCTGAAGAAGCTTCTTCGAGCAAAGGGCCTTACAAACCCCCGTTTAGGAATCCTTTTCCCACCAACCGACCTAATTCAAATACTGAAGGCTTAAATCTAGAAAGCCTGCAATTCGCTATTCAAACGATTCTAGAAGCACAAGATAACTTGATACCCCCTGAGATCCTTGAGGAAGTAGCTGAACAGGAGACAATAGAAGAAGATGAATCCTCTCCGAACATTTTTGGACATTTCTTGGATAACATTTTTCAAGCTAATTTCGAGACAGTACACCCTTACAATACTAGGAGTAAGACAACAAACAAGCCTTCTTCTGAAAACTCTACGACTTTGCCCCCAAAACAATCTAAAACAAATGAGACTAAACAGAATTATGCCAACCCAAGCTTAGATTATGATTTAGTTGAAGATATAAAAAATTTAAGGGCTAACATTTCTGTTTATGAATTATTAAAATTCTCGTTTCTGCTACAAAAAATGTTAGAAAATATCGTAGAGAACAGTAAAAATGGTTATCCAAGCAGTAACAAAGGTTTTCAAAACAACCCAAAAGTTCCTCAGAAGGCCTCCACTAAGAATACTTTTGATCCTCATGAGAAAAGAGACCTTCCTGTAAATAATGTAACAAATGTAGATAAATTAGTTTTAGAGGTTGGGGGTAAAAAGCAACAATCTTCCACCATTAGTACTCGCAGAAACGTCCCTCCATTTTTGTTAACTTTTGAAATCTTTAATAGGAACGTACACAATTGTATGGTAGATTCAGGAGCGTCATCCAACATAATGCCATGGTCTATGTGTCAGAAGATTAATGTTGAAGTTCAACCATCCACCTCAAAGATCATTCAACTTGATCGAACTAGTGTTAAAGTTATAGGCGAATTAAGGAATGTGCTTATAAGATTATCGTCTAACCCCAAAGTTCATCAAGTGATTTATATTATTGTTGTTGATATTCCAGAAGTTTATGGTTTGTTTTTAAGCAGAGACTAGTCAAAACAACTACATGGCTATTTCGCGACAGACTGGTCTCACTTGTGGCTTCCCGAGAATGGAAAGCCCAACATAATCAAGGTAAATCATGAACGTTACCTAAAGTTCACAGTGACAGATTTAAATGATCCCAATGAACCATTTACACCTTCTGCCGATTCACTCGAAATACAAGGGATGGATACCTTTTTTCATCAATTTCATGGCTGAAACTTCCGCTATCACTAACCCGGAGCAACAGTCTAAAATTGTGACATATATGCAGCCAGCAGCTTCCACCCAATGGTCACATGCACCCAACAAAAATCAAACATGATCTCTTTACTTTGACGGGTCAAAGTCCAAGGAAGGAGCTGGTGCAGGCTGCGTGATTATGGATCCAGCAGGTAACAAAACCCTGATTGCATGCAGGTTAGAGTTTGAATGTACAAACAACACAACAGAATATGAGGCTTTATTGCAAGGCCTCAGGAAAGAATTAGATATGAACGTTCAAAATTTGACTATCTTTGGTGATTCAAAAATCGTGGTTAGACAGATAAAAAATTCTATCCACTATTTATCTCCGCACCTTAAAAGCTACCAATCTGAGGTATGGAATTTGATGAATAAGTTTTCTTCTTTTAACATAAATTCTATTCCTATATTGAATAATTTGGAAGCCGACTTGTTAGCTAATGTAGCTTCGAAACTCTTTCCTATAGAAGGCTTGTCCCCGAATGCATTCTTCGTTGAACTGTTGTTCAGGACATCCGTCCCCGATAACATCACGAATTGGAGAGTCTTCGACGACAATCGACAGATTATAAATTTCCTGCATATGGAAGAAACTTTCCAAGGCACAGTGATCGACGAATGTACTCATGACGGAAATCTTCGTGACTTCACGGTAATACCAGATCCGAGATCTCTTGAATCTTCATCGGGCATGGTAAATTCATCCCTAAATCTGTAGTTAGATTAGAAAAAAATTATTATCTTCAAGACAAATTCAAAAAATCAATGAACTGTAAAACAAATAGTTCCTCTTTAACGTATGAAAAAGTAAACTTGGGAACTAAAGACAATCCATAGTGCATTAATTTAGGGGTGGGGTGTTCTGAACAAGTGAAAGTGACATTTATTAAATTGTTTAAAGAATTCATAGATGTTTTTGCTTGGACGTACGACGACCTAAAAACCTTTGATCCTAACATCATACAATACGTTATTCCTATGAAACCCCAAACCTTACCTTTTCAACAAAAGTTAAGGAAAATGCACCCAAAACTGGAACCGACTGTCAAAAATGAATTAAATAAACTCCTGAATGCTAAGATAATATTCTCATTTAAGCACACGCAATGGGTCTCTAATCTTGTCCTTGTCTGGAAGAAGAATGGTGAAATCCGACTATGCGTCGATTTCTAAAATCTCAATCGAGCATCTGACAAAGACAACTACCATGTCCCACCCATGGAACAAATCCTTCAACAGGTATCGGGTTCTGAAATATTATCCTTATTGGATGGTTTTTTAGGGTATAACCAAGTCCTGATGTCCCCTCCAGACCAACTTAAAACTACCTTTTGCACTCCATGGGGCACCTACGCTTATAGGAAAATGTCCTTTGGACTCATTAATGATGGTGCCACTTTCCAGAGAGCGATGGACATCGCTTTCCGTGGCTTAATCAATCAATATGTCGTAGTTTACCTGGATTATGTTATTGTATTCTCGAAAAACAAAGCTGATCATCTAGCTCATTTAAGATCCATTCTACAACGATGTCATAAGTACGACATTTCATTGAATCCTAAAAAATCTATCTTCATAGTAGAACAAGGTAAGCTCTTAGGATTTATTATATCAAGTGAAGGGATTATTATCGACCCTGAAAGGACTCAAGACATCTCAAAACTCGCCCCTCCCTTGTCAAAAAAGTCTATGCAGTCTTTCTTAGGCTAGATAAACTTTTTCAAGAGATTCATCTCCAGTTTTTCAGAAATGGTGAGACCTTTACAAAACTTAATAAAAAATGACGTACAATATCATTGGGGACCCTTAGAAAACCAAGATTTTAATTCAATAAAAAAGTCCATAATAGATGCTCCTTCTCTGATGAGCCCTGACTTTTCGCAAGACTTCACTCTCTACACATTCACTTCTGACCGCTCTTACGCTGTTGTCCTAACTCAAAAGAACGTTGAAAACAATGAAGTCCCAATTGTCTTTATGAGCTCAGCCTTCAAAGGCACAGAACTTAATTACCCAGCAATAGATCAGCAAGCCTATGTTGTTTTTAAATAAGTAAATCACTTTCGATCTTATCTTTTGAAATCTAGGATGAAAATTATCGTCCATTACCCGGCCGTCAGAAATCTACTAGTACAGAAAGAACTAGGTGAAAAGAGGGAGAACTAGGTCACCTCCTTACAAGAGTATGACATAGAAATCACCCCAGCAAAAATAGTGAGAGGTCAAGGGCTATGCAAGTTAGTCACTGACTCAGCGGTAGGACAGCAAGAGGAAAATGATATGTCAAATCCAAGACAACACTACCAAAATTTAATCTGTTGTGCACAAAACTCTGTTAGTCCCTGGTATGATGATATAAAATTCTGTCTTGAACATGGGTCATCTCCCCATCACCTCGATCCCACTAAAAGAAGAGCGCTAAGATTGAAATCTGTTTCCTTTCAGTTGATTAATGATATTTTGTTTCGCCAAAATTTCAATGGAGTACTAATGCGCTGTCTTGAGAAAGATGAAGCAGAAAAGGTCTTATTAGAATTGCACACAGGAGAAGCTGGTGGGCATTTTGGTGGAGATACCACTGCCCATAAAGTATTAAGAGCAGGTTATTATTGGCCTACACTCTTTAAAGATGCTCATGCTTTTTGTCGCAAGTGTGTTATTTGTCAAAAAGCGTCCAGACGGATAAAGAAACCAGCCTTCCCTCTACAACCTGTTTCAGTAGACTCCCCTTTTCAACAATGGGGTCTTGATATTATAGGCCCAATCAATCCGCCATCCTCACAACAACATAATTTTATCATAACATCCACGGATTACTTCACTAGGTGGTCCAAAGCTGCCCCATTAAAAGCTGTAAATACCAGTCAGGTAATTGCCTTTTTTAATTCAAATATTATTACTCGTTTTGGTATCCCTGACTGTCTAGTATTTGATAACACTTCCTATTTTTCATCTCTTGAGATGAGTGATTTCTCTCTAGAAAAAAAAATTAAATTAAAATATTATGCCAGCTATTACCCTCAAGGCAACGGATTGGCAGAATCAACTAATAAAAATCTGATTAAAATCATCAAGAGAACGGTATCTGAAAACCATAAAAATTGGCATAATGCACTGTTAAACGCAATCTGGGCTGCTAGAGTGACTCCAAAAACTGCTGTGGGTAACTCTCCCTTCTTTCTCATTTACGGTAGAGAGGCAATTCTTCCACCACATATTCTTCTTCCCTCACTGCAGCTATCGCAGAAAATACAAGAAGAGGACTGCCCCCCTTTGGAGAATCGAATTAACACATTGTTAAAATTAGAGGAAGTAAGGGCTCAAGCAAAATAGAAATTGGATCAGCATCAACTTGTGGTTAAAAGGTGGTTTGATTCCAATTCTTCCTCTGATAGAAACTTTGAAGTAGGTGACCTTGTCCTAAAATGGGACAAACCGCATGAGGGAAAGGGATATCATACGAAGTTTCAGAACTTATGGCTAGGACCGTTTTTTATTGCTGAGAAATTGGGTCCCAGCTCTTTCCGATTATAGAGTCTAGAGGGATAGTCAGACACCTATCCGGTGAACGGCCAATCTCTAAAAAGGTATTTCACTTGATGACAACCCTATGTACACTGTGTAAATATTTTTCCTTTGTTTGTTTTTCATTTTTCTTTGTTGTTTTGGTTTTGATTCTTCCCTTATGCTTACCAGTTTTTATTTTTGAAATACATATCCCTGCATCATGAATTGTTCGAACAAAGAGAACAAAAAAATTTCTCCTCTTAAATAATTGTTGAAGGTTGTTTAAACATCAATTATGATATGTTTCTGAAGTTTACAGCCATGTTGAATAAAGCTTGTTGTTTGAAAGGTGTTTCTTGATTTCAATCTGTAATTGAAGCTTTTCATGATCATCCATTTCTTCTTACGCTGTCCCCGTTCCTTAAGAGAACAACTCAGAGATGTCTCCCCACCTTCGAAGGTCGGTTTATCAATAAACCATCTCTAGATCTTAATGAAGGATAGTTAAAAATTCTCTTAAGGTCTGTAATTTATTAAAATATGTCCAAAATATCAGGATTTTCAGTGTCACCCCGCTCGATTAAATATCTTTAAAACTAAATAAATCTTTAAAGAGCTGTGGGAAGTGCTTGTAAACCCGCCGGGATACTAAACAGGTCTGCTGGCAGTGGGTAAATGCATGCATGATGCCAAGATAACTTCGTCGGGGTACTAAACAGGCCCACTGGCAGTGAAGCAATGTCAGGTATATGAAAATTCTCAGTTATGGAATCTTTTCACCTTAGTTGTCCTTTGTTCTGATCTGGAACTTCTTGGCAGGATATAGATATTGGAGTGGGTTAAATGGCATCCCTGTCGAGGCTATGGACGCCTGCTGGCAGCAGCGGCTCTGTCAACAGTATTGGATATTTTAACCTTAATATCGTGACTCGCTTTTGTTAAGATTGTCATCAGTTTTCATCTTTTAAAATAACAAGCAATTTGAAATTTTAATTTTTTTTATGATTGATAATGATGTTCAAACAGTTTTTTGGGTTTTTTTGAGTTGAAGTTTTTCTCATTATCCTAATCTGGACTTGTTCGTTTGGCAGAGATAACTGCTTCTACCAGTGTGTCGCCATTGTTGGCAGCCATATTAATCTCTATCTTTTGTTTACAAGTTGCCTACACAGGGTTTTTAAACCCTCGTTACTCGTCACAACCTTTTAAACGACATCATTATCCTTCACTTTTTGCGTACCTGCTTTTCGTATTCGTTTTCATGACTGCAAGCGTGAAAACCCATAGTTGGAATTCATGTTGATTACATCAAAAGATTAATGTTCATTTCGTTTATCATGAACCTAATTGTTTACATGGTTATAACTCCTTGACCTCAAACACACTGCTGGTCACATATGTATCAAAACACCGCCCATTTATGCATTTGACTATTGTTATGGTTTTGATTTATAAATTCTTTGATGCAATGGTTATTCGACATATTGATTTTTGGGTTGAATCGTGGATATGCAATGGTTCATTTGACATGTTGATCGATTTTTTTTTGGATATTCATTGTTATGATTTGTATGTACCATTACACCAAGGTGTCATCCCAAGTATAGCCCGATATGATGTTCTTGCATGGCCTCGATCTACACCACTATCCTCGCACGCATAGCATTAACACTCTGCCCTTGCATTTTGAACTGCCTTTGCATCGTGTTGGGGAAGCTCAGGGTAAATGGTTCTATTTCTATCTTGTCAAACCCTATCGCCAAATACCCTGTTGATTTTGTACTATTAGCCATGGATCCTGTAGTGAGAATCGAACCCAACGGTGTCTAGACTTTGTTGTTGTTTGATAACGCCCAAGAGGAATTAGAGAGGAATGGTTGGCAGGTATTTGTTGAGAAGTTCAAGGGTTTTAACCTGGCAGTTGTTCAACAATTCACGCTAACGTTCGATGGTTGCAGAGCCAAAATTGGAGATGTCCAGCTTGAGTTAAACGAAGATTTCATTAGCTCAGCCACTGGTCTGCCAGTCGTGGGACAAAAATGGTTTAAAAACTCAAAGGTTGATGAAGTTCCCTGGTCACTGTTGTTTACCTCAAGGAAGATTAACAACTGCAACAGAGGTATGCCCGTTACAGCTCTAAAACCTAGATGGCATGATTTGTTAGCTATTGTCAAGCAGTTCGTTACCTATGAGGGTAGATACGGTTTGGTTTTCTTATACCACTTGCGGTTGCTCATGAGTTTTATCGATTTTCCCTTAAACATGCCATATTTTCTCCTTCAGAGTTTATACAAAATGGCTAAGCATTTCAAAAGGGAGAAAGCCGACTCCAGCCTGTTCCACCACTATTTAATTAAAATTATTATGGTTCATCAGTTGAAGTTGAATGGCGATTGTTGGGACGCTTTCCTGTTAAGGAATGGTTTTGCTAGTCTTGAAATAGGAAAAGTTGACAAATCCGTTGTTACAGAAACCCTTGTCGGGCCTGTCATTCCCCCTCCTTTTCTCTTTCCCTCTGTTGAACCCTCGACCTACCCGAACACTACCCAACCCGACACCCTGCCTGATTCATATCCAAAAGACGGTGGTAAGCCTGTTAAAAAGTCTGCAAAGAAAAAGGGTAAAGGTAACAGTGATATCAATTACAAGGGTAAAAAGACCATGCGCTGGGTTTCACAATGTGCCCGTAATAAGCCTAAAGAAAACACAGACCAAAAACCAATTATGTTAAGTGAAGATTCTGATTCTAAAATCGAACGGTTTCTAACCGAAGAGTATCCATACTCACATGGACTTTGCTCAGTTAAGACCTATGACTATGTGAAAAACCTCCCACCGTGTCTTAGAGACAACCCCAACTTCCCCTACAGGTCAAATAAGAAGTTCCTCACCTGTGAATACACAGCCTGTTCGGCCACAGTGCAACGAATGTCAGTCGTGGCTCGACCGGTATTACAAAGATGTCCCTTTGCTTCAGTCTCGGATCAAGTCCTTGGAGGACCGAGTGAATGTGATAACTAAGGAAAACGATAGATTGCAAGCTAATGATAAAAGACAAAAAACCACAGACTTTGTTGTCTTTAAGAATGTGGAGGCGGCCACTGCCATTGTGAATTCGAAAATAGCTTGATTAAAATGAATCCCTGAATCTGAGGTATGGTATTTCAAAAATGATTTTAAGATGATTTTGTTTTTGTTTTGAATTAGCATACAAGATTTGTTTGCTCAAATTGCATCTATTTCCGTTTTGATTGATTTGATAAAACACGATTCTGGTTATAATAATAACTAGCTACAAAATCGTGAGATTCTGTAGCTAGTTACTAAAATTCGAATTCTTTGATCTTACAACTAAAATGCGATCTGAAATCATGTATTCTTGTGCGTTTACAGGTACATACGATTTCTATAGGAGATTGGATCGCTAGTGGCATCTCTGAACATGCTATTTATTTACATGGTTTTAGATTAGGTTGTTAGTTTTGGATAACAAAGGGAATTTGGGAGATTGTATTCCCCACAATTTTTGGAACAAATTTGATGATTTCCATAGGAAATGTTTTGATCCTGTGGCCTTTATAAATGTATAATTTTGTAAACAAAGAGATGAACGCTGCCTGGGAGCAGAAACTATGGAATGGTGATTAACAAACATGAATGAAAGTGGATATTTTCACAGCTTTATCTTCGATATATCATATCTTTGTTCAAGTTTTGCTCATTTCGATTTGTAATCAAATTTTGACTACTTTAGAAATCATAATTTGTTACAGGTTGATGTGATGGGATTTATATAGTGTCCATGTTTTATGTCTCTCATTTTATATACAACAATTAATCTGTTCACATGTGATGATTAGAAGGTTGATCTTCTTTATTCAATGAAAAATTATATGCAAATTTTTATACTCAGATTTATCTTAATATGATCATTTGTCAAATTATAAATTGTTGTTGCTACATATCTTACTTGTTCTGTCATTAGCATTCAAAGCGTTACTACTTCGCGTTTACGAGAAGCATTGGGAAAATCTAGTGTGGGTTGGCCTCATCAAACAACAAGCATAGATGCTATGCACAGGACACATATGAGATGCGATTACAGGTTAGTTCGCTAGTTGTGTTTTATTAGTTTAATTAATATAAGAATTTCCTGTAGTTTAGATACATTGTATTGATTGTTATTTTTATTTCTCAACTAGATAGCTTCCATTTCATTTCTTGTTTATAAAAGTTATAAAAAAAAATCAAAAAACACTGAATGATAGCTTCGCTGTCATAAATTAATTCATATATGATTTTCGCAGATTTCAATCAAAAATTGCATTTTTGTGAATACTGTACATATATTAGAGATATAAATATATCGATACATTGTACATTTAACAAGTAGAACTACTATTCTATTAGTTAGTAAACTGTGAATATATTTTAGACTGTATATAGTTTTCAGCAGCTGTTTTTCATTTATTTAGTTTCTTTAGTTTTTATCTTTTCACTTTCGTAGGACTTAGATCGGCCAACGGAGCCGCTAAACCCATCGGAGTGGATTAATCCAAATGGCTTGGGTTATTTAGACAACCCCGGACCGGATCCACTCCTCTAGTTGACGAGCGGTCAATTTTTCTCGTCAACAAGAGGTTATCCAAGGAGAGCCAACCACCTTAGCTCATGGATTCGGGGTCACAACACATTAGACCTTCACCTGACTTGTCCATAATGCCACTGTTACATTCATTTATCCATGAAGCCTCATAATAATCCTTCAAGTACCTCTGAGGATGTGAAACCCAATATTTCTTAGCCTTCAACCTTTGTTCACCATCCTCCCGACTCAATCCCGGCTCCTGGTATCCACCCCAACCCACCTCCTCATCTTGGTTTCAAAGAGGTGCAATGGGAAGTCATTCAAGAGCTTCAACGAGACAACGACGAGAAAAAATTTCAGGAGGAACTGATGGAGCAACGTCTGCACTGGTTGATCGATTCAAGTGCAACAGACCCCCAGAAGCATCATAGTGAAGAGGAGCTTCTCCATTCCATAATGATTCCAAAATGGTCGGAGTCCTCCAAGCATGCGTTCCCATACAACAATTTCCCTAAATCGATTTTATGACAAGTTCTCTTTTGGTTTTGTTAGTTTTTGTTTGGTCTGGTAGTCAACAGAACCATGTTACCAGGTATAACTAGCTTCCTGAGCTAATGTTTAAGACTTATTATGTAATTATGTCTGAGTTTAGTTTCCATAATAAAATACTCTGGAAATTTAACACTTGGTGGTGGGGATGGTTTCCACTATTGGTAGCCTCAACACCAATGTCACTGATATTTTTTGTATTTTCTATTTATAAAATGTAATATAATAATAGCTATCTTACAAAAAAAATATAACCTAGTGCATTGTGTGGTTTAACACCAACTCTTAACCCATGCGCTATATATCACAATGCACCATTATAGATGTCAGTGCTCGAATAAAAATGACGCTCCAGTGTGTTATATTTAATAGATGTCTATTCGGTTCCTAATTTCTAATATGGAGCACTAGATGTGATGCATATGTATTTGTTAAGAGCATCGCTTACTTTTTCACTTTTTTTTTACAAACATAAATTATTTTCATATTTTGATAAATACAAATTAGTTGTATATGTTTGTGTTATATAATTTAAATTCATTTTGTCTATATATATGTGATTTAAAACAATTTTATGTGAATTAGATACGTCGACAACAACGAGTGCAGTAGAAACAATAGTAGTAGCCAAAATAAAAACAATTTAATTCATAATCTACATATGCAAACCTTCACAATTAAATTTTGTGGAGGTTTTTCTTTGTGGAGGAAAAAACATAGGTCACTCTTCAGTGCCTCTGATAATTTAGTGCATGGAATTGATCCTATACCACTTCCTTAGTGCTCTTCCTCGCATCTCCTCCTTCACTGACCACTTGACTTTCTCCAAGATACTGTCCTTGTCATTCCTATAGCCATAATATGAACTAACGTCAATTCACTTGTAGAGCGCATACATGCACCTCGTCTTCTTCACCTCGAGGGGGCTTATCAAATATCTATTTGAGGATGGGGTGTAATTTCGTAGCCTCGAAGTATATGTAACTGGGTCCTTTCCTTGTGGCATCGAGCACAAAAACTTCATTCCCTTCCAAGTCCGTCATCTTTGCCCCTACTTTGGAATAATTAGGACTGTCAATCTCTACAATCAAAGCTTTCCAGTGCCCCTTTTCCCTATTCATCAAGAAAGGACCCTGGTGGATGTCTTAATTATAACACTATTTCAGCCTCAATATTGACCTAAGCTCCATATTGTATATTTAATAGAAGTTAAGAAGCTCATTTGGAAAAACAATCGATGATCCATAAACTTTGTCAGCATGTCTTATCGCTAAATATTAATAATTTCCTTGGCCTCGGCCTGCTCCTCCATGAGATCCTCACCCATGTACTTACTAAGAAGTTCATCATTTGTATTCTTCTCCACAACCATGTGTTCGATCATTTTCTCATCCAGAAGGGAACATGGGAAAAACTCTCTCTCTCTCTCTCTCTCTCTCTCTCTCTCTCTCTCTCTCTCTCTCTCTCTACTCTTGGTTTCCCTTGTCTTGCTCTCCAATTTCTTCCGCGACATCATCATCGTCCTCAAATAGGACCAATGTAACGACAATGACGTCCTCTCTATTGATCATCAACATGGCTTACCTCTAGATAGACTTGATCTTATGCCACTCCCTCAACGCTCTGGCCCACATCTCCTCCTCTGCTAGCCACTCGACTTTCTCCAAGACATTATTCTCGTCATCGTCGTCTCCATAATAATTGGCGTCAATTCATTTGTATATAGCACACATAGACCTCCTCTTAGTCTCCTAGTGGGGCTCATTGAATATATATTTAACGTTGGGGAGGCATTTCCCAGTCGTACTTGTACAATTGGTTGTTGGAATATTGTAATTTGTCATCTTCCAACAATCAATTGTACAAGTGCGACTGAGAAATTCCTCCCCAATGTCAAATAACTATTCAATAAGCCCCCTGAGATGAAGAAGAGGAGGTCTAGTTACGTGATCTACAAGCTAATTAATGTCAGTTATTATAGCAATAGCGATGATGAAAACAGTATCATGAAGAAACTTGAGCAACCCACGGAGGAGGAGATGTAGTCCAAAGCGTTGAGGGAGTGGAAAAGGATTGAGTCTATATAGAGGGAGTCCAGGTTGATGATCAAGAGAGGCAAGTTCGTTTCCATTAATCTGGTCGTATTCGTGGAAGATGAGGATGTGACAGAAGAAATGGGATAGTAGGACAAGGGAAACCAATAACAAAGAGAGCGAGAGTTTGTTTCTCATGTGTCCCTTCTGGATGAGAAAGAGATTGAGTGCATGGTTGTGGAGAAGAAGAAACATGATGAAATTCTTATTAAGTACATGGGTGAGGATCTCGTGGAGGAGTAGGTCAAGGCCAAGGAAATGCTTAATATTTAGCGATAATACATGCTGACAAAGATTATGAATCATCGTGCATTTTTCCATACTTGCTTCTTAACTTCTATTAATTATACAATATGTAGCTTAGGTCAATCTTAAGGCTGACATAGTTTTATAATTAAGACATCCACCAGGGTCCTTTCTTGTTGAACAAGGGAAAGGGGCACTGGGAAGCTCCAACCATAGAGCTTGGTAGTCCTAATTATACCAAAGTAGGGGCCAAGATGATGGACTTGGAAATGAACAAAGTTGATTTGGTCAGTGCCACAAGAAAGGGACCCAGTTACAGATACTTCGGGGCTACAAAATTCCTTCCCATCCGCAAAGAGATATTCAATAATCCCCCTTGAGGTGAAGAAGAGGAAATGTAGGTATGTGATCTACAAGGGAATTGATGCCAGTTCATATTATGTCTATAGGAATGACGAGGACGGTATCTTGGAGAAAGTCAAGTGACTCGTAGAGGAGGAGATGTGAGGAAAACCAATGAGGAAGTGGTAGAGGATCGAGTCCATGTGCTAAATTTTGAGTGGCATCGAAGAGTGACCTATGTTTTTTCCTCTATAAAACTTTAAGTTTGTAGGTTTGCATATGTACTTTTCCAATTAAATTGTTTCTCTAGTGGCGATTACGTAACAACCACTCTAGTGTGATTACAATCGTACTGGTGCGCTATAAACATTATAACACACATGTATATTGTGTTTTTTTTAATCATGTTGATGTTGTTGTTGTTTGCTTTATAAAATGTACAATAGGTACATTAATGATTTCTCTGTTTTAAATTAAATTTAAGTTGTATCACTCATTAAAATTTAGAGTTGTTATATAATGTTTAACTTTAGTTTTATGAAAGCATTTACTTTGGATTGTAATTGCGAAAATTTAAACTATTAATGCCATACAATGTTAATGTCATCTTCAAAGTGAATTGTTTAATTGTCAATCAGATACAATATGTTGATTAAACATGTTTACAAATTATTTTTATGAAATGTTATTTTTTCATTTATTTGATTGATAACATTATAATAATGGTTCGTAATTACATTTATAATTGTTATATTTATGAGTAGTAATGGTACAAATATCTTCCATATTGGGATGATTTTTTTTATTATTATTATATTGGGATGACTTATGCCAAGTGTCATATTAGACTATAAAATGCACCTCACTTTATATTAATAATATAAAGAAATTAATAAAGGTGCTAATAGAATCAATATGTTACATTTTAGTTTGTAGGTGAAAATGTCATTTTAAAAAAAATGATTGTGTTAAAATTTTATTGTAAAAACAAAGACATGTATTTTTAAATTATGATACATGTTACACAAAAAATATTAAAATAATAAGAAACAATGACATTTTTATAAAATTTTTATATCTATTTGAAATTAATAAAAATATATCTATAAATGCATGCAATTCATCAAATAATAACATTTATATAAAACATATATTTTGAATCCATAGAAATAGATCTATAGATGCATGGAATTTCATCAATATGATTTTGTGTAAACTATTTAAAAATATTGTAAAAATGAAACACAATGACAAATGATTTTGAAATGACGAATTTAATTAATTGGTTTACGCAATCCCAACCACCACCATGTTTTTCAACATAAAATAAAATTTGACATAAAGATCATAACATGGACATAACATGGACATATGACATGGACATATGATACTTTCCCTCCCCAAAATTTTAATTTTACATAATGTGCATGCATCATATGACATTAGTGTTCTATGTAAATTCTACAGTTACTAATATTCATTCTCATATTTTTTGTAATTATGTAATCAAAATCATTTTA